>JAUPFN010000016.1:37005720-37350720 GCA_036924255.1 Apodemia mormo | reverse complement strand
TGACCTATATAAAATAACTAGGCTACATGTCATGTCTCTAGACCTGCAAATATTAAGATCAACCAAAAAGTAGTTATTTTTTAAATAGTAAGATTTGTGAATATTTGTATTAAACCCCTACGAGTAGTCTAAATATTTACATTAATATTAGTTTTATCAGTAATAGAAAAAAAAAAAACAATAAACTACTTTTTATTCAAAACAGATTAGTGCGACTACTTGTATTTTTAGTTGAAACTAGTTTATCACTCACTTGTACTTTTATTTCACTATTATTATACACTAAATTATTTAATTTTATCGACCGGTTTCGCTTTTTAAAGCATCTTCAGGACGTAATATTACGGTTTCGCTTTTTAAAGCATCTTCAGGACGTAATATTACGCCCTGAAGATGCTTTAAAAAGCGAAACCGGTCGATAAAATTTAATAATTTAGTGTATAATAATAGTGAAATAAAAGTACAAGTGAGTGATAAACTAGTTTCAACTAAAAATACAAGTAGTCGCACTAATCTGTTTTGAATAAAAAGTAGTTTATTGTATTTTTTTTTCTATTACTGATAAAACTAATATTATATAATAATATAATATTATAAAACTAATAATATAGACGTAATATTACGTCCTGAAGATGCTTTAAAAAGCGAAACCGGTCGATAAAATTAAATAATTTAGTGTATAATAATAGTGAAATAAAAGTACAAGTGAGTGATAAACTAGTTTCAACTAAAAATAATGGAATTTCACCAAGTGCCGACGATTGAAAGTGTAAAATCGGCTACTTGTAAGTACTCAATCGGAGGAATCGGCTCCTTACAGTTTTATGTTGTAATTACCTGCTTAGAAACTACAAAACTAAGAATTACTCTCACCTACAAAATAAAACATTAAGAATTATGATGAATAACAAACATTTCAAGCGGCATTGTCTAATACAAACAATAGAGATGCGTAAGAGGCGGGGCCTAATAAAAGCACCCGACGAATGTGCCAAGCGAATGTGTCCTTAAAGGTGGAACACCGGAAATGTTCCCCATAGTACTTCCGAAAAGGAATAGCAAACCCTTGACCGATTCGAAAGCGTATTGACCGATTACGTTGTTGCCGTTATTAGAAAGGTTTTAGAAAGTGCACAAATTAACAAGCCTCCTGACATATTTGCAAGGGTTTCGGAGGGACAGCATAAATTCGTGAATTGGAGATCAACGATTTCCAAGTTCATTCTTAGACTGGGTGAGAAGGGTGAGAAATTCGAATACTGCCTATGTCCAAACAATAATTTTGCATAGCTCTGGAACTTTCGACGATGCTTTTTTTATTATTGCTTGATGGGCTATCATTATGCCAAAAGCAAAACAAATGTGCTGCCCGCCAAATATTTATAAAATGTGCTCACAATTTATTCATATTTAGCGGGTAGGACATAGCTTACATGCTATGTGCTGCCCGCAGGTATATTTACTGCCGGCCAAGTTGCGTGGAAGGCTTTAGTAATGGGCTGATCACAAGGATCAATTTTGGACCCAGCGCTGTGGGGAACCTACATATTAACGATTTAATAAAATGGCCAGAGCAAAGGGAGCTAGTGGCTTACGCGGAAGATTTTACGGTCATTTTCGAAGCTAACCAGCGTCGTGACATCGAAAGTAAAGCAGTTACGGCTCTACACGAAAGTTCACAATAGGGGAGAGCAATAAACTGACATTTACAACAAACTGTAATGATGTTGTAAATGTATAAATAAATAAATAAATTTTGAACCAGTAAAATCAAGTCATTAACTTTTCTACGTGACCTCCGGTGGGGGGGTGGTAGTTTTAAGAACATCAACCATATAGCACTGAGGGTAACTCTGGTCTCAGGGTGTCATTTCTATAATATGTGATTGAAACGGGGCAGCTGTATATATAGTTCGGCAAGGCTGCATACATACGAGATAACGAGAGTGAGAGACATGGCACTGAGGACTATATACAAGGGCATACACGTAGTCACAATGACTTATTCGGCAACAGTGTTTACAGAAGGGCGGGTTGCATCCGGTCCGCAGTGTCGTCACAGAATACTGGAAACTAACAGAAGTCAATGTTACATACAAGTAATATTCGAGCATACCACACATAGACACCTCTCACAGACGCGATATCTCGGACTGGTACGGAACAAACTGTCCCGAACCACTCCGAGATATAGCGTCCGTAAGAGATGTATATGTGTGCGTTGCTCGAATATTACTTGTATGTAGATTGACTTCTGTTATGTCTGCAGTATTCTGTGGTACCGTGCTGAGGTCACAAGGGATGTCGTTAGTTAAGTTGACCATAGCTTACAGATCAGTAAGCATAACGGCTCTTACTGTTGTAACGTGAATATTTATTCATGTTATATTTTTCCCGCTCCGTCGTCTGAGCTATTAGTTACAACGGGGAATTCGCATCACAATGCGATAAGGATCGTTTGTTCCACTCGCAGCGGGGTGAGGTAAACATATATAAACGGCGGCGTTCCCTACTAAGCCCTTTTTAATAAACGGTTCGTCGCCCAAGACTGGTGTTCTCCTGCCACGGTAAGAATAAACTATAAATAAAAAGCATGGCTGCTAGTAATTGAGGTCTGTTACTGTAATTCACTTTGCTAGTAATGATAATTTTTGTAGCTTTGCTAATCACATTGTATAGATTAAATCTAGCCGTTTGCATTATTAAAGTTTGTTTTCCTGCCTTCCGGCACGAAATATAATATAATTTATACTACCTACTGTCGTGAATGTAACTATTTTGTAATTCAAATGTTAACTGTTCAATTTAACCCCTTTTTGTGAACCACCGCCATCACGTGGTCTACTCTCAGACACGTGGCGGCTGGGGTTTCACAACCATTGAAGCATGCACATGTGCATTCCAGGGGTCACTGGTCAGCAGACATCTCCTCTACGTCGCCGAGAGCCCGGCTCTCCAGAACTAAGCAGTTGCTACTGCAGAGCCGAAAACACCTCGCTGAAGTCGTCTCCCCCCCGTCAGAAGATAAGTCGACACCACCGAGTCTGAGACGACGAACCAAGTAACGTTATCTAGAACGTATTTTACAACGTTATTCAGATTATTTTTTTACAACGTTATTTAAAGTTTTATTAGAAAAGGAAGAACGTTATACGTTCCTTAAATTGTGTCTTGGAACCTCCAAGGTTCTAGTGTGTCTAGTACTCTTAACTGGGTACTAATCTATGTATTTTTTATTACGTTGATTAAATGACAGTCACACATCGGTTAATAAATGTGTTTATCAAACTAATTTTACTGGGATTTTACCTAACCTTATATACTAGTAATTCACGTGTATGGCTGCGTGAAGAATGTGGTGCGATAACATATCTGAGTACAAACGTGTTCTACCGTGCCCGTTACATCAGTTCATCTTGTTTAATATTGATACGGGACGTATTGGACATGTCGTTGTCGAATTTTTCTATGAAGGCCGGTTTGAGTCTATCTATAGATATGCAGATTTGTTTCTCTGCACGTTGTATGATGAAATATTTTTCATTTCTTTCGACGACTCTAAAGGGTCCTTCATAAAGGGGAGTTAATGCCTTCTTTAGCCTATCTCGACAGACAAATACGTGTGAATACTTGAATAGCTTTGGATATATATAAATATATGCAGATTTGTTACGCGTCTCTTGGGATCTTGACTATGCGAGAGATGCTTTCCCGAAGTTGTTTAATGTAATCATTCTGGTGACTATTTAAGTTTGGTGGCGTTATTTGAAAGAAATCGCCGGGCAGACATATTGTGGATCCATATACCATATCTGCTGCGCTGTAGCCTGTGTCATCCCGTGGGGTTGCTCGCAAGCCTAGTAGGACTGCTGGTAATTATTTTACCCAATTCACTCCTGCTTCACGAGCCATCAAAGCTGCTTTTAAGCTCTGGTGAAATCTCTCAACTTATCCATTGGATTGGGGGTGTTAGGGTGTACTTCAGATTTTTTCAATGACATTACATTTTTAATCAATGAACCAATGTATTTAATTGTATATCAGTAATAAATTGTCATTTTAGCAACCATGCGGGCTTTGCACTCATTTACACCCACCATTCTTATCACTTTTTTTAACCACATACCCTGCTCTTTGTGTACAAAATAATTAAAAACTACACACAAAACTAAACCTAAAATACTAAGTTACGTGTCCTGTTATAAAAGTAAAAAAAACACTAAATAAATTCTGTGTCCTGTCAATAAAAAACAATAGGACAAATAAGAAGTTTGGTGTCTTATCACAATAAAAACTTTAAAAAAAACATTAGACAATATTAGAAAATATTACGCGTGAGCGACAGTAATCTGGGCTTAAATGCGTGACGTACAAACCGGATGCAACGCGTCATCGCATTAGTTATTTATTTTTTGTAATTTTTATTTCAAAACTTATTATATATATATATATATATATATATATATATATATATATATATATATATATATATGTTAGAAGGACCTTATATATATATATAAGGTCCTTCTAACATAGGTAACATATTTCAACACACACGGTGTTAACGCACAACGCCGCGCCGGGCCCCCTCTCGCGCCCGCGCCGGCGGCCACTCTACTCACCGACGGCTCCTCGGCCGCACCGCACGCGCGCCGATGTACATCCATTAATACTCATCATCGTTCACATTACGGTGATTGCTTAGTACAATGTAAGAAAGAACAAACTCAAGAATAATCAACTTCATCAAGCACCATTGTTGTCATTCCCACATGGAAATCGCCCGGGACAAACGCCCTAACACACGGTACGTCTCACCAAAGATGTCCACCAGAAAAAGAAGTCGTATTAAAAGCACTTGTACTGTTTTACTTGACTTTTTTATAGCACCAGAAAATATACCCCAACGTGTACATTTTTTAAAAGGTTACATAATACTACAAATATTTATTTTGACAACAATGAAATCACCCTTCTTGAGACAGGACCTAAATACTGCCTCCTACCATGCAAAAATAGTAGAAGAGATCTTGAAAATTTAGCCGTGGATATAGAGACAATAAAAACAGATTTAACAACGAAACATATAATTTCAAAACAGATAAAAAAGGAATCCGAAACAAACAAAAATGATAATAGAAGCAAATTTCAAACGAAACAATGGAAATATAGTAAATACAAAATTAAATTATAGGAATTAAATATAGTAAATACAAAAAAAATTTGGTCTATTCCCAGTTTCCCCCGAATGGGGAAACTGGGAATTTTTGTCGCATCTTTCCCCGAATTCATAATTGGGGGAAATTGGGAACAAAATTGTCCCATTTCCCCCCGAAATATTATTTAACTTATAAATCCATTTTGCGAACTAAAATCGCGCTACATGCCTATTTGTATTAATGAAATAAACTTGAGTATTTTACAGGAATGTTTAAAACAAAGTTTGGTTGGTATCATTTTTTTTAATGAAATAAAAACTGTATGTTCCATATTGATAGTGTAACTAGTAACAATAGTTAAACAGGTCTCAGCGTTCTATCTAAAATCAGTCTATGATTTATCAAAAAAACGTTCGAAATCCGCTTTTTTACTTATTAGGATCTTACTTTAAGATCAGTCTTAAAATGGTAAATAATATATAGTATTTTTGTCCGTTATGCCGTTAACTGCCTCCGCCGCGAAACTGCAGCAGCGAAACCAATGAATGATTCGCCCAAGCTGTCTTATGTCTAACAAATATTTTTTTAAATTTATTTTTTTTAAGATAACAAACAAGGAGATGAGTCTCCTGATGGGAAGAGTCAACCATCGCCTATAGACACCAAAGATGGGAATAGACCGAAAAATACAATCTATTATTTTACGCTGGCATCGCGCATCGTTCTTGTTCATGTCTGGAATTATATAAAGTCGTGTCGGGCCAGAGCGTGTCGGTGTCGGTGTGATAAAGAAGGTAGGTACCGGTGCCGTGCCGGACCGGGCCGGGCCGGGCCGGGGCCGGGCCGGGGACGGGCCGGGGCCGGGCCGGGGCCGGGCCGGGGACGGGCCGGGGCCGGGCCGGGGCCGGGCCGGGGACGGGCCGGGGCCGGGCCGGGGCCGACCAATCAAGAAGCGCCCAATGGCGTACTTAACATTGCTGATTATTAAAAAAACAAGTGGAAGTGAAGAGTGGGCGTTCCGCGTGCATCACTATTATGCGCTGTTACTCTAAATTGCCTTAGTGATACTTACCATATCTTTAGGAGATAGTCGTCGTGCGAAAATCTATTATACACTGAATTATGCCGTATTGTGCCATCCTTGAATACAGAAATGATAGTAGAATACAGATGATTAAAAATGGAGATATTTCATATCATCCGAAAGTACAATTTTCATTTTATTTTAATAAAATTCCTGATTAATATAATCTCTAATGAGATAATAGAAAGTCAAGCTAAAATCAGCCGTACACCTTACATATAAAGTTCATTTTAGGTTGACCTAATTTTTCTAGAAAGATATACGTAATGACAGTCATTACGTATATCGTTCTAGAAAGTTCTCTACTCAAATTTGACCAACTGAAAACTACGGAAAAATCAATACTGCCATCTATTGTAGAATAGCGAAACTATTTAAAATTATAGTTTCATATTGTACAAATAGATGAGTCTATTTTGAATAGACTACAAAAGGACGTAAATACTCTTTTTTTTGTAGCAAAATAAAATTTATTGTAACGCAGTTTGGTATATTTTTAAATGTTCTGTTTGTGTGTTTCGGATTATTGTTGTTTAAAATGAAAACGACCAATGAAACAATGTTTGCATTAGTAGTTTATATGGAATAATGCTTATTTTATGTGTGAGCATGGCGATCGCTGTCCTGATACAAATGTTTGTACTTGCCAATTCCGCTTGTTTTCTGTTCCATGGGTTCCACGCAGTCGACAAAATTACGAGTCGACTCTTGCGAGATTGTATTTATATGCGGGAATCCAGAATTACGAAAACCCGAAAAGTACAAAATTCTTTGTGAAAATGAATGTTTTTCTATTGAAAATTGTATGTACAATGTAGATATAAGCCTTAGGCATATGTTTAGACGCTTTTCGGTACTATAAAGATAGATAACAGGATAGTACGACCTGAAAAGGTGTACAACTCTAGTATTGTAAGAGTTTCCGAGGTCCTGTAAGAACGTGTAATGTACATAACACCATTGTTTGTTATTATATAAGTTTATATGTGTTAGATCCTTGTATATAGATAAAAAATAACACTATGTAATAGTTTTCGGTTGGTCTTAGGGCATTATGTACTTTGTTTCGCTTATATTTGTAAAAAGGTAGTACCGTTGCACTCGCTAGAGGGCCACAATAGCTAATTAGAGGTAGGAGAAGCTACCTAAGAAAAAATAATTATGATTAAATTACGAAAAAGTAAGATTTAACAAATCCCAGACATTGTGGCGCCACCCGTCTTTGTCGATTTACGCCGCCCGTCTGGCCGCGGGCTATAAATATCGGAGAACGCGGCCATACAATCAGTTCCATTCCGATCTTCAGTTTGGTTACGTCATAAAAAATAAGTTTCCCAGACAAGTTCCTGGGCTTTAGTATACCTATAGGGTACCGGCTTTAGAGTAGGGCAGTGTTAGGGAAAGTACTGGCTCTCTCTCCATAGAATAGGAACATTTGCAACGGTGCTAGCTTTATTGCTAATTTACGTTTCGTTACAATAAAGCACCTTTGCAACCGAACCGTTGTGGTCTCGATTTATTCTTTCCCGTTCTCGGCTCACGACCAAAGGCACTACGGCTGGTGGGGCGTCGAAGAAGAAGAACAGATCTACAGTCCGCTGGCTCCCCCGGCTGTAGTGCACAGACACCAAAGATGTTAATGGTGCGTTGCTATTTCGTGGCGAGGTCTAATGCCACATGCATAAGTTATGCATATTAAGGGTGGTTCCCATAAAGCAAATGTTATTTTTTGCCGTATTTATCGATGATGATACGGAACCCTTCGTGCGCGAGTCCGACTCTCACTTAGACGGTTTTATTTATATTCGATAATTTGATCTGCCCTGTCGCCTATGTCCCATTACTATGATCCGTACGTTTTCTAGTGCAACCTTGAATAGGCCAGTCATGGCGCAGTTGTCGCACTCCCCGCGCCTCCTAATTTTGTGAACTTGAATACGAATAAAAATTCAATGATGCGGAATCTAGGGGGGGGGGGGGGGGGGTAATCTATGATTGGATCTGACCTTCAAGTTTGACGAGGCGCCGGTAACAGATACCTTTTCTCACGTATGCGCACACATCCATTCCACGGTACAAAGGAATGTTCCAGTTTGTACCTCGAGTAGGAGAGGTAGGAAGTATCGGACGGAAAAGATATCTCGGCATGGCCAGCGCTTCATGTAGTCGAGATATCAGTAAACGGCGTTCAGGTTGATTGAATGAAGCCTCTTAATATTATAAAAATCCACGGCTAGCGTGGAAATGGTGCAATGATTTTCTTTTTCTGACCCGTGTAAGGTTGTCTTTGAGCGCAACTTTGGTTGGGAAACAATAACGATTAAATATTTTGATACTACGCGTTTGAAACGAAAGATTGAAGATATTTGTCATTCCTAAAAAATAAACAAGTGCGGCATTTAATTCTTTTGTTTTCACTAATTAATTTTTTAACAATATGGGTATTATGTTTTGACTTGACACTTGTAACCGTTGGCGATGGTTGCGGTAAGGGGTGTTGTCGCCGGCGGGCACGGTGTCGGTGTCGGGTGAGGTGGAGGTGGCGTGTGGTCCGCGTACTCACGTGTTGTCGGCGTCGGGCTCCGGCGGCGGCACGAAGAGCGTGTGCGGCGCCACGTCCTGCGGGAAGATGTCGGTGTGGTGCAGAATGATGAGCTTCACCAGCTCGTTGACGAGGTTCTGCTGCGCCACCTGCGCGCCCGCGTCCCCGCGCGCCGCCAGCAACGTGGGTCCCAGACACACGGCCAGGTTCCACGCGTCCATCATGTTGGCGGCCGAGTGCGCCGCCAGGTGCGCCAGGAACGCGAACAGGTAGCGCAGCAGCAGCATGCCGCCCAGCGGCAGCGTGGCCACGGCGTCCCGCACGCGGCGCACGGCCGCGGGCGCGGGCAGCGCGGCCGCGCGCAGCAGCCGCTCGTGCAGCGCCGGCGGCAGCGGCGGCGGCCGCAGCGAGCGCAGGAACAGCTTCAGCAGCCCGCACACGGCGTGCAGGTCCGACGCGTCCCGCGCGCCCGCCAGCGGGTCCTCGCCGCGCTCGAAGGCCGCGCGTAGCGCCGCCGTCTCCGAGTGCGAGCCCGACACGCGGAACACGCCCTGGTGCCGCAGGCCGTACGTGGCGATGACGCGCACGCACGCCGTCAGCACGGGCGGCAGCGCGGCCGCGTCCCCGGCGCCGCCCGCGAACAGGCCGCGCCGGCGCCGCGGCGGGCTGGCGGGCGGCGGCGGCGGCGGCAGCGGCCCGGCGCCCGCCAGCCGCTCGCGCGCCGCCGTCGCGCGCGCCTCCAGCCGCGCCAGGCGCGCGGCGCTGGCGGCGTACGCGCGGAACTTGGCCAGGTAGTAGTCCTCCTGGTCGCGGCGCGCGGGCTCGTCGTCGGGCGGCGCGCCGGGCGCCCAGGCGGCCGCGTCGCCCTCCAGCAGGCGCACGAGCTCGGCCTCGGCGGCGTCCAGCGTCTTGGCGTGCTCGCGGCACTCGAGGCGCAGCGCGGCCACGCCGGCCTCGAGCTGCGCGAGGCGCTGGCGCAGGTCGGCGGCGGCGGCCAGCGAGGCGTCGTCGTCGGGCGGCGCGGCGCCGGCCAGCAGCTCGGGCACGCGCTCGTCGGCGGGCGCCAGCGGCAGCGGGCGCGGCGGCGCGAAGGCGGCGGGGTGCGCGGCCAGGAAGCGCTGGCGGTCGGCGAGCGCGTCCAGCCCGTCGGCGGCGGCCAGCAGCGCGCCCGCGGCCTGCACCGCGGCGCCGGCGCGCGCGCTCTCCGCCGCGCCCGCCGCGCGCACCGCGCGACCCACCACCGCCTCGAACCCCACCTCCGTACACTGAGGGACACGGACCGACACCGCTACACCACAACCACCGTACATACCACCAAACCATACGTCAAAATAAACTTCGATGGCGGTTATCTTTCATCCCCACGGTACAGATTACGATCGACTACCACGCTGCCTTGAATTTTGGCATTAATTAAAAAAAGACTAGTAGTAGTTTTTATTTTTATTTTTGGAACGAAGTTCCTTATCACGCGTTGTGAAAGGGGGCTAGACGGAAAAAATTCTTACGAAAAGTTGTAACGACACTTTTTGCTATAGTAAGCTGTGCGGCGTGCGCATGTTTCTCTGTCTGTCTGTCTCTCTCTCTCTCTCTGTCTCTCTCTCTCTCTTATAGAAAGAAAGCCAGATTTACATTTCATTACAATTTAAAATTTTATTACAATTCCTTCACTAATTAATCGAAAGGAACTTCGTTCCATCCGGGTGTCCCTTGATAACTCTCAAGTTTTTTTTTTATTTATTTATTATTTAGCTTAACTCAGAACTGTACCAACCGTTTTTATATAAAAATATGAGCCTCGCATATATTATATAGTTTACAATATTATATTACTAAATTAAACTGTTATCTGTATCTTAAAAATCATTTTCTTTGTTTTTACTTACAAAAAGTACTATAAAAACGTATTAAAAAATCGCCAAATATTGTGTATCATTAAATAATCTAACCACTTAGACTCCACTGTGAGTGGTCAGCGAACCTAATCACAAATCAATGAGACTCAGGTTCTAATCCGGACGGGAACAAACATTTGTATGATAAGCATAGTTTTGAACCCCCGACGCAAAACGAGGGGTGTTATAAGTTTCAGGTGTGTATCTGTGTATCTGTGTATCTGTGTGTCTGTCCGTGGCATCGTGGAGCCCTGGCGGATGGTCCAATTTGGTTGCGGTTTTTTTTTTATTGAAAGCCCTGTTTTGCGAGATGGTTCTGAGCTAAGATTCAGTAGAATCTGTTCAGCCGTTTCAAGATAACCAGCTCTTTTCAAATTGATGAAAGGAATTAAATAATTTGTAAATGCTTTATCAATACTAAATTTTGTGTTCTATTACTTTATTGATATTGCAATTACTTGGTAACGTTGAGCTAACATTTTGAAATTCTCATTCGAAGATCATCAGCGTCTATTTAACTGACAATTTTCATATTTAAATAACAGATTTTCTAAATATTGCAAGCCACTTTTAACGACTTTCTGATATCCGTTAGTATAAAAACTTGACAGACCTGTGAAGGAAATGCAAATACTATGGTACCATCCAACTGAGCTCGTGATGTAGCCTGGATGTAGGGACTGGAACTGTTTGATGCAGAGCTTTAATAAGACGATCTTGCTTAGACTAAGTCTGGTTGCTATAAGTATTAAGTTTGATTAGTGCTCATGATGACGAGGATTTGAAGATAGAACTGATAAAGTGCTACCGAAACTCACGCGCAGAATGTAGAAAGAGATAAGATAGTCAAGTTCGGACTCGATGGATTTTTGATGATGTTTACTCTCCATTACATATAATGTCGAAGAACTGAACATGGAGCCGTAAGAGTGTAATTGTAACTCACAGATAGAAATTGCTAATATAATGGAGTTTGGAGTCATTTCATTTGTTACAGTAAGATCTTTCTCATGATCATATCGGTCTGAAGTTTGAGCCAAAAAATGTGACATTGGAACTTCAAGAATCCAGATTCAAAGTTCAACTACAATGAACTCCTAAACTAAACGAGGTAAAGTTTTTGAATTAGCACTTAATTGTCTTGTATTGGCAAATATCTTAGTGCTGGATGATTTTCAGGATCCGATGATGGAACTGAAAGGTAACCATGAGAACTCCTAAACTAAATAAGATAAACTAATCGAAATTGGACTCATTTGTTCTGTTTGGACAAATACTCTAGTGCCAGACGATTTCCAGAGTCTCAGATAGAGTTGGAAATACTTAATGGGAACCTTGGAATAAAATTAGCAATACCATCGAATTTGAGGTAGTTTGTCTCGTTATTTCAAGGGCTTTGGAGTGGAATGGCTTCCAGTGCCTGATGATAGAGCTGAAGGATGTAACCAAGAACTCCTGAAGAAGAAGAAGAAACCAGGTTAACCCATCAAGTGGGGAAAAAATTCAGATTGTTTTTGCAAACAATTTGGTGCTGGACGATTTTTAGTATCTGATGATGGAATAGGAACGTCTAACGTCTTGGAATCTGTCGAATTTCGGATCTTTTCTTGTGTTTTAACAAACATCCTGGTACTAGACGATTTCTGGGGTCTTATAATAGAGCCGATAATAATAATAATAATAATATACTTTATTGCACACAACACACATCATTTACAGTAGAAAATAACAATGTAAGATAAGGAACGGAGTACAAATAGGCGGTCTTATCACCCACCAGTGATCTCTTCCAGACAACCAGCGACTTGAGGAAATATTTACATTAACGCGGGCATTGCGGGCGGGTCGTGTTCCGGTTTAGATGTTCCGGTAAGGCAGCCGGTAAACTTATGCATGTGTCATTAGACCTCGCCACAAGATAGCAAAGCACCATTTACATCTTTGGTGTCTACAGGCGATGGTTGACTCTTTCCATCAGGAGACCTATCAGCTTGTTTGCTATTGTACGATATAAAAGCAAGAGCTTAGATTCATTTGTTTTGTTTTGACAAATACTCTAATGCTAGATACTTTCCAGGGTCTTATAATGAAGCAGGAAAGAGAAAGTCTTTGGAGCAGAATGGCTTCCGGTATCAGATGATAGTGGGAAGAACTCCATAAGATATCCTATCGAGTTTGGACTCATTTCTTCTATTTTGAGAGTTACCCTGGTGTTAGATAATTTCTGTGGTCCTATGATAAAGCAGGCGATTTGAGATTCATTTGGTTCCTTCTAATAAGGAATTTGCAACAGAATGACTTCCAGTTTCTCAAGATAAAACTGAAAGAAGTCCATGAATTCTCGCTAAACCAGACAGGCCCATCGAGTATGGGTTAATTGGGTTTGTTTTGGTATACTGTTTGGTGCTGATTTTAAGAATCTATTGATGTCACTTGAAGGTGGCTATAGGATCTTTTAAACTAAACAAGACAAACTCAACGCGTTATTAGTTCTGTTTTAGCAAATAATCTGGTATTACATGATTTCTAGGCTCTTACGATAAAGTGATAGAAGGTCATGGAAACGAAACGAACGAATGAAAATTGAGAAGCACCACCGATTTTGATCCCGTTTGAATCGTTCTTTTTTTTGTTTTCCAGTGTCTGATAATAAAGCTGGAAGAGGTCCATTATAACTTTAAAGCTAATCTAGAAAAACCCATCAAATATTAGCTAATTCGGTTTATTCTGGCCGCCGGTGCCGGATGTTTTTTAAGATAAAATAATGATGGAACTGAAAGGTGACCATCGAGATTGGGCTGATATCGTTGGATTTTATTACTAGGAGATTCGCAGGGTTTGATATATAAATAGAAAGTGGCCGTGGACCTCCTGATATAAACAAAATAAGTCCATTGAGTTTGGTCTCATTTGTTATATTTTACATACACTCTGGATCAAAATGATTTCCAGGACTACATAGTGGAGCTGGAGGCCATGGGAGCTTTGCAATAAAATAACTCAAACTCATTGAGTAAGAAACCATGGTAACTTTAACCTGATGCTGCAAGATCCCCTTTCATAGATCATCAGGTCTTTTCACGTTTTACTCTTAAAATAATGCATATGTAGCGGAATGGCGGTCTGAGGATGTGTCGGGGGTTTTTGAAATTTTTAATTTTATCTTGTTATTTCTAGGTTACTGTATATATCGCACCTTTGGAAACAAAGTGTCACTTCTGCATTTTTTATGAAAACGACTTAAGTATGCAGCAAAAACCGCGATAATCGACTCTATATACAAAGCAAAAATAAAAATAATAATTAATAATACTACGTTAATACTCTTAAACTTTAAAAATACGTATATAAAAATACTATTTTGCTTTTCCTGTAAAGTTTGCAAACATGCAGAAGTGACACTTTGTTCCCAAAGATGAGATATGTATTTCTGGGTTATTAGTTTATATATGTATTTCTATGTGTTCACTAACACCTTATGTGTCCACTAACATTCTTAAAACGCCGGCAACGCAGCTGCAAGACCCCCGGTATTGCAGTTGTCTTTGGGCGGTGGTGATCACTTACCTTCAGGTGCACCACCTGCTCGTTTGCCCCCTCTGCTATAAAAAAAAGGTTGCGTGTCGAAATTTCCAAATTGCCGTTTTTTATTTCCGTCTGTTAACATTCGTGATACCCATTTGGCCAATACTGTTTTGAAACCCAATCGAACCAATAAAATGGATTGAACGTCACCGAACGAGGTCTTTACCGTCCCTACTAAACGTGTTTTGGTCAATGTTCTGCCTAACAAAATCAAATTTTCAACTTTTTTTCTACTATCTTCTGTAACGGAGGTCGAAGGCCGTCCGAAACGAGAGTCATATTCACAGCTCGTCTATCAGTATCTACCTCTTTTAAATTCAGCAACCCAGTAAGCGACTGTGGAATAGGGTAAAGCACCAACTTCTAACGTCTGATGAATGTCCAGAAAAATGTTGTTTGTAGACATTTTTTTCAGGCACAGTTTCTTTACCACAGCACGTAGCTCACTTTTTACATATCCCAGTAGTTTTCACGACTTAAAACACAAACCACTTTATATTTTTTATTGAAATAATGAAAACAGGTGAAAGTTTGTTTAAATGTTACAAGACTGACACTTTCAGATATTTGTCCAAACAACACTAAAGACATTGTATACATATTATTTTCTAAGAACATATGAACATAAACAGCAGCCTATATCCCAACACATCAAGACAATATGAGGTCCCGATGATTTGTTTATGAACGTACGGTGCGAGTGTGGTGTGTGTGTGTGGTGTGTGTGTGGTGTGTGTGTGGTGTGTGTGGTGTGTGTGTGGTGTGGGGCACTGACCAGCATGATGTCGGCCACGTCGTCCAGGTAGTACCGCTGCAGCGTGGCGTTGGCGGCCTCCATGCTGAGCACGTAGTCGGCGCGCGCGCGCAGGTACCGCGCGCGCGCCTCGCTGTGCCGCGAGCGCCGCTACGCACACACACACGCCACTCACATCTCACACTCAAACGCTAAATACGCCATTAACTAACTTCTAAATGGTATCCTGATCTGAACTGTGATACGGAGAATGACACTCAAGCGTCTTTTATTCAATTATATTAAAAGATAGCCTTTGTAAATTTAAAAATCCAGCTCCACTTCTGCTGTGCTGAACATGTATGCTCTCAAATACAATTCAACTGTATTGGATGATGCCGACAAACTGGCTTACAGTTTGGCACATATCACTACATAATATAAAACAAAGTCACTTTCTCTGTCTGTCCACATGTCCCTATGTATGCTTAAATCTTTAAAACTACGCAACGAATTTTGATGCGTTTTTTTTTAATAGATGGATTGATTCTTGAGGAAGGTTTAAGTATATAAACCTTTCTGATATTCCCACGGGAACAAAAGCTACGCGGGTGTAACTGCGGGCAGGTCGCTAGTAAATTATAAGAAACTCTGTACATTATTGTTATGAAATAAAATAAAAAAAAACTTATGACACCCCGGTGTTGTAAGACAGCTGGCATGAGCCAAGCGAAGGTAGAATGTGTCACAACAATATTGACGAGATGCCATGTACGGTAACCACACCTCCTCCCCAAACATTTCTGCCTCTACAATAGCGGCCCATCCACTAACGTTCATTCCTTCAGTCTTATCCTGAGGTGCAATTCGTACAGAAACGCGACGGGATAAAATAAAACCGTTGCAGCCACTAATTAAACCACAATCCTACATTCTCTCCCCTTAATTTATCACAACACGCAAGTCCGGCAGGAAAAACAATCCTTCGATCACCATCCACACGTTTAGGTACAACCCTGTCAGTTTGCATCTTGTCAGTCATACGCGTGTCAGTGGATGGTTATAATCCTGTAATTTTATGAAGATTGTTGTCATTTAACAGGAATGCGTGTCATTTTAAATTGTCTTTAAAGATTATTTTCATTTTGCAACATGTGTACCCGTAAGCAAGAGATTGCTATTGCTCTGAGTCTTATTGCGAGTGAATATATATTTAAACCTAAAAGAAGACAGAAAAGGAAAAATATAGTGATTCAAGAATTTTAAAAGATCTGGCATACGATGAACGCGACGATTTTAAAAACTAAGAATGGATGTTTCTTTGTACAGATCTTTATTTTTATGGTTCCGAAGTTAACTAGGAAAGCTTACAGTTTCGCTATATCTGACGGTCCGTCTAGCGCAGAGATCCTTGATGATTTCCGTCTCTACATTACTACCGTCTTACCTGTTCCTCGTAAGAGGCGAAAGTTGACTATACGAGTCACGATCATCATGACTACTAGAGTCTAAAAAACTTCAACTTGCGATATACATTAGTCACAATAATAAAGTGATCACATAAAATATTTTAAAAAAATTTTGGGTAGCTCCTCTACATGAGGGTGGGCATGATATTTTTTTTTCTCTTGTTATGGGGTATGGGGTATCGTTGGACAGGTTTTTAAAAAAACATTGTAGGTTTGTGAAAACAGTTTTTGGATAAAGGGACTCGTTTGTGAAATTTAAGCTTTAAAGTGCTAATTTTTGTTGTCAAGTCCATTTTATCATTCCGGGATGGAGACGAACACGAAATGATAACAAGCGTGCGCTCAATCACGCCGGATAAATAAACAGACACTAACTTGACCAGTTACCGCGTGGCGTCTTCACGGCGGGAAGGAACGCGAGGTTTTAATACCGTCATTCTTTCTTGCTTTTGCAAATCCATTGACGCTCATTCCATAAGGATTGTAGATTCCGGCAGGAATGAACGTTAGTGGATGGGTTGTTAATGTCTGTGTAGTTCCGACTGGAACAGACCGTGGCGCGCGCAACTTGCTGCACGGTTAACGGTGTGCAACACATCATCGCTTGTGTCTACGGTGACGGGTATATTTTATGTCTCGGTCGCACTTGCGTCAATCTTCACAAAACTTCGTGCAATGACACGATAAATGCAGATGTGACCGGCTATTGTCGCATACATTCCGGACTGCGTGTGCCTTAGCGTGCTAATATCTTCAGGACGATAGACTCAAGTGCGGCCGAGGCATTACCAAACACCAAAATCCTATACAATAAACTCCGCCCGGAAAAGACGTCCCCCTTCTGAGTCCTGGTTGACAAATGTAACATAATAGCCTTGTTTCCACTAACAATGAATCCGATATGGTATTGTGGGTTCAAATGATTAAATTATGATATTGAGGTAAAACAACTAAAATATTTGTTTATAAGGATCAGTAATATTATTGAGGATATAATTTCCACAATCAAATCAAATCAAATAATATTTTATTCGACGTAGGTACACATAAGAACACTTATCGACGTCATTTATAAGCAAAATTATACGTATGACAAAAATATACATTAAGTTACGTGACACTAAACGCAAATCTGCAAGTATTACGTCATAGCGTGATAAGACGTCATATTGTTTTTGACATTTTCATAGTAGTTTCTATGAAAATGTACGTAACACCACGGAGTAATGGCATTCAGACGCCAAGACAGTCCAGAATGTTTTCGCGGTAAGTTTAAAATTTAAAACGCAAAATATTCATTAAAAAAATGGGTCAATATAGTTACCTAATAAAGTATTAGTTTTTCAACTTTAGTCAACTAGCTTATTAGCCTTTTTGTATTACTGTTTTAACATTATAATACATTTAAACGACGGAATTGTTTCTTTCGCGTTTATATTTTATGTCAGTTCTCATGTAATCTTATATATAAAACTAGCTGACCCGGCAAACATTGTTTTGCCATAAAATGTTAAAACCTTCCTCTTGAATCACTCTATCTGTTAAAAAAAACAGCATCAAAATCCGTTGCGTAGTTTTAAAGATCTAAGCATACATAGGGATTACGAATAGACAAGACGGCGAAAAACGACCTTATTTTATACTATGTAGTGATTCTCGTGTCACAATAGCGGCCCTTCCACTAACGTTCATTCCTGCCGGAATCTACAATCCATATGGAATGAACGTCAGTGGATTTGCAAGAGCGAAATGACGGTATTACAACCCCGCGTTACTTCCCGTCGCGAAGGACGCGACGCGGTAACGGATCAAGTTAGTGTCTGATTATTATTTGTCCGGCGTGATTGAGCGCTCGTTTGTTATCATTTCGTGTACGCCTCCATCCCGAAAGGATAAAATGGATTCCCAAGAAATAAAACGATAAAGGTGATATTAGAAATGTGCCCGAGCACATTCAAAGAATTAATGTGTATCTAGAAATCTCACTGAACGGTTCCAAAATTGTTCATCACAATAATACGAACAAAGAAGAGGGCTTTTATTATTTTATGTGAACTATGAACATTTAACCTATTTAACGTCAATGACGAATATATCCGCAACACTGGTTCAACACTGGTTCACAATAAAGCGGACTAAGACGAGGGCTTACTTACGTAGTTTTATGCAGCTATTCACTGCCTATAAAAACTTCTCAAAGTATTTACATTTTATAAGTTGGTCGACTATTCCTCAGAGTCTTGTGAAGTCATCTAAGCTGTAATAGTTTTCGTTTTAACTTCATTATATTTACTAGTAGCATGATTTATTTCCCATCCCCAAAACCAACCGTTTAGCTGGGAATACTTGACTCTTAACAAAAATTAGCACTTAATATTTCACAAATTTAATTGAAAGACTGTTATCACAAATATACAATATTTCTTTTAAACTTATCCAACGATATTCTACACCATAGTGTACACGAGAAAAAAATATCATCCTCAATTTACATGTTGTCTAGAGCTACCCTAAAAATGTTTTTCAAAATTTTATAGTTATATTTATTATATAACTATAAAACATATATTTTTATATACAAAGTGGTAACTTTGTTGCCGTGACTAATATCTACATTCATGCCAAGTTACAGTTTTCTAGACTGTAGCAGGTAGGTGGTACTGATAGATCGTGGTCCCAGAAAAAAATTTTCGAAGATAGAAAGATTTGCGTCTCGTCAAAAATAAGCTGGTCACAAAAATTCATCTTGTTATTAATCAAAAAAGTTTGTTCCTAGGACAACTGTTTATAAGGAACGCTGCACTAGACTGCGGACGGACGAATGGACTATACAGCGAAACTTGTTTTATTTTTTATATCATAAGATAGCAAACAAGCAGATGGGTCTCCTGATGGGAAGTGTTAACCATCGTCTATAGACATCAAAGATGTTAATGGTGCGTTGCTATCTTGTAGCGAGGTCTCCAAACCGGAACACAGACAGTGACTAGCACTGACGCTATTACGGCAGGAATAGATACGGCGGTGGTACCTACCAGACCAGACAGAGGACAATACAAAGAAAGATAATACTTATAAAGGTTTCTAGTTCACCCCGGAACCCTATAAATAAAGATTTGTATATAAAAACATCCATTCTTAAATAGTTTTTAAAATCCTCGAGTTCATCGCATACTAGATTTTTTAAAAGTCTTAAATCATTCTACTTATTTCTCTTTTTCTAACAACTACTTTTTTCTATATTTAATCTAATTCACTCCCAATAAAACTCAGAGCAATAGTAATATCTTGCTTATGGGTACACATGTTGTTGCAAAATGAAAATAATCTAATTAATCCATAAAGATATGAATAATAATCCTATAATTTTACGAATATAAGAATATTCGTAAAATTATAGGATTTTAACCATCCACCGACGCGCAATCCCTCGGTATGGTTGACAAGATGCAAACTGACAGGAATGTACCTAAACGCGTGGATGGTGATCGAAGGATTGTTTTTCCTGCCGGACTTGCGTGTTGTGATAAATTAAGGGGAAAGAATAGGATTGTGGTTTAATTAGTGGCTGCAATGGTTTTATTTTATCCCGTCGCGTTTCTGTACGGTTTGTACCTCAGGACAAGACAGAAGGAATGAACGTTAGTGGATGGGCCGCTAATGTTAGTTACCAATTACCATACTCCTCCGAAACTACTTGACCGATTTTTATATGCATATTCAGTAGGTCTTAGAATCGGCTACTATCTATTTTTCATGCCCCTATGTGATAAGGGTTTTCGACGCCTAACTTTTTTTTTATTTTTTTGGAAAAAATTATGTATTTTTATTTTTGTATGATTCAGCATTGAAAAATACATACAATCCTAAATTTTCACACATCTACCATCAACCCCTTTTTTTAAATTCAATAATAATTTATATGCCACAACATTTGCGGGGTCAGCCAGTAGGAAATTATAAAGTTCTAAAATATCTATATATAGACTTTCACAGTCTAGTGTGTAATATTTAACAAATAGCCGCCAGGAGTGCGCGCCGGTGTGTGTGTGTGTTACCTTGTCGAGCTCCTTGTCGAGCGCCTTCAGTTTTTTAAGTCTGGGCGGGTCGGCGGCGGCGGCGTCGTTGCGGTCGTGGTGCGCGGCGCGCAGCTTGAGCGCGGCCTGGCGCCAGTCGGCGGCGGCGGCGGCGTGCGCCTTGCCGGCGGCGGCCGCCTCGGCCAGCGCGGCCGCCACCTCCTCGTGCCGCTCGGCCGCCACGTCGCGCGCGCGCCGGTGCAGCCGTAGCACGTCGTCGGCGGCGCGCGCCAGCCGCGCGGCCAGCGGCCCGCCGTACAGCTCGCCGAGCGCGCCGTGCGACTTCGCTAGCTGCCTAGTGCTCTCCAACGCCGCCTGCCAGCACGCGTACGCGCCCGTCAGCGCCCACTGCTCGCGTCTGACGCGCCCACACACACGACCACATTATATATCACATGTATAACGTATCTAAAAATGTAAATTTATTTTAATGTGGTATGTGTAGCTTCACTGGGCAGTACTTAAAAACTTTAGAAACTGGCTAACTGTATTTTCAAAAACTAAAAAAGTTTAAATTTTGGTTAACACGGAATCAGTGCTAATTGTTAAAGCATCCAGACTTGTGCTAAGTTAGTAATATCATGGCAGCGCGTGGGTCTCATGAATTCCATTCACTGTAATTCATGAGGGCACTGGGTATACAATGTGAAAATGTACATGAAAGACTGCTCATCTCAAAAACCTTATATTAACTGTAAATGCACTGATCGTTGTGTGTGTGTGTGTATTTACTTGTGCTTGTGATCCTTGTCGCGCTGCGCGGCGACGCGCGCCAGCTTATCGAGGGCGCGCGCGTACTCGTGCTCGAGGTCGGCGCGGCGGCGGCAGTAGTCGTGCAGCTCGCCCGCCGCGCCCGCCGCCGCCTCCGCGCGCGCCTCCAGCAGCCGCGTCTGCTCCGCCAGCTGCGCGCGGATGTCTGCACAACCAACACCGCCACATATTACAATACAACACCAACAAACATATTAGGCCTTTACACCCGAAAAGGGTGTAAGGCCTAAAATATGTGTAAAGGCCTTTACCCCAAAACAAAAGCAATAATATTTTTTTGCCGGTAGAGCAAGCAAAAATAGTTTTCCGGTATGACATAGAGTTTATTTGGAGTAATTGTGAGGTTTCCTCTAAAAAGAAGGCAAACATCTTAATCTTAGCGTATTAATATAAAGACTTACTGGTGAGTTTCCTTCAATATTTATGGACGTGATAGTTGGCGATCATATATGATGAGAAAAAATAACATCTATACATATAATAAAATCGTAGGAAAGTCAAAACTGTACATTGAATATTTTTTAAAAGAATACTTGGGGCGTGATCTACAATCGATATAGAAGCCAAAAATATAGTTTTTAGATTTTTTGTCTGTTTCTCTGTTTGTCTGTTTATCTGTGCGTCTGTTTGTCTATATGTATGTCCGGGGTAAACTCAAAAAGTACTGCATGGATTTACTTCAAATTTTGCATGAATATTACTAACAGGTCGGGTCAACATAAAGGCTATATATTATCACGCTATCACCTAGCGGCTGGATGCTATGCGAAGTAAACGAAGTGCTGTGCGAATTAAGTAAAGATGGATTTGTGGAATAAAACACGATAAAAGAAACCATAAAGAAAAACCATAAAGTGTATTTCACCTATCTCAAAGCTATCGCAGTCATTCAATCAATGGCATCATGTCATCATAACCGCCCCGTTGGTCGAGTGGTTAGCGACCCTGACTACGCAATCGACGGGGCTGGGGATCGATCCCCGACGGGGACAAGCATTTGTGTGTTGAGCATAAATGTTTGTATTTCCGGGGTATCATTGACTTACACCCATAACGCAAGCAAATAATTTGCTTACTTTGGGGTTAGATCAGTAAGTGTAATTTGTCCCGTAAATATTTATAATTATTAATAAACAGTACACCGAGAATCCTTTATTTACCTGCGCCGAATTTGGACACCGCGCGGATGCAGCGTGCTTTCAATACAGAATAGCGAGGGTAGCGGCGGCGTTTCCTTGATTTCGACTAGCGCGTACCGCGGCGTGCTTAGAGACTATAATATCCACGTTTCACTTATTTTTAAAGAAATATTGGTCAAAAATTAAGCCTCTAATTTTATTATTTCATTTTAACGAGAATCGAGTACCGAGTACTCTCTAGAAGTATCGAAGGCAACTCACCAGTCAGTCCGTAAATAATAATAATACTTGTTATACTAATAAACGTACGCAGTAAAATACCTTAAATTAAAATGTGTATTTTAAAAAATACACAAATTTTAATATGTGAACAAGTATACATAATATTAAGGGAATTGTAATGGTTGAATCGCAAAAAGAAATACCGCAGGTTAAAGGAATTTTGTAGAAAAACCGCTAATATGGTTTCCATAAACAGATTGTATTCCTATTTAAAAAAAAAACATCTTTACTTATACGAAAAAAGTAGAGTTGTTTTTAAGACAAGATAGAAAATTCTTGCTATATCGGCTTTTAATATCAGACATGATATAACTTTAGCACCAAAAAAATTGTTTTGGTGTTTTTCAGTTGTTTTTCTTGATGATTTTTGTAATTATAAACGTAAGACCTGTGAGTTTCCCGCGCGTAGCACCCTTGCAAAGCCTTTATTGTAGGTACATATCACAGAGTCTCACATCAGTGTCCGTAGACTAGTATTTAAAAAAAAGACTAACATTAAAAAAAGACTAATATTATACACATATGTTTTAAATACTTATATTAAATAAGCGTCTTGATGACTCTTGAAACGAGAATGGGATACACATGTGGAATTTTTATTTAAATGCTACAATATTTGAAAAGTGTAAAATATAATACGAATAAAATCATAATATAAATAATACGACCAATATAACTGCGTAAAGAATTTAAGCTTCAGAACTTCAGAAATAAATATAACTAATCAACGATTAAACCGACGAAAAGTTAGGCGTGAAAAATCATTAAGTGAACAGTCCATCGTCCCTTGTTTACATACCTTTATGGTTGGTTGTTTTAAAACTAAATGGGACCACCCTCAGGGTATACCCATCCCAATGAAAAAGAGGTATCAAAAACAGACTACTTTGTGAAAATTTATGCGTGCGCTAACATTCAAAAATCTGTAAGCGGGTTGACCTGCCGGCTGACCTGCACGCCATACCTGAAACTTCTCATTAAATTGAGATAATTTAAGCTCAAAGTAGCAAAAACTATATCTAAGCATAGATTTTTGAATTGGAAGACTTTAAAAATATAAAGTTTGTAAAAATGATACTTAGTAATTTAATATTCGAAAACTGTATATTTTTATATAATGATGATCAATTTTGATTTTTCGAATGGCATTCAACGCAATTTTTGAGCTCTAAATTGTTTTATCGATAACTAAATCGATAAATTAAAAAATGAAGAAATGTAAAAAATTTTTTTTTTCAAATACCTTTGTTATTGGTATATCCTGAACGAATCAACCAATTTTAATCCGATTTACGGTATCCATACTAATATTATAAAATAAATCTTAAAGTGTATGTGTATGTTGTTGTTTCGTCTTTCACGACAAAACGAAGTGACGAATTGACGTGATTTTTCAAGTGGAGATATTTGAAGGGATGAAGAGTAGGGTAGGCTACTTTTTGTCTCTTTCTTCCGAGCCCCAGGAGCCCCACGCCCCACTTCCAAAAAAAAAGCTAGTTTGACATAGTTTTTTAATTAGAAGAGTTAACTAGTAGTGACTGGATTTTTAAATAAATGAGTATATTACGTGGAACCTGAAAGTTATTTCAAAAATATGAAGTATGTTTGCTGTAAACAATGTAATTTTAATATGTAAAAACTGTGATTTTTGCAAATATGATTTGATTTTAATTTTTTGAAACTATTTAGTACTAAAATATCATAGAATATCAAAAAATGATTGATTGGGAAATTTTGAAGTCATGTCGAAAAACCCCCTTTTTTCAAAATTTTTCGTCAAAGATAACTCCCAAACGGCTAAACCTATTTTGATGAAATTTATGCATTAGACGCAGTTTTTTTTAAAATAGAGCTGATTAGATTTGTACTCAATCGGTAATCTGGAAGTCATATTAAAAAAAAAAATACTGTAGCACCAAAATTTTTTTGAGGTTTTTTCAAAATGTCTCACAATCTCCTGCAGGCTTAGGATAAGCAACACGATAAAATTTTATCGACCCATTTTCTCGACATTTATGTCACTTTCTCGATTCGCTAACGCATTTGACACTTGATTCGACATGATACTTCAAAGGAAGAGAAAATGATCAATTTTACTCGACGGTAGTTATTTTCTCTACCGATCGAAACTTCTTGCTGTCATTTTATCGATTTGTCATTTGACACTTCGTTAAGATGTTGTTGGTAACCTTACCTATTATTTCATAGTATTATACTTTAATTATACAATAATTACAATACGTTTTGATTTCTATTCATTTTATTAAATTCACTCATTTTATTTGTTACCTAAGTAAATAGTAAACATATAGATTTCGGTCTAGTGTATATATTTATTGTATATGTATTTAGTGTATATATTATGTACCGAATTGGTCAAATTTTCGAGAAGTCTAAGTTAAGTTGAATCCAATCAAATGCCATCAACCGCGGTTTGATTCGTCAAGCCGTTCAAAAGTTATGAGATATTTACATACACACATACATACACACACACACACGTACACACACACGTACGCACACATACGCGCATACACACACACACAGTCATACTGACGTCATCACGAAAATAGTAGGAAAAGTTTCCTAGAACCTCGAAACGTGGAGATCAAGGGAAAATCGATTTTTGAAAATCGGAGCAAAATCAGTAACTTCCTAACAGTAACACCTCCAGTAACACCTACGTGGTGGGAAGTTCAAAAAATATACGCGTCCAATTGCGAAACTCCTCCAGTTTTGCGTTGCGCATGGAAAGAGTTTAGGTAGTTTAAATTGATTCATGAGCTTGTCATAGACTATGGTACAGCAATGCTGAGATAAACGGATGTAGTAGCAGGTCATAGTGGATATGTGTACACGTAGTGAGCATGAGACATGGCAAACGTATAAACGTGTTACTTCTTCAAGCTAAAATGTTATGATCTATTTTAATTTTACACTTTTTATCGTAGACACTTGGTGAAACTCAGTTTGTAATTTTGTTAATACACTTGTACTGTTTTAATATTTTATTTATTATAATCTATACAATAATACGTGAAGGAAAAACTTTGGACCCCTTTTTAAGACAATTGCGCGAACGGTGGAGTGTGAAATGTGGCACAGTTAAAGTTTACATTGCGGAGGAGTGCAGAAACCAATATTTTTAAATAAAATGCATTTGAAATACATTATGTTAATAAAAATAAACATTACACACACTGCATTCATGCGACATACATGATATCATACACACATGTACATACTATTCACGGCTAAAGTAAGTTGTCAAACATAAAAGATATTTTATTGTTTAGTGTCGAATTTCGGCCACAGGCGGTCGCTAGATAAATATAAAAACGTATTTACATAGTCGATCACACTCTGGGGCTTTGGTAAACATATTATGCTTCGTCTCCGAACACGAACATGTTCATGAATTTGTCGCTATATTTCCAAGAAATATGGCTGGAACCGGAATGTGAAACGTCACTAGTATTCTAGTTTGACGTGTCGTGTCTGTTCAATGTCGTGAACAGACATCCTTCTTCACTTTCGTTCACATTTAATTACAGTATGGTACTTTAACTGTGGTTCATTAGAAAACGAAGAAAATAAATGGAAACTCCAATAGAATTTATAAACTAAAAGCCCTGATGATGGTGTAATAGGCGAAACCGGTTGGCTTCACAACAATTGAAGGTTAGTTGTGAAATATTTGTGAAATATTACAAGTGTTTGACAAAATCAATATGATGCAGTTTCACCAAGTGCCGACGATGGAAAGTATAAATTATAAATGGAAACTCCTAAAGCAGCTCCCGATTATAGGTTTTTAACTAACTACCACAAACCCACCGCGGCGGGGATAGGTACAATATTTAATGACAAAATAATAATATTGTTGCCCTGAGACCTTTTTTAAGAATAGACCATTCATTTAAGTACTAACGTTCTCTTGTACATACAATGAGCACAATGAAAATGTCGTTGATCCAATCGAGTCGAGTGCCGGTCCCCCGCCGAATTGCCCACAAATGATTAGTATCGAACAGGGGGAGTTGGTATCGAGTGCGGTGTGAGGGCAGCGCCGAGGTCCGTTCCCAGCGCTCGCACTCGCCGCGCCGGGACACGACACGACACAGAACAATACTCTCTACAGCTGGAATATGCTCCATCCTACGGCCGTAACCACATAAGTTCGCCGGTACGCCACGCCTACCTAAACCACGGTGTAACAACCACATCACAGTTGATTTTGTTGAAGTGGTGTATCAATATACTCGACATGTGGACCCGCGGTGCGTCAAGATGAACGGATGCCTATATGCTGGCCGCGCATGTATACCATTGTTTATAATATATTGTCTTAACTTTAACATCCTGATTTAAACCCTGAAATAATAAAGACGTCAGTATGAAAACAATTTTGAAATGACATTGCCGTGAGTAAGGTAATATATAACATCCTTCATGTATATTAATATTAACGTTTAATTTAGTACCAGCTCCGAGAACTCTACATTGTCGATACGCGACAGTGCTGTGCTGTGATGTATTAAAAAGCACGGCCGCAGCTATCGTGGGAACAGGTATATGCTTATGATTTCCGACAAGCAATTCATTTCAATAATTGTAATGTACGTTGAATTATGTTTTGACAATTTGTAAACTTTACCTCCTTTGGATTTAGGTTTTTAGGGTCTCTCCAGTACATAGTCACATACTACAGTTTATACGTTCACCTACAGCTAGCTACAGTCACATCGAGAAAAAATTGTCGGAGTCTGTATTCACTTAAAAGTCATCGTTAAATAACCTTACGAAACTAATTACGACATCCCAGTTTTATCCTGCTACAGTTGAATGTTCAAATTGCCCTAGCGGCATAATAACGAAACTAACTTTCATCCGTCTGCCGGCAGTACGGTCGAGTTTCCTAGTGTAGGTACCTACAGTTTGTTTGTGGGGCGAGCTTGGGCTGTGTTAAATTTAACCATCGCGGATGACGATGATACGGATTTATAACGCTCGATAACGTGCCCACCCCAGTATGGTATGGTGCCCACCCCAGGATGGTGTGATACCGATTCAAAATTTTAGGCTGGACAGCTCACAAGCTTCACACAAAAATCATTGAAATAACTATTTAGAAAATAAAACTTTAGAGGCACTTATGACATGTCATCATTTTTAGAATTACTACCGGATCGGAATGCGGCCACACACAGAAAATCCGGCAGAAGAAACTCAGTGCGCTTCTCTTTCTTGTTTATAATTTTTTTATATAATTAATGTGTTACAATATTACAAGAATTATTTCATATAACAAAAAATATAAAAGATCGGCATGAGGAGCAATAATTAATCTCAGGCTTTTTGAATTGATTTTATAATATCCTTTTTTTTTGCACAGTTTTCGTTCCCCTAATGTAACATCATTTTGTATATTAACTATATGCTTATGTCAAGTGGCGAAGGCCGCAGCTCACGAGGCTGCTTTCTAGTTGTTATTATATAATTTGCCGAGAAGTGTATTACGGAACCTGCACGGGGGAGCGCGCACACCAGCCTGTAACAGAACACAATGGCAAGGTTTTGCGACGTCTCCACAAAAAACAATCGCACAATTCATAGAGGCGATGGGGATGGAACCATTCACAACATCAATAGATATAGGAAGTGAAGGAGAGACATTCATTAAACTTTCTACTACGGATGATACATTTGTGCGGTGTCAAAAAAAATGTTCACACGATGCTGGCAGGGCGGGGAACGTGGGTGTTTATTGATACAACAGGCGACCCGAGCCCGGTCAGTGAGGGAGGAAAGGTTTATTCTGGCCGTGAGCTGCTAGTTAACCTTTGTAAATAGGTGGCTGAGATCTCACTCCAACAAACTTTGATACGTATACCTAAATGTCACCGTAAAATTGTAAAAACCGTAAGTTTATAATATACCTAGAGAGTTTATAATTTTATTAGGTTAGGTTAGCAGCTTAATTATAATATTACTGAGGTAGATTATAAACTAACGGTATTTACAATTTTACGGTGACACATAGTACATTACTTACGATATTGTTGCACCGAGTCGACCTGATGTTAATGATATTACCTTACAAACTCAATAATATATTGTCATTTTAGGATGTTGTTTCACTCTCATTGTCATTTTAGGATGTTGTTTCACTCTCATTGTCATTTTAGGATGTTGTTTCACTCTCTATACCTATGTTGATAATAAGTATAATAAATCGAAAGAGTTTCTTGTTTAATTGAACGGGCTTATCTCTAGATGGACCAGTCGGAATTGAAAACCCATTTTTGTATATAATATTCATGAAAAAGGCTATGGGCTACTTTTTTACTCGATTGAGTATAAGAAAGTAATGAATTGATTCACGCGAGCAAAATCGCGGGTAGCAACAAGTTTTGATTATAACAGTAAATCAAATACCTATACCAAATTTTCTATTCGTATATTCGTAATCTTTTGTAATGGTCTCTTGGTATTCTACTGTGATACTGATAACAGAGAACAACTCAATATTGACACACTGCTCTCTGCGCTGTTTCCCGAGTTCCCCCTGTCTACGCAGCGCGTCTTCTTGTTCCCGCTTCCTGGTGTTTCAGTCTTGATGTTTATCGTCATTGCCGTGTTTGGGGGACCAAATACCGTTACACACAAACGCAAAACAATAGCTCTTGAACCCCTGTCGAAAATAAACCTTTCCATTTGTTTCATTCACATTAACCGATTGTAATAGAGCACGGGTAAGTCGAACGGATGCAAAGGGCAATGGTTCGTGTGTATGATGCGAGTATAGTATTTACCGGGGAAGGCATTGGCGAGTTCAGGCGCGGCCCAGTCGGTGCGGGGCTGCACGATGCAGTGGAACATCGGGGCGCGGCCGGCGACTACTGCCGCGCAGCCTCCGCCGCGGCCCGCCAGCGCGCGCCCCGCCCCGCCGCCCCTACATCTCGGAAGCCATCGCTCCCGACTCCCGACTCCCGACCGGTTACTCAGGACACCCGGTGTTTGACAACGGCTCCGATACCTCATTAAGTGCCACTCCGTAGCTTTACTGTTAACTGGCATTGTTCTGTTCGTAGGTATATCGATAGCTTTAGCAAGGTTTCGGATGTTCTCCGCGAAGACGTTTGTCTCACTGGCCGAGCGTATTACGTTGTCCATCTGACTTCGTACGCGAGAGCCCTGACGCGCTTATCGTAATAAATAGCAGCTTACTGTGACACCTTGAAAAAATAGATTCTCCGTCCTTAGTTGGCCAGTGACAGCTTGACATCGCATCACTCATCCTCAAACACGTTATCATCATAAAGTGTGGACTCCTCTACCGACGCATAACTGTTATGTATTAGTATTACTTTCATTAACCTTTTATTTCCCCCCACTTACTGCCCGACAGTTCCGTTCTGAAATGAATGCTCTGAATCTCAACATTACCTCCCATGCCTCCACATTGGGAATACCCATTTACAACCTCAACGTTGGTCACTTGCGTACACTTGACACTGATTATTTAACAGCAATAACGTTTGTACTTGCCACTTTCCTGATGATTGGCAGGTGAAAGAAGCCGTCTGCTCTCTGCCCCGTGCTTTTTAACATGAATGAAACCAGCGCGCTCTACCTGTCGCCTGTTTTTAACCCCCAACGCAAAAAAGGGTATACATTTGACAACTAATGTGTGTGAGTCTGTTGCACCGTAGCTCTAAAGCGTGTGGACTGATCTGGATGCGTTTTTTTATTTAACAGCTAGTTTTCTTACGGTTCTTTTAAGACGTGTTTTATAAAAATAGGTTCAACCATTTCAAGGGCTTCAGCTCATTTATACTAGAGGAGGAACGAGCGCAGGCATACGCGCAGGATACGAAATTTAGCATTATGTTAATTCAATGATATTTAATGGCAACGCCGTGGTAACTTTGACCTGAGGCTGCAATTCCTAATATTTCTATCGTAGGAGTACGTAATATGTTTGCGGTTTTTTTTTATGTCATAAGCTGGCAAACAAGCAGATGAGTCTCCTGATGAAAAAAGTCAAGCATCGCCTATAGACACCAAAGATGTTAATGGTGCGTTGCTATCTTGTGGCGAGGTCTAATGCCATATGTTTTTTTATAATTTTTAATTTATAGTTATACGTTTTTATTTTGTGACTAACAGTTACTCGCGACTTCATTCGCGAGACCAAAAATCATTACTTCCCTTTTCTCGGTCGGGTTAAAAGTAGCCTATGTCACACCTGGATTAAAGTGCCTTTTAAAGGGGTAAAAAAAATTAAATTCGGTCAAGAACTTTTTCAGTAAAATCTGAAAATGAAAGGAAATGAAATGAAAATATTTATTTGAAGGAATATGGGTGTTACAAGTTTTAAAAATTGATTAAACTCTACCAACATATTCTATCGTGATATGGTGTGCAAATATTAAAAATTATCTTACAATATTCTATGAAATATAAAATTATTTTAAGTAGATTTTTTTAGAATTACTACCGGATCTTCTTCACTTCCGCTGAATCTTCTTAGTGATCGGAACGCGGCCACTGAGAAGTGGCCGCGTTCCGATCACTAACTTCCGAGACTCAGCGGAGGAAACTGCGTAACAGACAAACATGCAAACAAGGTGTTTTATTTTACTTGTTAATGTTGAAATCAAAGCTATGAGTTGTATAACACTCCTGTGTACCTACCGGTGTTGACAGGAGTCTCCATGTCTGTCCCCTGAACAGTACCCATTTCAATGAGCGCTATCAAAGCGCACCACGCGGCATGCCACATAACATTTGGCTTTAAATTTGTTTCATTTTTTAAAACCTTTGTTACAAGCACTACGAAGTATTTATGTACTACTAGCTGCAGCGTGCAGCCCGCTGCATTATAAAAGTTTTTGGCGAATCCCGCGGGATCAGTTATTTATTCCGGGATAAAAAGTAGCCTATGTGCTATTCCAGATCATCATCTATCCGTGTGCCAAATTTCATTCAAATCCATTCAGTAATTTTTGCGTGATTGAGTAACAAACATCCATCCAAACATCCTAACTTTCGCATTTATAATATTACTAGCTGTGCCCGCGACTTCGTTCGCGTGAAAAAAATTCTAAAATAAAAACCCGCGTAGTTCCTGTTCCCGTGAGATTTCCGGGATAAGAACTACCCTATGTCCTTTCTTGGGTCTCAAACTATATTTGTACCAAATTTTATCCAAATCAGTTCAGCGGTTTAACCGTGAAAGCGTAACAGACAGACAGACAGACAGACAGAGTTACTTTCGCATTTATAATATTAGTATGGATAATGTAATATAATGTAGATTTAGGAAAATTTCAAATAACAAAATATTTTCTTTCACACAAACGTTATGGCAATAACTTTGCATATCTACATGATAATATAGACCGTGGTCCCACAAACAATTTTTTTTTCATTAATAACAAGCTGAATTTTTGTGAACAGCTCCGTTTCGACGAGAAAACCATCTTTTCTATCTTCAAAAAAATTCAAATCGAGAAACTAATAACGTTAGCGGGCTTCGAAAACTTTAATCCGGTATAGAAAATTATTGATTGATAACAATATTTTTTTTTTACTTTAATCGCTTGATTATTTTATAAAAGACACGAAAAAACTTTTGTCCTACACATTTGATGGCTTTCCTGACGAGTCCTCCACTCTAAAGAAACAGCTTGTTAGTTATTTTTATAATTTTTGTCATACACGTAAAGTGGAAACTTTTTCTAGTGCTACACTAAAGTTTCCTTTTTTGATCTATTTTTATCAGTTACCCGTTTCGAGATTTTTCGAAGATAAATAAGATGGTTGTCTCGTCAAAACGAAGCTGTTCACAAAAATTCAGCTTGTTATTAATCAAAAAAAAAAGTTTCTCACTCATAAATGTGTTTGTTTTCCGCGTGTGTTCGTGTGCCTGCGCTTCTAAAGATAGCTGTTGTAAAATTTTGCATTAATAGTGATGGTGGGTTGGGGGTACTCTGATCCTCCATTTATTTATTTACGAGCTGTTGCCCACAACTTCGTCCGCGCGGAGTTCGTTTACTCCGCACTGCTCCTCCCCCGTAGGTGATAGCGTGATAATATGTAGCCTATATGTTGACCCGACCTGTTAGTAATATTCATGTAAAATTTGAAGTAAATTCACGTAGTACTTTTTGAGTTTACTCCGGACATACATACAGACAAACACAAAAATTTTAAAACTATATTTTTGGCTTCGATATCGATTGTAGATCACGCCCCAAGTATTCTTTTTAAAAAATATTCAATGTACAGTTTTGACTTTCCTACGATTTATTATATCATCATTACATAGTATAAAACAAAGTCGCTTTCATTGTCTGTCCCTATGTCCTTATGTCCCTAAGTATGCTTAAATCTTTAAAACTACGCAACGGATTTTGATGCGGTTTTTTTTAATAGATAGATTGATTCTTGAGGAAGGTTTAAGTGTATAAACCTTTTCGATATTCCCACGGGAACAATTGCTGCGCACTGGCACTCGCTCTAATCAAAGTGAAAACGGGACTTTATATAAAGCCCCGTTTTCACTTTGATTAGTGCGTGTGCGATTGTTTAATGCAGGTGCTTAGTATTAAGCAAAAAATACGTGAAGAGAGCCGTTGAACAGTGCGAGTGATTAGTAATCAGCGTCTTTTTACTTTTACCACGATGAATACAAATCACTCGCACTGATCAATGGCTGTCTTCACATATTTTTTGCTTAATACTAAGCACCTGCATTAAACACTCACACTCGTAATAATCAAAGTGAAAACAGGGCTTAAGTGTAAGCGACAGGCACAATGGTGGGGCGTGTCGCTTACACTTATGTATGTGCGCGCGTGCCAAATTATATCATTTGGGGGTTCCCACCACAAAAATGCGGAACAAGGTAAACAAATCATAAATATACGTTACTGTTTTCGCAAACAACTGTGCAGTCAATCACATTCAGTATAAAATGTTAAAAAATTAAAATGCAAACAAAAACTATGTACCTACTAGGGATGAAAAAGTAATTTCTTGATGATCTTTGAAAGGAAAAAACCGAGTCGTAGAGAGATTGTGTGGGTGCAGCGGTGCACCGGGGCATATGCGGGGCGGCGGGGCGCGGGGCGGGGTGCGGGGGTGCAGTTCGACCGGCTGCCACACACACAGACCACACAGAAAGTTCACTTCGTAGAGCACATGTAAATCTATCACAATTTGAAGTAATCCATCGTAATGATAAATATTTACCTTTCATAATAAAATGCTAACGCACAGTAGGAAATAATAAAAGAGGAAAGTGGGCACTTGGCTTAATTAGTTACCACTTTACTAGTTCATGACAGTAGCTCAAGAAACATTTGGGACACTGGTCAAATCTGAACGTCCACAAATCGAAAGTTATTAGTTTGTTACAATTGGATCATGTTCTAAAATAGAATATATTTTTGATTATTAACTTACATTTCCCCGCGCTGATATTGGTCCCTTTTATAAAATATACGATCTGCGTTACTGGCAGGCAGCTCGTACAAGGTGATCGATTAGCCAAACATGTCTCCACCATTGCAACGTAGACGCCCGGGTTTGCTACTGTCGCTTTTCTTATACCTGTCGCAATGCTTGTCATCGTCGTGTTCCGGTTTGAAGGGTGGGTAAGCATGCAAGGGGAGACATTCAGTTCACTTTGTGTAATTATGATTATTTTAAAATCTTAATGAAGAATTAGTCTTCAAAAAACTTTGTGTAGTTATAATTATTTAAAAATATGAAAACACCATACCATAGCAACGCACCGTAAACACCAAAGATGTGGATGGTGTGTTGCTATCCATGTGGCGGGATGACAATGGCACATACATAAGTCTACCGGTTATCTTACCCTCCAAACCTGAACACGACAATGACAAGCATTGAAGCTATTGCAGCAAGAATAAGTAAAGCGGTGGTACAAAATACCCGGACGAGACATTGCAGAACTATAGTGCACCACCTAGTGGTCACAATGATAATGACACGTATAGCTAATCGTTCGCCTTCTAAGAACTGCCTGGCAGAATGGTCTAGTCTTCTATGGGAGCCCGGACCAACACGGGGCAAAAATACTCCAACATCTACATGACGTGAACCTGTGTAGTGTGCGATTGCGTCTGCGTTACGATCCGATAGTGATTCGCAAAATGCCGAATCGTCAGTACCTGTAAAGGTTTATTTGAATAGAACATTTTTTTGAGTTTGAGTATTGCGATCAAGAAAAAGGGTCTCGTAATAGTAAGAGACAACTTTCTTCTACAGACACCAAAAACTGGTGGTTGCTGATGTTATGAAGACAAGAACAGGCAAGGCTTATGACAGCAAATAAGGAGAGGACCCTACCATCTAATAATCTAGATACTAGTGAAACGGTTAGTTTACTTTTTAGTTTCATTTCTTTCAAGCCGGGATTTTTTATCATTAGAGAGCAAACAAACTAATGCATGTGGCACTGGACCTCGCCACAAGATAGCAATCCCTATCAACATCTTTGGTGTCAATAGGCAATGATTAACTCTTTCCATCACGAGACCCATCTGCTTGTTTGTTATCTTATGATATAAAAAAAACAAGCAGACGGCTGTCCTAATGGAAAGAAAAACTATCGGCTATAGTCACCAAAGTTGTTAATGGTGTGTTGTTATCAGTATGACGGGATGACAATGGCACATGTATGAGTCTGGCGGGTATTTACCCTCAAAACCGGAACACAACAATGAAAAACAGACACAACTCTTGTGGCAGGAATGTGTAAGGCGACAAAAAACGTCTTTTTGATAGTAATTTAAAGTCTAATCTGCCCACTGATATTAAAATTAAAGGTCTGCCATCCAGTAGTCTTACCACAACATAACACAAATCCTACCACCCAGTAGACACCAGGTGATCCATTGTTCATAGGGGACCCGGACCAACACGAAGCTTATTTACGTATTATTATATACGTACACAATAACTATATACACACTGAGCGGCTGTTAGTACGGAGCTGGGTGTCTGGCGAATCTGTTAGTGCAGCGTAACCGGCATAATAAGGGCACAAAATCCATATTATATAGTATGTATTATAAAAAGCTCTTTGTGGTGTGTACTAAGGGCGACAATCACACAGGATACGTGCGTTGCGTCGCGTCGCGTGACTCGTCGGGATACTGGAGCACTGTGCCCTGTTACCACACTACTAGGGATTGGCGGCTTGCAATATCAACTTATCTCGTGGTTAGTTGTTTTGCTAAGATAAAAATGTTTCTTATTGGGAAATTATGGAGGATATATAATTGGTCATAAAAGTTATGCCATTATTCGTATTTTTTCAATTACTTAATTCTCAAGCGTAAATTATCCTCGCCCTGTCGGCACATCGCTTCGCCTTCTTCGATTCGAGGTTGTGAGCGATACGGAAGCTTTACACAGACAGATTTAGAGAGTACATAGTTTAAATATAGGACTCAATGGACTGTAATGGACACGGGAAATAGAAAAGTGCAGTCGGCCGCAAAATTTGTCGCTAGTTTTACTAAATGTTAAAAACAATACTAATTATCTAATTCCTATGACTAATATATTTCGAGATTGTAATAATATTATTCATGTACTAATATTGTTAATAACAACTATTTTCCATGTTCAGACGAATGGATTTCCGCAAAGTAACGCCTGAATCTAAAATATTTTCCATGTGTTAATTCTACTATCTTAAATAAAATTTAGGTTGTATGCTGTTCATATATACGGCAAAATAGGAAGAACTATGTTTATATAATGTAAGAGCACATGAAACCAAGCCCAATTTCTGCAATAAATGATTGACTGATTGATTGCTTTTTCTCTAAAATGCTGCGAAACTAAACCCCATGATAACGTCACATTTAACCTGTCGGTCTGAAGCAACGCAGCAAGAATATGTTGATCAATATGGCCACTAGATAACTTTAATAATTAAACGATTCACCAAAATTGAACAATGCACTTTAGTGCTGACGCCTGTTCCAAACAAAAATGCATAAATGCGGCATGTTCGCGGCGGCAGACAAGCTCATATCAGTGCAGTATTGCTGTCGGACAACACATTTTTCGAATTTTAGAACTTATTAAATACAATAAAGCGGAAAAACTTACGGATTCGGCATATTTTAATCATGCTAATTTGAAAAAACGCGGCTTTCTAAATAAGCGTGCATTTTCAGTCATCATTTAACAAACAGTATGATGTCCCGCGTACTAATACAGTAACGTCTACCATGAGTTTTGCTATCGGTACTCGCTAGCGAGTGTGGTAAAGCATTTATATGAAAACTTGGTCAACGCCTCTACCGGTTTTTTCCTTGGAACTAACAGAGACAGTTACCGAATGACGCTAACGCTAGCCTAGAGCTCGCCACTCGGACGACAGACGTTTGATACAAGTTCCGCACCTCGTTTGTAAGAATGGAATCTTTTTTAATCAGTGTCCACGCGTAATTTACTGTTTGACAAACAGACACAGATATTTTTATCCCTCAACTCAGGCTACGCATGTTGACAGCCAAAGGAACGGAAATCCATCTAGCATTAGTTTGGAATCACAAAATGAAGTGGCATCTATTGCGCTCGCATCTGCCGGCTGCTCCGACCTCGTCGGTGTAATTCTGTCTTACGTGCTGTCCGCTGTTGTAATTTGTTTGTTACGGCTGCCACCTATTATATAGCTAGGTGTCTAAAATCTCGGGTACAAAAAATAAGAACTTAAATACAAACATACAAGGGTACCAGAATTCATACAAATCTATCCAGTCGTAATTGCGTGCCGAGTAAACTACATCCTAACGTATTCACACAAAGGTATACCGTCTTAAGGTAGACACCTTAACCTACAAACCGAAACACGAAAATGACAAACATTGACTCTATTGTGGCAGGATTAAGTAAGGCGGCGGTACCATATACTCAGGCAAGACATTGCGGAACACTAATACCTTGTAGTCAAATTGATATTGATACGTTAACCAATCGTTCACCTTTTACGAACTGCCTGATAGAACACTAGATGGTTCACTCTTTAAAAGGAGTCCAATCAATACAGGGTGAACGAATTATTGCTTTACGGTTGGATATGTAGATGATAGATGTGACCACCAACTGGTCATTAAATTGAACGTAATATTTGCCATTGTATTATTTATAAAGTTATTAATGTACAGTTAGTTATCAGTCCAAAACTAATAATGGTGCACTGTAAAATGTTATGAGCATTTAATGTGGATATATCATTTATAAATTGCAGTGTACATCAAGTGGCTATTCAAAATGATGTGACCAATATAGCTGTCACCTTTTTACTAATAATTGGTGCCGATTAATCAAATTATTAGCGGCATCTGTTTACCCTATGCCCCTACATGATCCCCCTATGATGCCCCTATGATCCAATTCAAAAACAAATTTTTAATCTAATGTTACGAATAATCTGGAACCGTGTAGAATTGGAACGCTGGAAAGATCTAGAAATAAAAGAAAGAATAGCTACTTCTATTGAAAAACAAATAGTTGACCTAAGCTATGCCAAAATGGTCTTTGTGGAAAGAAAGTAGCGTATACTGGGATTTATGACAACTTGTTTACAATAAGAAGTGATTCATTGTTTCCCAATACATTCAGATTTTTCTGGATCCAGGTAGAACTTTACCATGGGTATAAATAGAGATGTGTTGACAAATACAGGGTAGTTTTTATAAAGCGATCGAGAGCGATGCTTGAAGAGATCCGTGCGAAGCGAGAAGTGTTTTATTGTGGAGTGATCTAAGTTTAGTGTTAGTACAGTCAGTGACTAGCGTTATTCAGAGTATTTGAGTATAACGTTGTGTTGTTTTGTGTAACTGTATTATAAATACACGGATTTAATATAAATGGTGTTTTCTTACAATTATGAACCCGAAATACGTAACAACTGGTGTCGGAAGTGAAATTGTAAAATGCCACTTATTCCGAAGGAAGATGTTACCACCAGGTATCAAGCCGAGACACAGAGGGTGTCAGAGGACACTGAGATACGTGCAGGTGAGGAACCCGCAAGTGTTGCCAGCACGCCATTGTCATCAAATACTGCGCCTACTGATCTATCTCTTATACTAGCAGCTATTCAGCAACAGCGACAGGAACAGGAACAGCAATAACAGAAGCTACGGGAACAGATCAAGGAACATTTATCTGGCTTTGATGATAAATTGACGGTTATCCTGACGCAACAAGATCAGCTTAAAAGCGATGTGATCCTCGTCAAGCGTGACATGAAGGGTGTTGAGAAGAGGGTTGACCACTTGGAGGCCAGCTGCGACAAAATAAGTGAAAACATGGACCAACTGGAGAGGGAAGTCATGGAAATGAAGATCACGGGAGTTAAGTCGGGTGCTACCATAACCAAAGCGGCGAAGGACTTTAACAATGGGCCGTAGAAATTGAGAAACTCGTGAGGAAAGCGTATCCTTCAGCCAACACAAACACAGTGAACAACACTATGGTCCAGGCGTTTATGGATAGTATTCGAGACCTGGAAATGCGTGCTGCTGTTCGCCTTCAGCATCATGTGACGATGAAGGAGGCTTTGGCTCATGCACTGGAGGTAGAAGCTGTTCGCCACGAACCTCGAGCATAACATAAGGTACGCGAGATTACAGAAGTTGTGGCTCAATCAAAGGTAGTGGAACCTAGGAGACTGGGCCCCATGTGCTGCGCCTGCGGTGAACGTGGGCACATTAGAGTTAGCTGTCCAGCCAAACCTATGCCTACAGTTTCACTGAATTGGTGAAAGCAAGTGGCAGGAAATTCAGCAGCTGAAGAGAGCAGGTAGGTTAAACAGCCTGTTGAACCAGCAGGGAACCGAGTAACAGCCAGGAGCAAACGGTAGGTGCTGGCTGGACGAGAAACAACCCCAAAAGTGGTCGTACCTCAGGTGAGCAAATGCAACAGTTTATCCATTAAGGGATTGGTTAATGGCAAGAACTGCAGCTCAACGCGGAACACCGGAGCCACACGAACTGTAGTGCGATCAGAAGCGGCTGGCAATGGTAAACTGAGATCGAAGAATACAGTACAGCGTAGTGAAAAATCTCACTCAAATGCAAATGCATTATCACGACGACCATGTACGGAAGATGGCAAACATTGTGTAAGGACGGAGACGAAGGAATGGATTCAAGTATTGCGAGCTAAGCCTACAGATAACAGGTGGGAAACTGATGAGATACGTAAGGCCCAGTATGAAGATAGAGATTTGCGGCCTCTAATAGATTGGATGAAGCAAGATACGGGAAAACCGGAATGGCAAGAGCTGGCTCCATTCAGCGCCATTACGAAAAGTTATTGGGCACAGTGGGAAAGTCTTGTGTTGCAAAACGTTTTACTATACCGCAAAATGGGAAAAGCCATCAGTAAGAGAACATCACCTATAGTTAGTAGTGCCAAGAAAACTAATCAAGGACGTACTACGTGAGTTGCATGATGGGGTTTCTGGGGGACATCTTGGAGTACGACGAACATTGGTAAAGGTGCGAGAGCGTTTTTACTGGCTGAATTTCCGAGAAGATGTCGAGAATTGGTGCCGAAAATGTACGTCATGCTTAGCAGTAAAAGGTCCGCAGGTCAGAAGCCGCGGCAACCTTACAACGTGGGAGCCCCCTGGGAAAGGATAGCGATTGACGTGGCTGGGCCATTTTCTAAGACAGATAACGGAAATAAGTATTTTATGGTCGTGATGGATTACTTCACGAAATGGCCGGAGGTGTTTGCAATTCCCAATCAGGATGCCACGACTGTTGCTGAGAAATTGGTCAGTGAGGTGACATGCAGATTCGGTGTTCCACTGGAGATTCATTCAGACCAAGGCAGAATCTTTGAATCTAACGTATTCCAGGAAATGTGTAAATTATTAGAAATATACTAAACAAGAACCACACCATATCACCCGCAATCTGATGGAATGGTTGAACGGTTTAACCAAACTTTGGAAAGACACTCAGCGAAGCTGGTAGACGATCACCAAAAAGACTGGGATAAATACATACCTCCGTTCTTACTGGCTTACCGAACAGCGGAACACGAAAGCATAAAAGTAACGCCAGCGTATGCTAATTTTGGCAGACAGTTACGTACACCAGCAGACTTAATGACTGGAGGCCCGCCACCGAATGCAGAGACCCAATTAAGTATACCGGAACATGTTGAAGACATTCGTGAGAGGTTACGCGATATACACTCGTTAATAAGTGAAAATGCACTAGAATCAAGTCAGCGGATGAAGACCAGATACGACCGAAACGCCGATCATCGTGGTTTTCAGGAAGGATCTCTTGTTTGGCTACATAATTCGGTTCGACGAAAAGGAAAATCACCTAAATTACACTGACGTTGGGATGGGCCATACAAAGTAATCACACGTATCAATGACGTAACCTATCGAGTGCAGAAGCAGCCACGAGGGACCATGAAGATTGTTCATGTTGATCGATGGAATGTCTATAATGGAAGAAATGATGTTCCGGACGAACATCACTAAGAGGAGGGGGGGTAGTGTTACTAATAATCTAGAAACGTGTAGAATTGGAACGCTGGGGAGATCAAGAAAAAAAAGAAAGAGATAGCTACGAAGCTAGAAGTACGTAACACTATTATTTACTCTGATCAATTTTGTAATAACAAACATAATTTAACCAATTTTACATAATTATTGTCATATTAATTTGTTGTGATACAACTTGTAGTTTATAAGTTTGACATTAAACTTCATTTATTTATTCACTTACATAAAAAAATGAATGTACATAATATGTAGAATTTGTTGTATTCAACTACTTAAATTAGTTGTTTATTAGTTTGAAATTACACTTATTGTTATTCTCTCACATAAAAAAACGAATGGACATAGTATATAGAATTTATTTTCTTCAACTACTTAATTTATATTAATACTAAAAATCGTATATATTTAAAATAAATTCGCAACATGACTAATAGTTTTCATATTTTTGGCAAAGTAAGACATTTGTGTTGGTAACCCTCTTAGTATTAAATTTTATGCCAAAATGGCGGGTTCCATTAGTATCTAGTAAATTGATATTATTGTTATTGTTTAGTTAATCAAGTAAAACATCCCTGATGATGCTGTAAATTGCGAAACACGTTAAGTGTATTAATAATAAAGTGTGAACTACAAGTATAAGTGAAAGTGATAGTGCCGACGTTATTAAAAATTTTACAATTCATTAAAAACAAACTGTAGTAAACAGATATAAACATTTTGAATGACAAAGTTGTTTTATTTCAAATTATGAAATAATTGAAACATATTAAACCTCATAATTTGGATAGTTTAGAATGTTTTATTAATTTTAATTAAAAAAATAGAGGGGTAAGTAAGTACCAAAGGGCTTTCATGTAATGAAGGTAGTTTCATGTAAATTGCCGTTGATGCCGTTTTAGTCATAAGGGTTCAGGAAAAGTACAAAAGTCAGTCATCTATTTTATACTAGCTGTTGCCAGCGACTTCGTCCGCGTGGACTTCGTTTACTCCGCACTGCTCCTCCCCCGTAGATAATAACGTGATAATATGTAGCCTATATGTTGACCCGACCTGTTAGTAATATTCATGCAAAATTTGAAGTAAATACTTTTTGAGTTTACCCCGGACATACATACAGACAAACAGACAAACAGGCAAACAGACAAAAACTCTAAAAACTAAATTTTTGGCTTCGATATCGGTTGTAGATCACGCCTCAAGTATTCTTTTAAAAAAATATTCAATGTACAGTTTTGACTTTCCTACGTTTTTATTATATGTATAGATATAAGATACTTACAATATTAGTCTATGTACGTAATCGTACAACAATAATAAGTGACAGTAATCTCCCACAGCATTCCAACACTTTTTCAACTAATTCATTGAATACAACATGAAGTTGCTACCATACAGAGAGTTTTATCTATTGATTACTAGTCTCCTGTGACTGTAGGTGTATCCCGGGGCAAGGGCCGCCGAGCTCAGGGTTAGGAGGTGTTTGAAAACCGTCATCAATCGTAATGACGCGCCAAGGTCGGGGCACACACCAACGGGAATGGGCCCGCGGCCCGCGTTATCGACCAGACGCAAATAGCCGAACCTCGAACTCTATTAGCGACTCGTGAACTCCGCCGCACGAGATGCAATCAACATTTTATTTACAACTTTCAAACTGTACTGTGACGCACATACTCATTTCCTCAATGAGCATGAAATGAGGCCGAACTAAACATTACTAAGGACTTGTTCGCGTCCTGATTATTGCCACTTTACTGCCGCCTCGTACGTTCGCTATTTCTCTGCAACTTTTGTTCCCCTCCCGGACCGCGACTGCCAATGCAATCTCGTGGTTCCGCGACATTTCCAACAATTTAGCATATATAAACATTATCAAAATTAGGTACATGTATAGTTTATGACGCACAGCCTCAAAACTGCGTTAAAGATCGAGCACACTGAGACGGGCCGCATCGTAACAAAAAATGCAACATAGCACATATTAGGGCAGGCCGCGGCGTGGTTGAGTGGGCCTCATCCCAACGCAACGCATTTCCGTATTTCTTTCCAAATGGTATTCTCCTTTGTTAATCATCATAACGTGGATTGTGGATCATTCAAATTATATAGCTCTTTGTAGACTACGTAGGATACGTATCTCTGGAGTCTGGAGTAGTGCGACTACGTAGGATATAATATATCTCTGCAGTCCTGTATCGGATTTTAAGCTTTATCAAATTTATGTGGGACCAACGTATACTTTCCACAACCCAAAAAAAACATTTTCTAAATCAGTTAATAAAGTTCTGACGTGATAAATATAAAACAAAAACACAGACGAATTTAGAACCTCTTCCTTTGTGAGAAGTCGGTTGAAAAAGAGCTTTGATGTAAGAGAAATTTATAACTCTAGGCAATTAGTTAAGAGAAAAATTTAAAGCAATTACCAAATTAACTGCTAACATGCTTCCTGAGTCTGTGTTCCCCGACGGGTACAACCTGGGGATCTTCAAGAGAAGAGTGAACAGGTACCTTCTAGGGAAGCGCGTTCCATCTTAGGCCGCACCTTAGCTATCAGACGAGATCGTGGTCAAGCGCTTCCCTATCTATCGACAGTAAAAAAACTGTAATGTGTCGAAAATAAAAACATATTATAAACATATATATTCTTAAAAATATCAGCTCATTAAAATTGTGATGTACACTGGCTAAAAACACAAAGAACAAAGATAATCCACACATTAAGTAACTTATTTATGTGGCAGTCTACTCACTTCTATAAAAAGCTTCTTAGGGATGGGTCTCCGTGAATAGGTCAGGGGTAAGCGTTTATATTTGAATTTACCTAATCATGTGGGGTATTGCTCTAAAGATCTAAGTAATATATAATATATAATTTACGACCAATCCTATACCTACTAATTATTATACAAAATAATTCGCAAAAACCGGTCGTGCTTTTTCGGAGGAGTGCACCGACAAACACCGTGGCACGATATTTTTATATTAATAAAATAGCTATGCCCGTGACTTCGTCCGCGTGGAAAATATTCTAAAATAAAGCACGCATAGCTCCCTTGGGATTTACCGGGATGAAAACTATCCTATGTCCTTTCTCGGGGTCTCAAACTATCTTTGTACCAGATTTCATCCGGTTTGAATGGTTAAGTAGTTTAGGAGTGAAGAAGAAGTGAAGAAAGAATCCTTTGAAGAATATACCAACTGCCGTTCTGCCAGGCGGGTCGTAAAAGGCGACCGATTGGCTATGCGAGTCACGACCATCGTGGCTACTAGGTGGTGGAGTTCTGCATTGCTCGCCCGGGTCTGCTACCACCGCCTTACCTATTCCTGCCGCAATAGCGTCAGTGCTTATTACTGTCGTGTTCCAATTTGGAGGGTAAGGTAGCCGATAAACTTATGCATGTGGCATTAGACCTCGCCAAAAGATAGCAACGCACCATTAACACCTTTGGTGTCTATAGGCGACGGTTGACTCTTTCCATCAGGAGACCCATCTGTTTGTTTGCTATCTTATGATATAAAAAAAAAGTTGAGAGGTAAGGGACACCCGGATGGAACGAAGTTCCTGTCGATTAATTAGTGAAGGAATTGTAATAAAATTTTAAAATGTGAATCTGGCTTGCTTTCTATAAGAGAGAGAGAGAGAGAGGGGGGGGGGGAGAAACACGCGCACGCCGCACAGCTTACAATAGCTTACTATAGCAAAAAGTGTCGTTCCAACTTTTCGTGAGAATTATTTCCGTCTAGCCCTCTTTCACAACGCGCGATAAGGAACTTCGTTCCAAAAAAAAAGAAGAAGAGACAGACAGAGTTACTTTCGCATGTTTTGTCATTTTATTTATACACTAGCTGTTGCCTGCGACTTCGTCCGCGCGGACTTCGTTTACTCCGCACAGCACCTCCCCCGTAGGTGATAGCGTGATAATATGTAGCCCATATGTTGACCCGACCTGTTAGTAATATTCATGCAAAATTTGAAGTAAATACATGCAGTACTTTTTGAGTTTACCCCGGACATACATACAGACAAACAGACAAAAATTCTAAAAACTATATTTTTGGCTTCGATATCGATTGTAGATCACGCCCCAAGTATACTTTTGAAAAAATATTCAATGTACAGTTTTGACTTTCCTACGATTTTATTACATGTATATAGGTTAGCTGACTGGCGCAGCTTCGGTCGCTAGCTTTTAGTTTATGTGAAAAAAAAGAACGATTGAAAATCAATCTATACTAATATTATAAAATTGTAGAGTTTGTTTGTTTAATTGTTTGTACGCGGTAATCTCGAAAACTGCTGAACTCGAGGAAGGTTATAGGCTATGTGACATCACGCTACAACCAACAGGATCGGAGTATCGACGAAAAATGTGTTCAAAATGGGTTTTTTTTTCTCCTTTTTAAAGCTTCCTGGCGTGCGCTGCGTTAACGATTAAAGTTACGCAAAAATCATGTATCATCGAATTGTTCATCTAAAAAGTTACAAAAAAAAAGTCTGCGATAGTTTCTTTAGTACTAAAATATCCTAGAATACCAAACAATGATTGGTTGAATAATTTAGAAGCTACGTCAAAACTATGTCAACGATTACTCCCAAATGGATAAACCGATTTTGATGAAATTGATGTATTAGACGTAGTTTTTGAGATTCGAACTGATTAGTTTTTGTACTCAATCGGTACATAAATCTGGAAGTTATATTAAAAAAATACTGTTTCGCCAAAATTTTGTTTGGTGTTTTTTCAAAATTTCTCAAAATCTCCGGGACCGAATCGGATCAAATTTTCAGGAAGTTTAAGTTGAGCGGATTCCAACCGAATACCATCAACCGCGTTTCGATCGGTCCAGCCGTTCAAAAGTAATGAGATGTTTACATACACACACACACGTGTGTGTGTACATACATACACACACACATACATACATACAGACATACTGACGTCATCGTGAAAATAGTCGGTAAAGGTTTCTAGGATCTCAAAACGTGGACATCTGGTGAAAACTCGATTTTCGACAATGGGGTTAAAATCAGTAACTTCCTTATCTACATACGTAGTGGGAAGTTAAAATCAAACTTCAAATGAACTACAAACATAGCGGAAACAAACTCTCCTGATTTTAATGAGCACTGTAGGTATGGTTGTTTGTTTCAATAGTTTTCAAGTGGTTCGTGGATTAATTAAACAAAGTTACGGTTCCTCTAGAATGGTCCCTATGACCCACTCCTTCTTATGTGACGCAGACGAAGTTGCGCGGGTCAGCTAGTAAAATATATAATGACAGATTTGAGAAAACCGCGCTTTCGCGCGGCAATGCTCACTATTCTGACCTTACCTATTCTAGACTTACCCAAATGATTCAATAACGCCAACAATAAACAAACAACTTTAACCTACGAAAATTCGTCAAGACAGTACAAAAATTCTTTCGATTTTAGCGTAAGATTTTATTTTTTCTTTTCGTCATATTTCGTCTATTCAAATCCGCTTCATGTCGTGGTGTCGAAGGAACTGTAGAATACATAACATTTTAAGCCTTGCCGCCAAAGCCATTTGTATTTAGTATGTGTCCAAATTTTGGAATCTCATACTTGAATGCATATACTTGACTTAATTAATATAATTTTAATTATTAAAATACGACGCTGTAGAGCTGAACAGCTATACACACAAATACATAACAAGGAAAAAAGCAATATATGTCATGTAGTCGGATGTAAAAATTATATTAATTATGAACTTTGCGCAGTGTGGTAACTCCGGAATAATAAATGAATGTTTTTATCACGAACTCGTTACGTCACACAAGCCTGTCGAGGTGAAAACTAGATTTGTGCAAGCTGCCAGATGTTCGCGGGACAACTCGCGACACCGATTAATATGCAAATCAGGCAGCAATCCGCGGACAGCTGCTGCGGGGCGCGCAGGTGCCGGCGCCTACCAAACATACGCGGGACAAAATACAATTCGGTATTTAACTGTTGCACTATACAATTACTGTGGACGAATCAAATACGCCATTTCCGAGTAAAGCCTTAGGTACCTGTTTGTGGGATAAACCATTTGTCTTTCTGTTAGACGGCTCGGCTATATGATGAGGCTGAAGGCAGCACTACCTACTCTACAACAAGCGCTCCGACTCTACGACGAAATAGCTGGGTACCGTTCCTACCACTACCTATCGGCAAACTTACACCTGTGATTTTAAATATCTGCAATGCAAATGCGAAACACAAACAATAATTAAAAAAAAATTGAAAACAAAAAACCCGACTGCATTTAATCTTTAGAAAAGGTTCATTTCCTGAAATGAAAGCTAAAAAGAAAGAAACAAGCCCAGTAGTTTAGAATCATGTTAAGTAATAATGAATAACTTCACCATTGAAATAGCTCTATAATCGATGGAGGTACATACATATAAAACAATTCATGAATTTTAATTCATCACAGAACGATTAACAGTCGGGGCCCATTCAATTTTTAGCTATCAAATTTTCACAAAGGGCCCCGACTGTTAATCGTTCTGTGATGAATGAAAATTCATGAATTGTTTTATATGTATGTACCTCCATCGATTATAGAGCTATTTCAATGGTGAAGTTATTCATTATTACTTAACATGATTCTAAACTACTGGGCTTGTTTCTTTCTTTTTAGCTTTCATTTCAGGCAATGAACCTTTTCTAAAGATTAAATGCAGTCGGGTTTTTTGTTTTCAATATTTTTTTTATTTAACACTTTTTAGTTAGGATTCATTAACTTCCATATTAAAATTATAAGATAGTAAATTACGCAATCTTGTCATTTCATTCAGAGAGTAAATATCGTGGGGATTATTAAGTAATTTATGGTAGTCTAAACTATTTATTATTAGCCCCACTTGAGACCTAACCCGGCTCAAAGCAACGCATGCTTGGAGCCGGGTTAGGTTCGATTCTGATTTTCGCTCCAGGAACATTGTTTTTAATTGCTTTGTCGTCAAATTCTATATAGGTAAACAACCTATGGTAATTTCTCCGTCTTCCAATTGATCCCTTCGAAGAACTGGTCACTTTATTGTCCTTATAACTCTCATTGCTCCCTTTCCATTGTATAATATTATATTCAATTTACCTTTTTTATTTATATTTTGCATTAATCCCCCCGTTGTAAAGGCAGAATAATGAAACACTAATTAAAGTATACGTATAAAGTAGTAGGTACTTGTTATAAGTAGGAAAATGGTTTTAAACAAATTTAAATCGTTATACATAATATATACCTATATCCTAAACTATTAGATACCTACTTCTGTTGTACCTACCTATTTAAAATAGAGCATCTTCTTATGATTTCAAAATCGAGATCTGATAAATACCCTATTTTAGAAAATGGGGTGAAATCATGGACGTTCCGAATTTTGAAAATTTTCATTTACCTAGTGGGAAGTTAAAAAAAAAAGGTAAAAAAGGTAACGTAAAAGTATTAACGCACTATTAAATAGGTAGGTACCTAATAAAACCAACTAACTAACGCCCTGACCGCCCCGTTTTTGCTTAAGTAGCGACCATAACTACCAATCAACAGGGCTTGGAGACAGATTATAATAATATAATGGCTACTATCGTAACTTGGGTTTGATTCTTAGCAGGGACAAGTATTTGTTTGAAAAGCACGTATGTTTGTATTTCTGGTTTGAATTCTCATTAAATAACCAAGCGAAGCTTTGTGACGATAGACGTAGGTGCGGCCGCAGCATTAGAGATGCCACGAATATACGTCGCCAAATATTCACGTAATTTTGGTGAATATTTGGCGACGTCTTTGTTTTCCCCGTGTTGGTTCAGGGCTCCTTTGAAGAATAGGCAAACTGCCGTTCTGCCCAGGCAGGTCGTAAAAGGTGACCGATTGGCTATACGAGTCACTACCATTGTGGATACTAGGTGGTAGATTTATGCATTGTCTCGCCTAGGTCTGGACTCTGGTACCACCGCCTTACCTATTCCTGCCACAATAGCGTCAGTGCTTGTCACTGTCGTATTGCGGTTTGGATTTATTAGACCTCGCCACAAGATAGCAACGCACCATTAACGCCTTTGATGTCTATAGGCGATAGTTGACTCTTTCCATCAGGAGACCCATCGGCTTGTTTGCTATCTTATGATCTAAAAAAAACATTAGCGAGTTCGGAGTTGATCGTATCGCAAGGTACAGGTATTATTTGTTTATGAAGATTGAGTGATGTAAGCAGATGCTTCTCCTGATAGAAAGATGGAAAGATAAAACATCGCCTATAGACACCAAAGATGTTAATGCTGTGTTGCTATCCGTGTGACGGGATGGCAATGCCACATGCATAGGTGTACCGGCTACATTACCCTCTTAACCGGAACACAACAATGATCATCATTGATGCTATTGTGGCAGGAATAGGTAAGGCAGTGGTACTAAATATCCGGGCAAGACGTTGCAGAAATCTAACACTTAGTAGTCACGATGGTAGTGACGGAAATAGCAATCAATCGCCTCTTACGACCTGCCTGGTAGAATGACAATTGGCCTATTCTTCAAATAAGCCCGGACCTGCACGGAGTAAGAACTACTGAACCGATTTTGATAAAACTTAGACAGTTCCCTAAGTTGTTATATAACTTATTTTAAATCAAAAATAATTATCTCGATGTGTCTTTTATTTCCCGAAAAATGCCTGGACAAACATACAAATATACATACACTTACGCAATTTTAGTACACGTGCTTGGACGCCTAAATATATCATCATACCTACTCAAATGTTATCCAATTCCAACAATATTACATAGGTACATACATTTCGAACTGAGGATGGAGGTTATCTCCATTTTTTCGTCGGTTGAAAATATTGTCTAACTGATGATAAATACTGATTAATGAAATGAATACCGAATAAGAAATACTGAAGTAGGTAGGTATATAGGTGTGTATAAATTACGTGAATATAAATAGGAAAATTACCTTAAATCGTTATATATCTTGAACTATTATTTAAAAAGAAAAATGATGAATAAAACCCAAAATTGTTTTTAAATACCTATTCAACGATACCCCACATGATATTGTCCATCAATATATTTTTTTTTAAATTTTGACAATGTGGCGCCTGGTGGTTCCCATGGTGGGTTTTAATAAATGTCATGTCTTTAGTGACACTCGCAAGGTTAAGACGAATCGATTGACATGCGAATCATCAAAATCAGCCTACGCGTTTGGCCTCTAGAATGCCACATAGGAACAAACATACATACATACATACATATATAGACTGATAAACACAATACCCTCCTGCAGTCGGGTAAATACGTCGCATCTCACTTACCTGCGCTGTGATGCGTATGTAAATAAATATGTGGCTAATGCGAGTTAAATATATCAATCATTAAAATAAGTCATAAACCAACGACCTATATGTACCACGTACTAGACAAGACACGCCAAACGTCATTCGTGTTTCACTAAAGTGCGGTCCAAGGACCGCACCTACTTCATTCCGTTGTGGACTGTAGTGAGATGTATTACGTGTTGCAAACCCTCAAAAATTTAAACACACATAAAAACACACACAAAACACTAAAAAGACTTAAATTGTGTTATAACATAATTTTACATTTATAAATTAATATACATATACATTTTTGGTGCTTTAAAGTTTAGTAACTAGGTTTTCTACCTACCAATATAATATTACAAATGGTGTTTACGCAAACTGATTTTTCTGACACGCCATTTTAACCGGAGTAGTATAGAAAATGTGGTTGTCAATACAGCTCGTTGAAGGAAACATGTATGTATGCCATGAAATTCACAGCGGTTATGACCATTTAGTCGCAAGAAAATTACATCTTCGTTACCTATTTTACTTCAGTTTCTACTTTAGTTGGACAATTTATTAATATTTCAACGCTGCAGCGACAATTGGTTGGCACTGTCGGCGAAATGGAACACGACTTCTGCTTAGCATATCTTCTCTGTAAACATATTAATCTCTACATATTGAATTTTAAAATTTTATATATAATTAATTTTATATATAAATGTAAATAAATATTTTTTATATACCGACAAGCCGGTGAATCGTGATGAACTGGAAAGTCTATAGACGTTAAGTTTACTCTGCCTACATCGCAAGTGAACCGGGCGTGACGATCCTTAAATATTTTTTTTCGTTAAAACAAGATACATTTATTTGTTTGAAAAAAAAAACCACAAACGTAATACGTCAGTTCAGGTGACTTTAGCACAGTCTCGGCGCCAATATTGCATGATATGGAGATACCTTTCATATTATCATCACCGACAGTTTCACCAGAGTCGCGGTACGTCCTGCACCTGTCGTGCTTATTTACTAGTGAATCGAATCACTCTTAATTGTAAGTACAAATTTGTATTATTTCATTACTTGTTGTCGAGATAAGTCCCTGAATTTGTTATATTTTAATGTCGTATATTTGGTATCTTGTAACTGTATTAGGTTGTCTTGTGATCTGCAAGCATCTACGTTATACTTAGCTAAAACACTCATTTTAGTCCTGTGTAAGTCCAAAGTGACAAGTCCTTCCTGTGACTCTCTCCTCACTTTATCTTGTCACGTTACCATCCGATCTGTTCTTCTAGTTTAGTCCGTCGCTAAACGTGGACCTGCATCTATTCTCCACTGCTGTATAACAACTATTAATCATACAAATCCAACAATTAAAAGTCATCTAGTTGTAGGGTTTGTGCAGGACAAATAGTAGTGACGCCACGCGATCGCAATGATAAACAACAAAATAGGCAAGGCGAATTGTTCATTATTTTAACGTTAACCAGTAAGTCAGTGGTAAGTACCAAGGTGGTACATTATTCAAATAAGACTTTTTTTCTTACTTTACTTTTGAAAAATATTATTAATATAGTTACATGGGGCACAATAAAAGTTTTGCACTTCTAGCTAATCGGAACTATTTAAATTTCGAATGTTATATTTTTAAAACGTTGCAACCTTCTTAGTTATAAAAAAAAACAATTGGCGGGAAATGATTTGTCAATTATTTTTTTATCACACATCAAAGTTCTACGTACGCAACGAAATTGGAATTAAGTCGAAAAGATTTTAGAGCGATGATTTTTTATGATTTTAAAAGTTCTCTTTTTCTGCAGGACTGTGCCACTCGTCTTCAACATGCTTTTAGGAGAGAAGCACCTTGTTTGAGCACCGTGGGGCGATGGTTTGCTGAATTTGAGAGAGGTCGAGTTTCTTTACATGACGAATTACGTAAAGGGCGGCCTTCAATTGCCGTCAACGAAAATAATGTGGCTTATGTTAAAAGATTAATTGAAGAAAACCCCCGGATTACCTATGAGACAATTCGAGAACTATTGGGGGATTGGCATGAGCCAAATTCAGAAAATTTTACACGAACAATTGAAAGTTCGGAAACTTTGTTGTCGTTGGATCCCTCATGAACTGACAGCGAAGCAGAAGCGAGCTCGCGTGGAATGGTGCTCACAGATGCTACTGAAGTACGACCACGGACATTCTAATGCTGTTTATGACATTGCCACAGGAGACGAAACGTGGATTTATTGTTTTGAACCCGAAAAAAACAGCAATCTTGTGAATGAGTGTTTGAAAATGAGAACAGGCCAACAAAAGTGAGACAGGTGAGAAACGTTGGTAAAAAAATGATCGCGTTTTTTTCTCAACTACGGGTCCCATCTGTACAATTCCACTTGAAGGTCAAAAGAGTGCTAATGCCGAGTAGCATTCTACCATTTTTTTACCCAGCGTGTTAGAAAAAGTTCGCGAAAGACGATCCAAAAGCCGCATTCTCCTACACCATGATAACGCTTCTTCACACACAGCCAACAAAACAAAGTCATTTTTAGCTTCCGAAAAAGTACATCTCGTCAGTCATCCTGCGCATAGCCCCGACCCAGCACCCTGTGATTTTTGTATTTTCCCCAAAATCAAAGATTTGATAAGAAGTTTTTTTTTACCAACTCCGAAGAGGCAGTGATAGCGTTCAATCAGCACGTTGAAAACATGCCTTCAGATCTGTGGTCCTCCTGTTTTAAAAAATGGTTCGATCGCATGAAAAAATGTTTAAAATGTAAAGGAGATTATTTTGAAAAGCAATAAACATAATATTTTGGTTATAACATGTTGTTTTTTTAAGTTACGCAAAACTTATAGTGTGACCTACGTATATCATCGAAATATTCATTTTGATTTCAGGAAACTATTAATATTCGTTTTCAATAATGCTACTCCTTCAATATGGAGTAACATAATTAAAATTCCTTGCGCCCTATGCTCTTTACAAAGAATTCCGTTCCGTGAGTAAATTTAGTTTTAGACGTTGCAAGTGCGCGCTTTAAAATCCATTATGAGTTAGTTGAAGTTGTTAGTTGTGTACCTAATAGTTACAAACAACTACGGAATCCCGCATTGCGCGTGCCGCGCCACGCAGCTGGCCAGGGCCAAGCGGCCGTCCTGTCGCACTGCACGCGTCGCTGGTGTATTCCGCGCGCGCGACGCATTGTGATCGATGCACTTACGCCACTGATCACAATAATTTGGTGCGCGATATAAATGTATCTACGCCAGCTATTTGACGGTAGCGCGTATCATACGTAGAGACGACGAGCTGTATTGCATATTATTATTTACTGGGACCGGTAATGTTTTCAGTTTCTTAAACTTTAAATATTTGTAAGATCAATTGGAAGAAAGCCACTATAATTCCGTGTTGGTCCCAGTTTCAGTGACATGTTTAGAAATGCGTGACCCGTGATTCTTCAATAATCACTATTCACTAATATTTATAACCTTAGCTCAAAAAAACAAACAAAATACCTACGCAAGCTAAAAGGTTTCCTGCGACAGGGAAGACGTCGGTGTGACGGAGGAAATCCGCAGCCGCCACAGGATACGCCGGTGTGGCGTATCAATGTATGCGGATGTGAATGAGCCATCATATCCGATGACACAACACTGAAATGTTAACTGTCTCCCAAAACATTCAATTTACTAATAAAATCCAAAAAGGAAGTCGTATTCCAGATCAAACCGCAGTTTCAGCAGGTTGCCGCAGGCTCAGCTCTGCCATTACAAATATTCTCTTTTGTTGTCATCCTAATTTGGTTTGCGAAACATTCTATTGCCTTTATTTTACGATTTTATTGAGTTCTAATTGTAGTTATGACTAAAGTGCATCCCAGACCCACGCTTTATCAAAGCGGAATCAACGGGAGCTGTATTTAAAAGCTTGTGTGGGCGCGACCTTATGCAATTAATTGGTCAATTAAACTCTGAGCGAAGTACATTATTGTGCTCTGATTTGTAACAATGCAGCCGCGAACCCTGGCCGTCCGTCCCGTCCACGCTAAAATACGCCTTCGATCCTTTGCTCTCACATTTATTTGCCGCCCTGACGTGAGGGTTGCGAAATCGATTGATTAGTGCTATTTATACTTTCCAGTGTCATTGGAAACCCCTTTCAGTGTATTCTTCAGAATAAATTCTTTCGAAAATCTCGTCGATTCGATTCGAAAATTCATAAGAGTTAATAAATCAGTATATATGTTATAATTTACTGGTTATGACAAAAATAGTCGATAAAAGTCATCACGTCGGTGAAATGCGGCGATGGAGATCACCACTCATCTCGCCAATCGACAAACCGGTGAATCGTGGTGATCCGAGACGTCTATAGACGTTCAGTTTACTCCGAATATTCCGCAAAGGACTATTACTTTTTTATAATTGTTAGCAAGTCGCCGTACCACAAGTGGATACATGGCATGATTTATCATTGAGCGGCTGCCCCGTCGCCCGCGACCCCAGCCGGATCTCACGCAATTATTATACTTGTTACATTACAATATCCTCCGTGCTACAGACAGAGTACAGATGCGCCGTCCTCGTGCTTATTATCGTACCGCTCACAAATCAGGTGTATTCAAAATTGCTCGCAAAAACCTTTGAGCCTTTGGAGTTTAGCGACAAACATTATATATAGATGTTGATAGGTACTTGATAAATATGGCTTATCTAATAAGTTGGTGCAGTGCGTGTGGGGCCACGCGTATTGTAGTTAGTTGCCCATCATAATAATGCGGACTAAGAAGAGGGCTTTTCTTGTTTGATACTATGAACATTTAACCTATTCAACGTCAATGACAAATATATATCCGGAATCCGGACCACAGGTTCACCGCTTATAAAACTTCTCTAAGTACATTTTATAAATTAAAAACTGGAGAGGTGTCAAGGGACACCCGGATGGAACGAAGTTCCTTTTATTATTATTATTATCAAAAAACCTGTAAATTTCGGCACCCTGTCGAATTTCGACCAACGGTCGAATTTCGACCAACGGTCGAATATTGGCACCCGCTCGAATTTCAGAAACTGGTCGAATTTCGACCCACGGTCGAATTTCGGCACCCGGTCGAATTTCGACCCGCGGTCGAATTTCGGTCCGCGGTCCAATTAAGGCACCCGGTCAAAATTCGACCGGCGGTCGAAACTCGGCAACCGATCGAAATTCGACTGTCCGTCGAAATTCAACTTTTGGTCGAAATTCGACATTCGGCCGAAATTCTTTTTTTTTATATCATAAGGTAGCAAACAAGCAGATGGGTCTCCTGATGGAAAGAGTCAACCATCGCCTATAGACACCAAAGATGTTAATGGTGCGTTGCTATCTTGTGGCGAGGTCTAATGCCACATGCATAAGTTTAAGTTTACCGGCTACCTTACCCTCCAAACCGGAACAGGACAGCGACAAGCACTGACGCTATTGCGGCAGAAATAGGTAAGGCGGTGGTACCAGACCCGGGCGAGACAGTGCAGAACTCTACCACCTAGTAGCCACGATGGTAGTGACTCGCATAGCCAATCGGTCGCCTTTTACGGCCTGCCTGGCAGAACGGCAGTTGGCCTATTCTTCAAAGGAGGCCGGGACAAACACGGCGAGGCCGGGACCAACACAGCGAACATTTGGCACTAGAAAAAAAAATAAACTCAATCAAATAGTAGATAGACTCTTTCGCTTTCAATGCACGAGCTAAAGGGAAGTGGCTGGATATTTCTGTACTTACAATACCTTACTATAGCAAAAAGTGTCGTGACAACTTTTCGTAAGAATTTTTTCCGCCTAGCCCCCTTTCACAACGCGCGATAAGGAACTTCGTTCCAAAAATGCCAAAAAAACCTTCACGTGATTAATGGACGGCCCCTAAACTGAAAGTCCAAATGATGGTATAATAGGCGAAACTGGTTGGCTTTAAAATAAATTATTGTGAAATAGTACAAGACTTTTTTTTTCTTAGTACAAGACGTGATTAACAAAATCAATATGATGCAGCTTCACCAAGTGGCGACGATGGAAAGTATAAATTGTATAACGAGTGTAATGTAATTGTAGCCAGCGTTCGTATGCGCGCGCTCGCGGACCGCAAATCTAAACTGACTTGCAGCTTCCGCATTTGTGTATCTCTAGCGGCCAACCACGTGGACCGTTTTTTTTAGGAACGCCGTATATACCTACAGTTTTAAGGAATTATGCGTTTCTCAACATAAAAAATATGCTGTTTCAAATCAGAACACAGATTGCCGATATACCAATTTTATGCAAATTCGTTCAGAAGTTACAACGTAATGCAGTAACAAACATGCAGACAAACCTTCAGTTTTATGACATTAGTGAAATGTGGGTGTGAACGAGATTGTCTTAAAGAAATTTTATTCTACAAACGGTACCTAACCAATACGGCATCTATCAATTACTGCACCGAATTACTACTGGATTTGACGTTACAACATTGGTTTTGCCATCTACTGCTCACGTCGCAATTAAATCCTTATCAATATGTGATAAGTATAAAGTACAGTATGAGTACAGTACACACTACAGTTGCTCATGGTATTGCCAAATTTTCATGTAGGTATATTAGGCATTTGTAAAAATTGAGATATTTTCAATATCTCTTGGAAATTACAACATTGGTATTAATATTAGTGTGAATTAAAAACTTGTTGGACGCCTGATCGGAAATGAATAAACTAATTTGTTTGTTTGTCGCTGCCAATGATGCTACGGCGGCTTGCGGCCTGTATTGCACAAAGTTATCCAGTGTGAATACACAAATTATTATAAAATATAAAGGGTGTATTGATGTGCGTGTTAGCGAAGTGCTGCACCATCCCTACTCTACAGTCCACGACGTCTGGCGTCTAGACGACACAGTGCAATGTCACATGTCGCGTACGTACACAAATACAGGGCTATATATAGAGCGCGCACTGCAGCGCGGCGGCCGGTCCACTGGCACTGTCTAACGCGCTGATATCACTCGTCACTCGTCACCGCAGCGATGACCGCAGACCGACCTATTACACCACCGCACTCGTTACATCAACATATCCTCGTCCACACCACTTGTGGCCAATTGCAGAGCTGATTTGTTCTACATGATATTATAGAATCGCAAAAAGTCAAATTGTTCTCGCGAAGTAATAGTTTACCACCGTCTATCTACTCTGTAGACACCAAATATGATAATAGTGCGTTAACATCCATGTGACAGGGTTGTAACGCCACATGCAAACGATTACTACCTATCTTACCTTCCAAATTGGAGCACAAAAATGGCAAACGCTTACTGAAACTATTGCGACAGTTAGTAAGACCGTAGTACCGACTTCGAGCGAGACGTAGCCGAACTCTATCACTTAGAATTCACGATGGTAATCAGTTTGATCTCTCTTTACGAACTACCTACCACCTACTTAGCAAGAGGGCACATAGTGTATTCTTCAATACCTATATGTCCGAGAAATACTGGAACTGATGTACTGGGATATACTGGATAAATGGCGTACAGTTCAGTTAATTGTACATCATTTATCCAGTATACGTCGTAGAGTTGATAAAGGTTTCCGTGGCCGGCGTTGATTATGATATGTCGCGTGAGATATAGTCACGTGCGATCTAGTACACAAGCAGACATCTCCTGCCGGTATATAAACATTAAAGTCCGTCACACCAAACAATTTAAATGAATTTAACCGTAGTAAATTTAATTTAAAAAGTATTTAATTTGGCACTTTAGTGTTCGAAGACACAAGTTCATCCTGGCCCCCTTTGAAGAAAATACCTGCAATTCTGCCAGGCCGTTCGTTAGAGGCGAACGGTTGTTTATACGTGTCACTACTAGTGATGAAATTGCCGGCAATATTCCCAAAGTTGCCAAAACTGCCAGGAATGTTTCTAAACTTGCCCGTAAAAAAGTTGAACTTTTTTATCAGAATAAACAGTGTTATAAAAAAACAGTAGCATTCGTGGGACTGCCGATAGAAGTGAAAATGGAACTATTAAGTTGAGAGTAATTAAAACTATATGCAAAACATAGCTATAGATATACTATTATCATTAGCATGTCGGTGACGCGAACCGAGGATTTTACCCTCTACCAAAACGCTCAACGCGCCTAAAGAAGTTTTCACTTCAAAAATATCGTTCTCTATTTACACTTTTCTTGCCAATGTTACCGTAGCCAATGTTACAAGTTTAGAAACATTCGTAGCAATTTTGGCAAATTTGGGAATATTGCCGGCAATTTTCATCACTCTACCAATATCAACTAGGTGATAGAGTTCCGCAATGTCTCGCCCGGATATTTTGTACCTACGCCTTACCTATTCCTGCTACAATAGCATCAATACTTGTTGTCGTGTTTCGGTTTGGAGGGGTGGGCAGCCGGTAACCTTATGTGTGTGGCACTACCATCGCGCCACACGGATAGCAAGCCACCTTTAACATCTACAAACGATTGATTTTCTTTCCATCAAGAGAGCTACCTCCTCGTTTGCTATCTAATAATATAAAAGAACTCAACTTTCGATCTGCTTTCGCATGTGGTTACGATTTTCCAGGAAACTATATTACTTCACTGATTATAAAATTAGCAGTTTATGTTCATTGCGCGACTAATATACATTTTTTACACCACCTGACCAATACATAAATTGTATAAAATATGTAAATAACACACTTGATACAGGCTCTTACACGAAATGTGAAATAACTTTTGTATTGGAGTGCACAGTCGTTACTTGTAACGGTTATTTAACACATACAATGATTAAAATATTGCAACAGCAGCGAGCTAGTCGACTTGGGGAGAGAGCCTTACAATATCGGAGTAGTGAAAGGCCCTTTGTCCGAATTCCGAACTAACAAGCTTCAAGTTCAGTTAGTTAGTAGTGGACGTTAGCCCCACATGTACCGAGGCGAGGCGCTTTGGCAACAGGTAATTAGTGGCGGCCGGCGCCCCGCCCTCGCCCTCACTAATAAATTGTTATTTGTTAGTCGCTCCAAGTATCTGCGATAAACATCGACCAGCCCATGCCAAAAAAAAAATAAACATCGACCACACCATTTTCATTTGTGTACTTTGAAGCAAGCCTCAAACTGCACCACCTAACTAACAGTTCCACAAGTATCCGGTCACGCCTCTTACACATAGGGTTAATACCTTTTTTCAACCGACTGTCCAAAAAGGAAAAGGTCATTTATTAACTGATTGGAAAATTCATTTTGGGTTTAGAAGAGAATATACAATCAAGAAAAGAGAATCAAGACTGTCTGTCTGAGAAACGTTGAAGCGTTGTAACTTTACCCCGCGTTGGTCCCGGGCTCCTTTGAAGAATAGGCCAACTACCGTTCTGCCAGGCAGGTCGTAAAAGGCGACCGATTAGCTATTCGAGTCACTACCATCGTGGCTACTAGGTGGTAGAGTTCTGCATTGTCTCGCTCGGGTCTGGTACCACCGCCTTATCTATGTTTTCCGCAATAGCGTCAGTGCTTGTCACTTTCGTGTTCCGGTTTAGAGTGTAAGGTAGCCGGTAAACTCATGCATTTGGCATTAGATCTAGCCACAAGATAGCAACGCAACATTAACATCTTTGGTGTGTATAGGCGACGGGTGGCTCTTTCCATCAGGAGACCCATCTGCGTGTTTGCTATCGTATGGTACAAAAAATGTATAGTTATAAGATAAATAATTGTTACACCGTGATTTAGGATTTACTTGCGTCTATGTATTGTAGCGTTGACTATCGACTGACCTCTACAATATTATATTAGCTTTTAAATCTGTTAACCCAGCCAATGTTAAGTGTTCCGGACCGACAGTTCAAAAAGACGAGTCAAACCTTAGAACCGCACACAACTTTACATGTAATACAACAAACACATTCTGGCGCGCCGATATCGCCTCGTGTACCCCACATGAAGTGTTTATGTGAATATTCACCCATCACCCATCTCGTATACATTAAACAATAATATCGTAATAATCGTCAATTAATTGTAATTCCAGTGAGCAGTTGGTGTCCGTCGCTCGCATTTGCATCGTCCGCCCGTCACCGTGCACATGATGAATGTCATTATCACCGTTCGTGATACATCAATAAACAATTAGCTGAGTACAATGGCGAGGGTCCCGCGAGACCCGCGCCACAGCCCCGCACATTGTGATGTCGCAGTTGACTGTCGGCGCGGCGCGGCGGCGGCGGCCAGCTGACACACTTCACGTGCTAAATTGGAATTGTATCAGTTTGGTGTGTCACAGGCGAGTAAATAGGGATAATGCGTAATATATGCAACTGCAACACTGTATCAATTAGCATTACAATCATATTTTCAGCCGACTTCCTAAAAGAAGGAGGTTATCAATTCGGCTGTCCTTTTTCATGTTTGTTATATCAGAATTCCGTCATTAGTGAACCGATTTTAAAATTGTTTTTTTGTTTAGAAGGGTATACTTTCCGTATAATTCCCATTTAAACTTGGTGATGACCTGATGCAGGGTTCCACAGGTACCGGAAATAGGAAGTCCGTTGCTGCAGCTTTACTGCGTTAAAATAAATATGATAATCAAATCTGTTCTAAAATAATGCATTATCGTAATACCATGCATGCGGGTCAACGGGACGGGTCACTCGCTAGGTCTCGGAAGCTGCCCCGGCCTTCAAAGTTTTTGAAGTCATGTTTTGAAAATCCGAGCCTCAAGTGACAGCTCTCAATAAAAATCTGGTATAGAGTAAGGCTGTTTCTGTGGTGGGTGGTACAGTCAAGAAATTCACTGGTGGTAAAATGAGAACGTACGTTAGTTGTCAACATCACTGCTGACACTAAAGTGCTTCTTCAGTCCGCCCGTGAGCTAAGAATCGCGAATACAAACTGCTCCGTACTAAAATGTAACAAAATTGAGGCTTTAATAGATTGATATAAAAAACCCAAGATGTACTAATGGCAAATTGCACTAACATTCTCTTAGCTTAGGACAATCTTATATGAAATGCTGTCACTTCTTGTCTTAAATGAAAAGAATGTGACATACTATTTAAGATTGTCCTAAGCTAAGACAATGTTGGTATGGTACGGCGTCTCAAAACCGTCATTTAAAAATGAGCACACAATTTAAAATGGTGCGCTCATTTCAAATAGAATCGCCTCAATCGCGACACTGACAATTTCATTACTTTTGTACATTGCTGATGTGCCATAGATATAATCTATAGACTTAAATTGATATTAATCAATTTAGAAACAACCTAATTTTCTCACAACAGCTTGTAAATTATTATTGTAATTCAAGGGTAACATTGCCCTATACATAAAGTAAAAACTTTTCTTAGTCCGACACTCTAAACTTTTCTTTTTTAGTTATATATCTTTCTTAGTTACCCGATCAAGATGGTTGTCTCGTTAAAACGAAGCTGTTCACAAACATTCAGCTTATTATTAATCAAAAAAGTTTGTTCGTGGGACCACGGTGTAAAATTAGCAGGGTTGGAAAAAAAACAGTTTTTTTTAAATGTTGTAAACAATGTTTTTTTTTGTTTTTTACGTTTTTTTTTTTAAAAATTTTTACTTCAAATAATAATATATTCATTATTTAACATCAATATTTTGTAGCGTATCTCTAATCAATATTCAACGCTTTTACAACACCTTGTAAGGTATGTTCTGATGTTCATTATTAAGGTGAGACATCGCGACAAACGGGAAAAAACTGGTTTGCTAAATCACATTTCTTTTTTTGTATTTTTGATTGTTAAAAAACAATTTTACAAAAATTACACGATATACCTGAAGATATTATCTAAGGAATGTACTAACTTATTACATGATAGAATGTACTTTAACTACTCGATTATATAAAATTCCGAAAACAGGCTAAAAAAATCTCTAAAACAAATAATTTGTTAATAATATTTCTAATCTTTCACATGATTTTTATATGGTGATATTTAGTTGTAAATACAAAAAAGAATGTGCTAAATTTTGGTTTTCAGCTGGTATCCTATATTTATTTATCCGAAAATTAACACGTTTCTCAGCGGTTTCAGAACATACTGCGCCACCCATTTCCTAGAGGATTGACACGCGTCGAAATACCTCGCCTTAAGGAAAACCTGAATATATTTTATTTAACCGTCAACCACTGACGTACCGACGTACGTACATGTGATACATCAACCAAATGGTTTTTGGTTTATAACGGTTTGATTATAAATATGGTTTTATTTTATTTTATTAAAAAAAAAAAAATAAAAAAAAAAATAACTTCATTTTACGCAGGAATTTTCCTGTGTCTATTTTGGTAGTTTCCTGAATGAAACCAAAAAAAGAAACCAAAGAAAGCGTAAAAGATGAGTTGAAAAACAAAGTTGTTAATCTACGTATTGATGGTTGGAACAACGTCAGGCAGGACTCGATAGTTTGTGTCTGTGTTACAGATGTGTTGATGAACACAACTCATTTAATAAATACGGTAGACACAGGCGCCGAACGCCGTACATCTGACTACTTGGTTAAAATGACTACTGCGGCTATAAAACAATGGGAAACTTTCAACTGCACGGAGCGAAGCGTGGTGACAGACTACGCAGCAAATATGAACCGTATGAGATGAGATTTGGCACAACAGGAAGAACTTACATCTTATAAAGGTATTCTTACATACAGCTGTTCATCACACGCACTAAACCTTTTGGCGAAGGATTTGAATGCAGAAGATGTTACTGAGAAAGTTAAATTGCGGTACTTCAAATACACTCACTTTGCATCTGCCAAATACAAGAAAGCCGATGGAAAAGCTGTTGCAATAACACAATAAGTACGATAAAACATAATGGTTGACTGTCCAAAAGTTTTTTTTTTTGGAAAACTGGCATGTTATGTTAGACATACGCTTCAATAATGCAATTGCTATAGATATGTCAATTTCATTGAAAGTAAATGACATGGCATGATGGCGCTATAGCAACAAAGCCCAGGCTCCCTATAAAAAATTTAAAAATATTGCAGTTACACTTGACATCTCTAAGAAGACTTCCTGCTGTATTGGCCAAGTGACTGAAGCATGGAAAGAGCTTAAAAATAAGTTTAATAGTGAGAACGTACGATCACAAGATAAGACATTACTCACTGGCTGATTTATGTAGGTTCAGTGCCCCGTTTAAAATGGTAATGCCTCCAGCTAATTTTTCAGCAAACTTTATACGTCCTAAGTACAGGTGCGAAAGCCTCACTAGTGAAGATATTTGTGTAGCTTTTTCATTTATAAAAACTTATCACAAAGAGGCGATGCCATATGTTGTAAAATATAGGGCAATAACAGATCTCTTCCATAACTTACTATTTGAAGATCATGTATTAAATCGCGTTGGACTTATCGAATGGTGGCTGTCATTAAAAAACCAAATTAAAAGCCAAACAATGGACTTAGTGACACAACTTCACACCGCTATTTCTTCAAGTGCTGGAGTCGAAAGACTGTTTTCAACATTCGGATTTATTAATTCCGACGAACGAAATAAACTACACACTGAGAAAGCTGCAAAACTTGTCACAGTTTTTAAATACTTAAATAATGAAAAGTAATTGTTGCCTAGTCATGTTGTCCTGACACACAATTAATTGTAACTAATTGTTTAAGTATAGATATAATGATTAGCGTGATAGACCGTAGACGCTAGAGTCTAGACGTTATAACACAGTTTATAGCGTTATAGGCTGTAGCGCTCAGTCATCGCTCGCTGTATGACGTGATGAGCCACGTGCTATCTCGGCCGGCTCGCGCGATCAGAGCCTCAAGCACGAAATTTAAGCGTTTTCGTATCGTTAACGTATCGAGGACTCGATACGTTAACGGAGTATGACGATAGTAGGAAGCACGAAACACCTTCTATCGACTCTCGAGACCTCGATACGATTACGCTAGTGACGTCATCCTAACGTAAGCAGGAAGGTACTAGTTTCGTTCAAAAACTTAATCGTATATTATCGGTTTCATTATATTCCATATAGAAATATATTTATTGATAACTAAAATCATACCTAACTCAAGCATAATTAATAAAATACACAAAAATAAAGAAATGCATTCTCTACTCTAAGAAAAATCAAATTTATTTTGATGAAACCATTCCAACAACTATCTTACGTTGTTCTACGGTTTTTGAACGAGACGACCGCTTGGCACTTCACATAGGTATACGATACCAAACAAAGACAAGGTCAACTTTGTTTATAATCGTACGGGCTCTCGAAAACATTAAATTTAAATTATTTCCTCGCATTAAATATAAATAAAATATTATAAAATAAAAACTAGACTAGCTTTATGGAGTACATAACTATGGTGAAGTTCATGGAAAAGTACGTCCTGGAAGTTTTGTGTAACTTATTTATTATGTGCAGTTTTTTGTTTCGTGATGTGAAGTGAAGATTGGATCCTTTCTTCCAGAAGCAAGATTCCTCTAAGGAAGTAAGCTCTAGAGTTATCCTGGAACTGTCTTAATGAAGTTTTTCGGCGGAGTTGCTCACAGAGAAATGTAAGAGCCTCTTTGTTGAGGCGATATTCATTTTTAAATTCGGTACCATTTAAATCCATAGGATCAAATATTTTTCTCTGTTTAGTCCTACATCTAACTTCTCTGAAAAATAATCTATACATATAATAAAATCGTAGGAAAGTCAAAACTGTACATTGAATATTTTTTTAAAGAATACTTGGGGCGTTATCTACAATCGATATCGAAGCCAAAACTATAGTTTTTAGAATTTTTGTCTGTTTGTCTGTATGTCTGTTTGTCTGTATGTATGTCCGGGGTAAACTCAAAAAGTACTGCATGGATTTACTTCAAATTTTGCATGAATATTACTAACAGGTCGGGTCAACATATAGGCTACATATTATCACGCTATCACCTACGGGGGAGGAGCAGTGTGGAGTAAACGAAGTCCGCGCGGACGAAGTCACTGGCAACAGCCAGTATTGTAATATAAATGTAAACTACCACAACTAAAAATGTGAGAATAAAAATTGCTTCGAATCTCGTCTCGTCTATTATTAATCGAATATTAATCGAATAATCGAATCTCGTCTATTATTTTCTTCATCTTGAAGTAAACTTCCAATGAGAATATAATAGAGAATTACGTTGAAATATAGGTGGTATTTGCATTTTTTAGCTTTCCGTTGATTGTATTAATATCCGGAAGTAACTAAAAATACTTAATTTTAAAAAAAACGAGCGTAATAAATAATTTTAAACAACTCGAAACTTTTTTCACCCGCAAATTGTAAGTGAAAAAAGATTCGTCACCTCTCGATACCCAGACTTAGAAATTTGCGATACGATACTTCAAAACGCCATTCGTGCTCGCAATTTTGTTACGTTTCACGTATTTCTCGATACGTTTGCGATACGAAAGTTTAATAATTTGCTTGTGCTTCGAAATTTAGTTCCATTTACGTACGATAGGGGCACTGTGCCTCAAGCACGAACTCCTTGCGAAAAAGTATTCGTATCGTCATCGAGAAATAAACGTATGAAAAATGATCAGCGCCCCTATCGTACGTAAATGGAACTAAATTTCGAAGCACAAGCAAATTATTGAACTTTCGTATCGCAAACGTATCGAGAAATACGTGCAACGTAACAAAATTGCGAGCACGAACGGCGTTTTGAAGTATCGTATCGCAAATTTCGAAGGCTGGGTATCGAGAGGTGACGAATCTTTTTTCACTTACAATTTGCCCGTGAAAAAAGTTTCGAGTTGTTTAAAATTATTTATTACGCTCGTTTTTTTAAAAATTAAGTAATTTTAGTTACTTCCGGATATTAATACAATCAACGGAAGGCTAAAAAATGCAAATACCACCTATACTTCAACGTTATTCTTTATTATATTCTCATTGGAAGTTTACTTCAAGATGAAGAAAATAAGAGACGAGAGCAATTTTTATTCTCACATTTTTATTTGTGGTAATTTTTCACTGTTTACATTTATATTACAATACTGGCTGTTGCCAGTGACTTCGTCCGCGCGGACTTCGTTTACTCCACACTGCTCCTCCCCCTTAGGTGATAGCGTGGTAATATGTAGCCTATATGTTGACCCAACCTGTTAGTAATATTCATGCAAAATTTGAAGTAAATCCATGCAGTACTTTTTGAGTTTACCTCGGACATACATACAGACAAAAAGACATACAGACAAACAGACAAAAATTCTAAAAACTATATTTTTGGCTTCGATATCGATTGTAGATAACGCCCCAAGTATTCTTTAAAAAAATATTCAATGTACAGTTTTGACTTTCCTACGATTTAATTATATGTATAGATTATTTTTCAGAGAAGTTAGATGTAGGACTAAACAGAGAAAAATATTTAATCCTATGGATTTAAATGGTACCGAATTTAAAAATAAATATCGCCTCAACAAAGAGGCTCTTACATTTCTCTGTGAGCAACTCCGCCGAAAAACTTCATTAAGACTGAGTTCCAGGATAACTCTAGAGCGTATTTCCTTAGAGGAATCTTGTTTCTGGAAGAAAGGATCCAATCTTCACTTCACATCACGAAACAAAAAACTGCACATAGTAAATAAGTTACATAAAACTTCCAGGACGTACTTTTCCATGAACTTCACCATAGTTATGTACTGCATAAAGCTAGTCTAGTTTTCATTTTATAATATTTTATTTATATTTAATACGAGGAAACAATTTAAATGTAATGTTTTCGAGAGCGTGTACGATTGATTATAAACAAACTTGACCTTGTCTTTGTTTGGTATCGTATACCTATGTGAAGTGCCAAGCGGTCGTCTCGTTCAAAAACCGTAGAACAACGTAAGTTCGTTGTTAGAATGGTTTCGTCAAAATAAATTTGATTTTTCTTAGAGTAGAGAATGCATTTCTTTATTTTTGTGTATTTTATTAATTATGCTTGAGTTAGGTGTGATTTTAGTTATCAATAAATATATTTCTATATAGAATATAATGAAACCGATAATATACGATTAAGTTTTTGAACGAAACTAGTACCTTCCTGCCCCCCTAGACAAGTGGCAAACGCTCAGTAACTATTCAAATATTACGCTTTGGCGATATTTAGGCCAAATTGGTAGCCAAGTGGATCATGGCTTGTTCAACGTTCGTTCCATACGAACTTTACGAATTATATCGAATATTGTCTCTGAATTGACGGTAAACGTCACTTTGAAGTATTATTTTCACCGAGGTTATAAGTTTTATTTATATGAAAAGTGCATTAAAAGCAAAAAAGACTTGCCCCCCAAGATGTGGCATCAACGTTAGTACAATAGAAAGAGAAATTTATGGATTCGTCATAAGCTGTTGACACGAGCGTAAACGAATTTGTAATTGGTAGCCAAGTGTCATTCGTGAAACGAAACGTTCTATTGCATCGATCATTTTTGTCAATTTTCGTACAAGACCGTAGCCAAGTGGCACTTTTGACAAGCAAAATAGTAGCGAATCATTCGATAATCAGCGAACGCTAGAACCCTGCAGATTACGCTTAAAATGGCGGTTGATCACTATTATTCAATCAGCTGTTCTAAAGCGTGGATAACATCTGTGAGAATTTTTGATAATTTTAAAGTAAAATTAACGCAAATTAAGAAGGCTTTTGGTGGCACATTATTAATGGTGCTTTGATATCCTTGTGGCGGGGGGGGGGGGGGGGGGGGGGTTAATGTCACATGCATACATTTACCGGCTACCTTACCCTCCAAACCGGAACACGACAGTAACAAGCACTGTTGCTATTGCTGCAGAAATAGGTGGGTCAGTGGTATTAGACCCGGGCGAGACAATGCAGAACCCTACCACTTAGAAGCCACAATACTAGTGACTCGTTTACCCAATTGTTCGCTTCTAACGAACTGCCTAGACACATTGTAAGTAGTGATAGGTTTGCAAAATGCTGACAATGTCTTAATGATGATAAATATAATATTTCGTCTTTAAATATTTTACAGACACTATAAGTTCAAGTTATAAACACTATATTCTTGTTACAACCCTTGTATTTTGTAAATTTAATGAAACAAAGAAAGATAGTTTATTTTTCAGTGTAGCAATAGATTTCGATCAATTTTACATTTCTGTAAATATGTATGCCAAAAAATACGTAAAAAAGAAGTTTTATATGTTCAGTTTTGCATATTTTTGTTCATTTTTAATAATAAATTTATCATCAGCTTTCATAAATCTGAAACATAAGTTTTAAAATGTGACTATCGATAACATTTTGCACAATTCTACGTTCACTTGTAAGGTAGGTAAAGAGGATTTACTTAAAATATGTTAAAACAATCAAATTTGATAGCAATGAAGATAAATACATAAATCTTGGTGACAGTATTTAATTTTATAACTCTTTAAATTGGTAGTCCGTAGTACTGACAGAGTTCAATTAACATGTTAGCTATATAGAAACTTACGGCATGACAGTAATTAAGAAGAAAAGATAGTATATTTTATCTTATTCGCACTCACGCGGTACATACAATCAAAATTGAATCAGATATAGCGACTCTGTTCTTATTTTTATTATATTCAATTCCGAGACAATATTCGATATAATTCGTAAAGTTCGTATGGAACGAACGTTAAACAAGCCATAATCCACTTGGCTACCAATTTGGTCGAAATGACGCCAATGCGTTATATTAGAATGAACAGAGAGCTCGGTTGGCGGTCAGAGCGTGCGCAGGACTTAGAAAAATTTTGATGGAAAATTTCAACCCTATATAACACCCCTTTTTTGTTGCACCATTACGTGGAGGGGGTAAGGGACACCAACTTTTGTCAAGGTCACTTTGCTCTGAGTTAATTCCCCGTGGAGTTAGGGGATGAAAACCGAAATTCATTACAAAGGCGTCTGCGACTTAAAAAAAGAAAATGTATTGAAAACCCCCTAGTTAGGTTAGGACTCTTAAATTATGGCAATTTGCGTTCATTTTACTTTAAAATTATCAAAAATTCTAACAGATATTATCCACGATTTAGAACAGCTGATTGAATAATAGTGATTATCCGCCATTTTTAGCGTAATTTACAGGGTTCTAGCGTTCGCTAATCATTGGATCACCAATTTTGCTTGTCAAAAGTGCCACTTGGCTAAGGTTTTGTATGAAATTGATCAAAGATGATCGATACAATATAACGTTTCGTTTCACGAATGACACTTGGCTACCAATTACAAATTCGTTTACGCTCGTATCAACAGCTTATGTCAAATCCATACATTTTGTTTTCTATTCTCCTAGCGTTGATGCCACTTGTCTTGGGGGGCTGCTTACGTTAGGATGACGTCACTAGCGTAATCGTATCGAGGTCTCGAGAGTCGATAGAAGGTGCTTCGTGCTTCCTACTATCGTCATACTCCGTTAACGTATCGAGTCCTCGATACGTTAACGATACGAAAACGCTTAAATTTCGTGCTTGAGGCTCCGATCATTTTTCATACGTTTATTTCTCGATGACGATACGAATACTTTTTCGCAAGGAGTTCGTGCTTGAGGCACAGTGTTCAGTTACACGTTATAGTATAGGAGCCCGATAGAGATCGACCTTCACCGAGCTGGTTAATGAATCAAACATACTTTTTATGAAATTTAATATATCAAAAAATATGTTACATATGGGTTGCCTATCAAATTTCAGTCCAGGATATTTTTAATTAATTTTTGAAAAAATGATTTTTTTTAAATATTTCAGCGGTATGGTTAATAAATAAATTTTACACCAATCGATTTGATAGGCAACCCATATGTAACATATTTTTGATATACTAAATTACATAAAAAATATGTTTGATCCATTAACCAGCTCGGTGAAAGTCGATCTCTATAGGGATCTTAGAGTACTATAATATAGTGTATAACGTAGCGCACTAGAAAAATATAGTTATCATATGTATTTATCTATCATACCATATCTATCATAAAATAGTTATTAAAATAATTATAGCTATCATAAAATAGTTTATTTGAACAATACCAATGACGTCGATCTCCGCTCACACCGAATACCCTCCCCACCCTGTACGTCTGTTAAATACACTATCTGCTTGTACTATAAGTGTAACTTAATAATATGATTGCATACAAAACGCAAATACATACAAATACATCTGGCCTCGTCACACACTATACAGATGCTTGTCCGTGACAGAAATTAATCCAGGATGTTTTTAAGAACAGCAATCGCATCAATGACTTTGACACACACAAATAAATATCAAAATGCTGCATTTTCGCGGTAGTGGACAAGCGCATCGGTGCAGTATTTTTGTCACACAAATATATTACGATTTACTTATTAAATTATCTTGTTAATGCATTTACATTAAGTACGTATTCATAAAGGAAGAAAAACCTATTAATTCGGCAATTTTGATGTTGTTTATTTAAAAAAAACACAGCGCTTTCGAAAAAGTCGTATGTAGAAGAAGTTTGTTAGACTAGCCAAAAAGAAGGCACCCATAAATTTTCAAGTTTGTGTTGATCATTCAAAAATTAATGTGATGTCCCGCGGACTAAATACCTGGAAAATCCAAAGATGCACGCCACAAAAAGTTAGTTTTCCTAATTACTTATCTCTATATGAGGGATTTACTTCAGAAAGATGTTTGAATTCGATTAAGCGCGAGTAGAGTACAACCTTCGCTTCGTATTGAGTCGTGTAATAATGAGAATATCCTTATCTGTTTAGCACAGGTACTAGTTGAAACCTAGCAATAAGCTAGTATAAACTATTAAAACTATCAGCTTAGACTCGTGATTTTGACAACGTTTGAAAAAAAAGAGTGTATTTGCATGAATATGGGTATTGAAAATTAATAAAATTACTTGAAACGTGGCGATTAGCAACAATCTTGGAGTTTTTAGATCGCAATCGTACACAAGAATATTTTAAACACTTGGAAAACTTTTAAAAATGCTTTATCAGTCATGTTGGTCCTGTGCTCCAAATTCTGCCATAATTTATTATTGTTTTATAAGCATTGATATACAAAATCCCAAGATGCACAGTCCCGAACAAAACTAACATTCTAAACTGTCGCTAATTCGTTCTAGTGATGGCATAAAACAAACAAGTTGTTTTAAACACGTGTTTTAAACATTGTTTAAAACAGTTTGAGATAAATTATGGAGACACTCATCAACTCGCAGCTCCTCAAGTATTTAGAAGAGCACCAGCTGATTAGCGACCGCCAGTACGGTTTCCGTCGCAGCCGCTCAGCTGGTGATCTTCTAGTATACTTAACACATCGGTGGGCGGAAGCCGTTTAGTCCAAGGAGGAGGCATTGGTAGTTAGTTTGGACATAGCGAAGGCCTTTGACAGGGTATGGCACAAAGCGCTTCTGGCGAAGCTGCCTTCCTATGGGCTTTCCGAGAAATTATGCAAGTGAATCACCAGTTTTTATCTGATCGGAGCATCAAGGTCGTGATGGTGCGTGCTCTGACCTTAAATCTATCAATGCTGGTGTTCCACAAGGCTGCGTGCTATCACCGACACTGTTCCTTCTGCATATCAATGACATGATGCGAATTAGTAACATACATTGCTATGCGGACGACAGTACTAGTGATGCTACATACTCCGGCCATAGCGGTATTTCTCGGAAACACGTCGAAGAGGGCCGGAACAAGCTCGTGTCTGAACTCGAGAATCAACTAACTGATGTCTCAGAATGGGGTCGTCAAAACCTTATTACATTTAACAAAGTGCGTCTTTTTGGCACTTTGTGCGTAACCGCAAAAAAAAAAACATCCTTTGTCGTATCACCTCGGTTTGAAAACACTCTCCTGACAGCCACAGCCAGTATTGGAATGCTGGGAGTCGACATGTCGAACAACGTTCAGTTCCGCGGTCATTTGGAAGGGAAGGCTAAACTAGCCTCCAAAAAGCTTGGTGTACTCAGTGGAGCAAAGCAGTACTTCATGCCAGCCCATCGCCTCCAACTTTACAAGGCCCAAATTCGACCTCACATGGAGTACTGTTCTCACCTCTGGGCCGGAGCTCCTCAGTACCAGCTTCTTCCTCTGGATCACATTCAACGTAGAGCGGTTCGAATCGTCGACGACCAGGCTATTTCTAATCGGCTTGACTCTTTGGCGTTACGCAGAGATGTAGGTTCGCTCTGCATCTTTTACCGTATTTATCATGGGGAGTGTTCCGACGAGTTGTTCGAACTAATTCCTGCCACTAAATTCCACCATGGGACATCGCGTCGAAATTTAAAGTTCCATCCTCACCACCTCGATATCTGGAAATCCACAACCGTGCGCTTTTGTTGACACTTTTTGCCTCCCACTCTTTTGTGGAATCGATTACCCTCGGGGGTGTTTCCGAATGGATACGACTTAGGGACCTTCAAGAAACGAGCTTATTCATTCTTAAAAGGCCGGCAACGCAGCTGCAATACCCCTGGTATTGCGGATGTCCATGGGCGGCGGTGATCACTTACCATCAGGTGCACCATCTGCTTGTTTGCCCCTTCTACTATAAAAAAATAAAGACGTGTGGCACTCGGAGACTGCCGCGGTAAAGCTATTGCAAAGCATTTTTATCAAATTATGCAATTACAATTATATATTTATTTTATTTATGCAGTATTTTTTTTCTTTGTTTATTTATATTTAAAACACTTTGTACACAAATTATACAAGTACAGATATTCACTGTTGTACGTAGATGATAAATACCTATACAGATATATACTTTCTCACAAACAGCTGATTACGGTAGTTTTCCAATACAACCAATGCCACCTAAAGGCGGGTTGCTGAACTAAAGATACAAGCGTGATATTTCAAAAAGTCATTAAAAGTTCTGGTATTTATCGATAGATGGAAAAACTAAAAAGTATCACCGCTGTGCCGGTCGGAGTGGGGGGTGTTAGGTTTTTTCGTTACAGAATTTCTGGATTCGGTCTCCACGCTCAAGGCCCGCGATAGAAGCTATGCAATAGCTTAAAAAAGTTGAGAATCGACTAACCGATGTCTCGGAATGGGGTCGTCAAAACCTGGTCACTTTTAACCCCAAGAAGACACAGCTTTGCGTGTTTTCTGCTAAAAAGACACCCTTTGTTGTGTCACCTCGATTTGGGGATACTCTCCTGGCAGCTTCAGCTAGTGTCGGGATTCTAGGAGTCGACATATCGAATTACGTTCAGTTTCGCGGTCATTTGGAAGGTAAGGTTAAACTAGCCTTCAAAAAGCTCGGTGTGCTCAGCAGAGCGAGACAGTACTTCTTGCTGGCCCATCGCCCTCAACTTTATAAGGCTCAAATTCGGCCCCACATGGAGTACTGTTCTCATCTCTGGGCCGGAGCTCCTCAGTACCAGCTCATTCCTCTTGGTCGCATTCAGCATAAAGTGGTTCGAATCGTTGACGACCTGGCTAGTTCGAAACGGTTTGACTCTTTGGCATTGCGCAGAGATGTTGGTTCACTCTGTGTCTTCTATCGTATCTTTCATGGGGAGTGTTCCGACGACTTATTTGAATTCATTCCTGCCACCGAATTCCATCATCGGACATCGCGTCAAAATTTGAAATTCCATCCTCACCATCTCGATGTCTGGAAATCCACAACTGTGCGTTTCTCTCGGCACTTTTTGCCTCGCACTACTTTGCTGTGGAACCAATCACCGGCAGGGGTGTTTCAAAACGGATACGACTTGGGGGCCTTCAGGAAAAGAGCTTACTCATTCTTAAAAGGCCGGTAACGCAACTGCAAGACCTCTGGTATTGTGGATGTCCATGGGCGGCGGTGATCACTTACCATCAGGTGCGCCTCTTGCTCGTTTGCCCCCTCTTCTATAAAAAAAACAATGTTTTTATGAAGCGTTTAAAACAAGTTTTAAACAATGTTAAAAATGATAAGAAATAAACAGGGTTTAAAACAACTTTTAATTGAAAATGAATGAAATAACTAGAAATAAAAGAAGTTGAATCTATGTAGTATTTTTCATTTTAGGAAATTTAAAATTTTATTTGGCATTATAATTAAAACATGTTATAACGACAAGTAAATTATTTAATCAAACATAATCTTTTACAATTTTAATCATAATATTTGGTGCATTAATGTCAGACAAGTTAAAATGATAACATAAAGTCCGCGTAGTTCTTAACTTCGTAGGTTATAATGTTACAACTACGGCCTACGCTAGCCGCTAGGTATACAGCCTGGCGTTATGTTATAGCGCCGAATGCGAATTTAAATAGCGTACGCTATACGTTGAGTATACATAGCGCGCTATAATTTAACGCTATGCGTTATATTAACCACCATTAGACATAATATCGGTGTGTACTGCGTGTATCACGCGCCAGCTGCACGCAGTGGTCGCCGCCGCGCTATATATAGCCGCCGCTGAATCACGAGCCGCCGCCACCGACAGATTATCGCCTACATCCCTGGTGCCCGCTGAACGTGTGCCATCAACGGGATACAACACTGCGAGCCCGAACTCGCAGAGCCCACACGTTACCTCGTCTTTAAATTGTGGCAGATAATGACTATATCAATTGCACTGGTCGTACATGGTTTCAAAACTAAAGTTCTGTGCATTAGTTTGAAATAGAATTTTAAGATAGATAATATAAAAACGTAGCAATGCAAAAAACGGAGCGTCGCGAGCAACACGTGTCGTGGGCCGCCCAGGTAGGGTTCTGTAGTTGCCCCGCACAATAACGACACTAACAACTTTATTAGATGAATTATTGTCAATGAGAGTACGAAGTTTACATTTTCACGTCTTTGTTTCACGTACGTTTTGGAAATTGTAATTGTCCTATATATTATCACTGAGCTACGTAGGCATATGTTTTTATTAAAATCTAAGTTATATGTGACTCAAACGAGACTCAGGGGGCATTATCAAGGTAAAGGGAATCAAGTTCTATGAATAATTTTCAACCATCTACCCCGTTTTAAAACGTCAGCGATGCCACGAGCAATGGCTAGTCTGTAATAATTTCAGATTAGCCAGACAATAAGGAGAACGTACAAAAATATAAATCATAACCTAATGAGAGTTTCTTCGACGATAATAAATCTGTGGTGAGTCGCTAGTTTACAGAGTACAAGACCGCAGAAAGTTGTGTTTGACCCAGTTGCGTGACAGTCCCGACAGCCGACTGGACTGCTGCCCCGACCGCTGCGGCCGCCACACTCTGTACACAATAGCACATCCTCCATTTTGCTTCTACACAGTATAAGACCGTTCAAACTAATTGCAACTTATGGCCTTGAAATATTTATAAGGTTAAATAATATACTGGCGGCTTATGTAGAGTACCTAGGCATATTAGTGCAGCGGTCAAGTCAATACTGATGCAGGAACCTAATAACGTTTCCAGTCGATCAATAGCTTTTGGATAAGTAATTGTCTAAAAGTGGAGCTTGTTTCAGAATAACAATTTGGCGGGGGGGATAGTTCTGTCCCCACACTGGTTTTTATATCAATGTTGTGACGTGACGGCGCACCGTTGGTAAAATGGTATGTGTATGGGTAACCTCCCCACATATTAAAAACATTGGAAAAGTTGGTGTCAAGCAACACTTTATAAGTCGGGGGAAGGCTAGTCAGGCAGCCTCTCGCCCGAGATGTATATCACCGTCTTTGTTCCAGCCACGCTAATGTTCCAAACATTAGCGTCAGTTCTCACCACTGCATATGCATAGTCAATGTTGTGAAATAACATCACTCCCACGGGGATATCAATGGAATCTTTCACATATTTAGCGTTTTCTGGTAACATTTATCTCTTCCCATCAGGTGCTTCTACGGTATTGTTTAATAAAAAAGAGCATTAATTGTCAATGCTCTTTTTTTCTCTCTCAAGTCTCCATGGTTTTGACGCTACATCTGAAATGTATTTCCATCATTACAATAGCCCCTTGATGCTTACTACTGGGTAGGTATAAACATTCACAAAACATAGTGTTTCACAAGAGAGGTAGCACAGAATAAAACTAATAGACTCCATGTTCTGTGGAGCTAGCCTCTTGCTTCCACAGGCTGGTAAAAAGTGTACAGATATTAATCCCATCAGAAAATGGTTCATCCGCAATACCTGCGTACATACACGCTTTTTGCTATGTACATAACACCTTTGCTGCTCATTGTACCTTGTAGAATCATTCATTCCTTATCATTCATGGCATGAATAATATATTAATTAGGTGCATTGCATACATTATTGTTAGTTCGAGTAAAGCGCTTATGCGCATCGGCTTCATTATTTGCATTGAAAGTCCAATGACATTATCCCGACAGGTGTAACTTAGGTTATCGCTACCGGATCTGGACCGTATGCTGCCTCTATAGCGACTTATGCAGAATTCCTTCATTCACAAGCAAGGTCCTCAACACAGAATTTCACTCGTAACGCTCAGTTGGCGTTGGCAGCGGCCATGGTTTGATTCTATTTTAGTATTTTTTCGTTTCAAGATATCCGAGTATCGACATTAAAATAACAGATTTACGCGTACGTAAGACTATCGATATGCATGTAGAGTAAACCGATTGCGTCACTCTAGCAATAACCCTAGAGCTTCGCCATCGACTTAATGCAGACTAGTGTACTAGTACGAAATAACTATGAAATGATGCTGGATTCGATTATCGGCTTAAGCATCGTTTACTATGGGGCTCGTAAAAGCGTCAAAATTGAGTTGTACACATCTCAGTAGTTATTAGTTAGTGGTGCCAATACAATTACAGCCTCGCCTGCCTCGGCAGTTAACAAAACAACCCGATTGATGAATGAGCACGGTATTCACATTGTCACAGTGTCACACAATAACCATTATTAAGACTTAAAAATTAGTATGTATTGTGACACTGATTTAAGCCGTTGTTATTTGCGAGATAATATAAATTGGTCTCATTTTAAATGAGTAGCTTCAGTTTCAAGGCCGCAGCTAATTACTTCCATTACTCTAATACATACAGTAGATTAGGTTTTCAAGTGTGAAACACAATAATCCACCGATTATCGTAACGAGAGTGGCCGGCGCTGATGCCTTTGTTCGGCGGACGCTATATATTTAGCTCGTAAATCTCGTATGCTGAGGTCGTTCGACAAATTGCACGCTTATTCACGACGCTCCTCCAACGTCTGTTTCATTTTAATAGTCGACCTTACAACACCACACCGATTTTATAACAAACTACAAATAAACAAAATGACGACAAATGACAGTTGGCTCCTTCATATAATATCACCGGCTTGTACTACAACACGCATCTTATTTCGACCAGTCTATTGTGATAAAATTGTATACTCTAATACGCAACAAAGCAACGCTCCCGAGGGTTCATAATACACACACATATTTTTAATTAAACTCTGCGGGCTAAACGGTCGGTCTTGGGGGTGGGTAAAAATTATGGTAGTAATAGGTAAATATAATGAAGTTAAAAGGAAAATTATCACGGCTTCGAAGGCTTTACAAGTTTTTGAGCAATAGTCGACCGACTTATAAAATGTACTCAGAGAAGTTTTTGTAGGCGGTGAACCTGTGGTGCAGATATATATTTATCATTGACGTTGAATAGGTTAAATGTTCATAGTATGAATCTATAAAAGTCCTCTTCTTAGTCCGCATTATTGTGATGGACAACTTCGGAATAGGGTTCATCACAAAATAACTAATTAACATTCGTTGTCTCTATATTCTGTGCCTACATTGCGCGTAGCCCGATATGCACTTTACGAATTTTTCATTTCCACCCGCGCAGGAGCTAAGCTTACTTTTACCATTGCTTGATAGGCTTGATAGGCTTTTACCATTCATGAACTTTAGCATTAGCCGGCTTTGTAACAAGTTTTTATTAAGTTTCTGTTATTATTACATATTTTGTTCCATCTATCGCATCCTCTCTGGCAATGTTGTTGAATTGTATCATACACTCACATGTCATCCTAAACAACAACGTACAGTTTATACGCGATAGTCAGTTGCAGTTTTTCGAGGACTAATAATTGAGAAAAAAACAGTATAGTAGAGGAGACAGTGGTAGATTGTCCTTCACCGATCTGATAACCAGATGAAACGTATATTTTATCAAATATTATTTATAAACAAATATGCCTATAATTACTTGCCTTTCCAAAAGTGCTCATGGCTATTTTTAATTAAATTAACTTTAATCGTTTTTTTCATCACTTTCATACTTTTGATAACCAAATGAAATTTATTTCACTGATAATTTTTAACACACAGAATATGCCTAGGTAGGCTTGCCTACTCATTTTTGTGTATGGCTACCTGGCAAGCAGGTGTTGTTGTGTAAGTCAATACAGGTGACTCCATCGATCTGCTAACTTATCGAAAGTTATATCAAATTTTAGATTATTTTATTCCAAAATCAGTCACATATACTTGCCCACAAAAAATCGTACTCAAAGTACTGTTGCCAAGCTAAAAACTTGCCATGAGCACTTTTGGATAGGCAAGTAATCATAAGCATATTTATTTATAAATAATATTTGATAAAATACACGTCTAATCTAGATATCAGATCGGTGAAGGACGATCTCCCACCGGCTCTTAGACCAGTATTTCTAATTAATTTTCTTTGCACACATAGCATATATCTGGTAAATTAGAATTGACACATCTTACTCACCTAACTGAAGCACAAACTGTAGAATGTAATTTAAATATCTGGAGTTTTTCTTTCATTACACTCAACATTATCTAAGCAGTTTCTAGAGCATTTGCGCCTTATGAATTGTCATTAAAAAATAAATGAATAAAAAGAAGTTTTTCTTAAAACCAGTGGAGCTTGGTTGGCAGGAAGTAGGAACGACAAATCCTGCAGTTTGGGAACTAAAGCTCAATCAAAATGTATATTATGGAATGGACTATACTATGGGAAGAAATAATAACTCTGATGACGAAAAACTAAATTCGTTATTTTCTTGGCCAAGAAGTAATCGATTATGCAGCTCGAGCATTAATGCAGACACGAGGAGAAATATATTCTACATAAGCATGTAGGGATCCTTCCACTAGGGAGAAATTTACACAACGGTTTGATTTATAAATACATTTCACCCCGCCCGCGCCACATTGTCAACAAGCAAAGATATTGATTCGGTTCTCATACACCTAGATGCACTTATAAAGCATACGCCATGTAATGCAAATACGTCTCAAATTACTATAAGATAGAAAAATAGAAGATTATGCATACCACACTAAAGAAAATGAAACTTAAGGCTAAAGCCTTCTAAGTCGTGATCGTTTTCCTTTTAAATCCATACTAATATATAGTAACTCTGTCTGTCTGTCTGTCTGTCTGTTACGCTTTCACGGCCAAACCACTGAACCGATTTGGATAAAATTTCGTAAAAATATAGTTTGAGACCCAAGAAAGGACATAGGATAGTTCTTATCCCGGAAATCCCACGAGAACGGGAACTATGCGGGTTTTTATTTTAGAATTTTTTCCACGCGAACGAAGTCGCGGGCACAGCTAGTTCATTATATTTACTACTATCGTGAATGTTTCCCACCCCCAAAACTAACCATTTAGCTGTACTGTAAATACCCCTAAACAACCCTAAATTAATTTAAAAAGCCCCAAAAAGATGCCCTGTTGTATTCAAAAGAACTTTTATGGTATATGCAAGGTTTTTATTCGACCGGCCCGTTGGTCGAGTGGTTAGCGACTCTGACTACGCGATCGACGGGGCTCGGGTATGGTAATCGTAATCAGCATCTATACACTTTTACTACGCTGATTACGAATCACTCGCACTGATCCACGGCTACCTTCACGTATTTTTGGCTTAATACTAAGCACCTGCATTAAACACTCACACTCGCACTAATCAAAGTGAAAACGGGGCTTAAGGTATAGCAGGCACGAAACACGCCGCACTCGCCCTGGCTGTCACGTGCCGTACTCGCAATTAATAAATACCTAATTATGATCGATATGCGTTCGCAGCGAATTGAGCTCATTGTACATTCAGGAGTCGTACAGTTCTGCGAGAACACCGCACTGGCACACCACACCGGCCACGACGCGACGACGCGACGCGAGTACAGTCGTGCCCACTGCCGACGGAAACCGAACATTATAATACATTCTGTAGTGTCAACACTGGCAGTAGCGACATACCATTTGTAGGGCGTTTAAATACAACTTAATTATAACGTCTCAGATTGTACTTAACCGACTCAAAAACGTGCCATGTTCGTCTGCATGTACTCTTGTTATGAATTTAAAAATATACGTAATGTGTTATGTTTATATCATAAGATAGCGAACACACAGATGGTTCTCCTAAGAAGATAATTGGCGCGTTGGTGTCGATGCGGCGGGGACGCCAATCGTAGTAGATAATTATTACACGCTATTTATCGCAAACGAGATTTAAGTTTTTCTCATTGATTAAAGCTCTCTTTTATAGCGCGCCACATGTCAGACGCCGTTTATCCTAAACGGGTAAGGCGGCTAAAAATCTACGCGTAATTGAGAATTTTTTGTTTATTTTATTGTTGCTCCGATTTAAAAAGTAAAGTTCCCATTGATTCAATCTTCTACCTAGAAATTTATCACCACGCGAGCGCCGCAGCTAACACTTAACAGGCGTTTACACAAGACGGACGATGAGGCATCTTAAACTTAACGCGGGGCTCGACATCCCCGCCACGACAATGATAACGCTAAGTTTGGTGTTTTTACACGGCGGGTATTTGTGTTATTTTTGGCAGTTGTTACCATTTTTTTCTAAATCGATATTAATACATATTTTACCGTAATTAATATATATTTTTCCGTAATCTTACAAAAACTATTTCAATCCGTAAATAGTGAATGGTTATTATTAGTCACTACAGTGCAAGTGTCTGGAAACCGTATGGAGTGAGTGGATAACGTAACGAACGTGCGATATTCCGGGGAGTGTAGCGAGCGGCCGACGGACGGCGGAATATTCCGCCGGTTCTCACTTGTATTGTATAAACAACGATAGAAATAATCGTTCAGATTACCGAATTACTATATTTAAGACAAGTTTGCTAAATATTTCCAACGCGAAAACGACTGCTGGCTTATAAAATATAGATGGCTAAGTGTGGAAAAAATGCTGCTGGAGTATTTAATTTCATCTTTAATTACTAACCGTGTTATTGTAAAATCTGCACGCATGTTTGTTTGTATACGAGAATTGAAATTCACCGTAATTTTGTAGCGAAATTCGTCAGAATCTTAACTAATATGACTTAATGAAAACATAAATTTTAACCTTTTTTCGCAGACGAGAGCTCACTTGTATAGTGATCCCCTGTGGTGGTCCGAGCTCCTTTTAAAAAATAGACCATCTGCCGTTACGGCGAGCAGTTCGGACGATTGACTGCGAGCCACTTAACACCGTGGCTGCTAGGTGGTAGAGTTCTGCATTGTCTCGCCCGAGACCGGTACCACCGCCTTACCTATTCCTGCCGCAATAGTGTCGGTGCTTGTCACTGTCGTGTTCCGGTTTGGAGGGTAAGGTAGCCGGTATACTTATGCATGTGGCATTAAGACCCCGCCACAAGAATAACAACGTTTGATTAGACTTCATTCGCGTGACCCAAAAATATTACTTAATTTCGCTCAATCGAGTAAAATGCTAGCCTTCCTCGTGAATGTTGCTATCATACACAAAAATATAGTTTTTAATTCTGACTGGTACATCCAGAGATTAGCGCGTTCAACCAAACAAACAAATAAACTCTACAGCTTTATAATCTAAAAAATATATATAAAACTCAAAGGTGACTGACTGACTGACTGTGATCTATCAACGCACAGCCCAAAAAACCACGGGACGGGTCGGGCTGAAATTAGGTAGGAAATTATTCAGGTAGATGTTATGACGTAGGCATCCGCTAAGAAAGGATTTTGATAAATTCTACCCCCGAGGGGATAAAAGTTTGTATTAAAACTATTTGGACGACATATTAACCTACTCGCGGGCGAAGCTGCGCGGGTCTGCTAGTATTAGTATAGATAGCAAACAAGCAGATGGCTCTCCATATAGAAAGAGAAACCAATCCTAACCTATAGACATCAAAGATATTAATGTGGCCTTGCTATCCGTGTGGTGGGATGGAAATGCCACATGCGTAAGTCTACCAGCTACCTCACCCTCGAAACCGGAACACGACAATGACAAGCATTGACGCTATTGCGGCAAGAATAGGTAAGGCGGTGGTACCAAGTACCAGGGCGAGACGTTGTGAAACTCTAGCAGCTCTAATAGTCGCGATGGTAGTACACGTATAGTCAATCAGAATGGCAGATGGTCTATTTTTCAAAGGAGGCCCGGAAACAACGATAGTGTATCTCGTCACAAATCTGCTGTGGCTTATCCGTAAATGTTTACCCAAAAACAAGACCGAGAACGTGCCTCTCTATCTTTTTTTTTTATTTTTTTTTTATATCATAAGATAGCAAACAAGCAGATGGGTCTCCTGATGGAAAGAGTCAACCATCGCCTATAGACACCAAAGATGTTAATGGTGCGTTGCTATCTTGTGGCGAGGTGTAATGCCACATGCATAAGTTTACCGGCTACCTTACCCTCCAAACCGGAACACGACAGCGACAAGCACTGACGCTATTGCGGCAGGAATAGGTAAGGCGGTGGTACCAGACCCGGGCGAGACAATGCAGAACTCTACCACTTAGTAGCCACGATGGTAGTGACTCGATAACCAATCGGTCGCCTTTTACGACCTGCCTGGCAGAACGGCAGTTGGCCTATTCTACAAAGGAGGCCGGGACCAACACGACCAATTTATTTAAACAGCAGAGGGCTTCAATCTATTCTATACTGGTTTTGGGATCGCCGTCTATACAAAACTGAGTTGACGGGGTTCGATGGGTGCTCAAGACTATAACCACAAAGCTGATTTCTAAAGTGCTTCCATGATTGGAATAGGCGCTGGCTCAAGTATATTATCTTAGGGGGATTACTTTAAATGGGACACAATAATATTGTAGAATAAATCACGTTATTTTTAGAACAACCCTCGCACTTGTCAGGTTGGCGTCGTTTGGACCCCGTCGTGTTTGAAATAGTGATTGGACTTGAGTGACTTTTTTTCACTCGAGTCATTCGACAGTGAAAACTAATTCACTCGAATGCCACTCGGGTGAAGATGAGACTCGAGTGTCTTTTTTTCACTAGAGTGAAGAATATGATTCGATTTGCTAGAGTAAAGATGTGATTTTTTTATACTAGGTAAATAAAATACTAAATAAGTAAAATATTTATAAATCAATCAAACCAAATCTTTAATTTTTACTATCTTCTTCTATGGCCTACATAGGCCATAGAAGAAGATAGTAAAAAATTAAAGATTTTTGTAATTTTGTAAGATTTTTGTAATTTTGTTATTTTATGTAAAATATACATATAATAAAACTGTAAGAGGTCGATTTCTGTACATTGAAGATATTTTAAAAAATTTTTTTGAAAGATACTCTTTAATCGATACTGGAGCGAAAAATGTAATTTTATTTTTATTTTTGTCTGTCTGTCTGTATCAAGGCCGCGCATCACGCCGAATCTACTGAACGGATTCAAATGAAATTTAGCATGATTAAAGTTCATACTCCGAAGAAGGTTATAGTATATTTTTTATCCCAAAATTCAGTACGGTTCCCGTGGGATAGGGGATGAAAATAAAAACGTATATTAGCTATATATTTAGCTTTAATTCATTAACCTGTAGTCCGAAATCCTTTATTATTTTTTGTTCAAAAGTATGTAGTATAAAGATTACCCCTATTATTATTGTTAAGATTAAAATTGTTAAGTAAAATATACGAACATACACTGCACAAGTTCAGTCCAGAATAAGTTCAACATCTTACAGAAAAACTTTAGACACAGATATCTTCATGAAACTTTTGAATTTTATGAAGTTTTTTTTATTAAAGTATCATCACGCCTGATTCTCTTGCGGAGTAGGCAGAGTAAACCGACCGTCTATAGACTTTCCGGTTCACCGCGATTCACCGGTTTTCGGTTGGTAAGATAAATGGTAATCCTCATCTCCGCATATAATGACACGTTAACGATTATCGACTATTTTTAGCGATAACTGGAACCGAAAGTTTTACGTGCTCATCCGAGGCACGAGAGTGGTAATAAATTATATACCACTCCGCCAGTTTCCGAGTTGCTACTGAGATTTTAGATTTTCGAGAAAATCCTCGAAAATATCTCAATAATATCTTTGCCCGACCCGGGGATCGAACCCGGAACCTCATGATCTAAACCGAATAGGCTGTCCCTAGACCACGTAGACGCAGAGTAGTTTGTTATAATAATTAAAAAAACCCTTGACTGCTTATCTTGCTTATTGAAAACTAGCGACCTGCCCGCGGTTTCACCCGCGTAGCTTTTGTTCCCGTGAGAATATCGGAAAGGATCATATACTAAAACCTTCCTCAAGAATCAATCTATCTATTAAAAAACCGCATCAAAATCCGTTGCGTAGTTTTAAAGATTTAAGCATACATAGGGACAGACAGAGAAAGCGACTTTGTATACTATGTAGTGATAATGATACAAAATTACATTAAAAATATCTTTTAGAGAATTAAAATAATAATAAATTTAAGAAAAGTGCAACAAGATTTTTTTATTGCAAATTGTTTTCAATGAACAAGATAAGCTTCTTAGTCAAAGGCTATTTTGTTTTTTATTGATTACAAACTACAAAGCCATGTGTTAATTAATTTATTTTTGACTTCCCGCTACGAAAATTGCCTTAATTAAAATTATTCAAAAAATAAACCTGAATAAATAACTTTTCATCTTTCTAATTAGGTAAGTATATATTTTTAACTTCCCGCTATGTATCTAAATAAGGAAGTTACTGATTTTGCCCCGATTTTCGAAAATCAAGTGTTCACCAGATCTCCACGTTTTGAGGACCTAGGAACCTTTTCCGACTATTTTCATGATGACATATGTATGTATGTATATGTGTGTGTGTGTGTGTGTGTGTGTGTGTGTGTGTGTGTGTGTGTGTACGTGAGTGTGTATGTAAACATCTCATAACTTTGAACGGCTTGACCGATCGAAACGTGGTTAATGGGATTCGATTGGATTCCACTCAACTTATACTTCCTGAAAATTTTAATAACTAATTCAGTCAAGAAGATTTTGAGAAATTTTCGAAAACCTCACATAAGTTTTTGGCGAAATAGTATTTTTAATACAATTTCCAGATTAATGTACCGATATAGTACAAAATTTAATCAGCTTTACTTCTCAAAAAACTGCGTCCAATGCATAAATTGCATCAAAATTTATTTATCCGTTCGGGAGTTATAGTTGATGAAAAATTTTGCAAAAAGTGTTTTTTCGACATAACTTCGAATTTTTTTAACTAATCATTTTTAATCTTCTGCAAATATTTTAGTACTTACTAAAAAAACTACATTGAATTTCAAAAATCAAAATCGAGTCAAATTTTCAAAAGTTACAGCTTTTCAAACATTAAAATTACGTTGTTTACAGTAAACTTATTACATGTTGTTTAAATAACTTTCAGGCTAATATACCATTTGATATAAAAATCGAATTAGATTTTCCTTCTAAAAAACTGCGTTAAATACTGGAAATTGGATCACAATCGATCATCAATTTTAAAAAATATGATGTATTTTTTTCAATATTAATTTCCTAAGTATCATTTTTATAAACTAGATTTTTTGAACTCTTCGAACTCTAGGGAACTTCTAGGGAAGCGCGTTCTATCTCAGGCCGCATCTTAGTTTACCATCAGGTGAGATCGTGGTTGAACGCTTTCCTTTTAATAATAAAAAAAAACACATATCGATAACACGCATATTTTACGAAATATTGGCAAAAAATTGCAAAAAGCCGTTTTTAAATTGTTTTAAACAAAATGTTCCTAACCTCCTACACGGTCAAGATATTATACTTAATAATAATAACATTGCAGTTATAACGTTTACTGGAAGCAAATACTATTTATTTCGCCCTGACTAATAGGTCTGCAGTCAAATTTAGCCTACAGCAAAGGAGTCAGATATTGTTAATTATCAGACATACACCATGGATTTTAAAACTAGCTTGAAAAATCACCGTTGCCCATTAAGAACCTAGGTACAAGCCGATACTTTCACCTTCAATCTTTTGCCCTCAAAAAATTTAAAGTTATTATGATAATAATACCTAAGGTTGTTAAAACCAAAAATATCTATTGTGAAGTTTTAATGCTGTAACTATTGATTGCGATTTTATCGATTTTAATCTTTCAAACAGCATTAACCGCAGTTTTAGCAAGATAAAAACGTTGTCTTGGGCCAAAAGTAACTCAAAGTTATGTTTAACCACATTTTTTTTCGTACGCGGTAACTCCTGACAGAATATTGACCGAGCCTTAGGCTCTAAAACCGGCTATGACGTGACAAACGTTGCACGTAATATAGCAAATATAAACTAAACCGTACAGTAGTTAAACAGCGGACAGCTGTCAATGGAGCAAGGATAACGCCGTAAACAACTCTGGACGGAAGTTTTTTAGGACTCACTTCAAGGTAAACGAAAACATATTTTTACAAATAAGAATTAAATTCGCAGCCTCTTGGCTGATTATGATTGCCCTGGCAGTGGCGTCTTTTAGTTGCGACATTTTTATCCGGTGGAAGGATAGCCCCAGCCATGTTTAAAAATGACAATACAGATAAAGACATTTGCTTCACCGGTGTGTAATCTTTCTCCCAATAAAAAATAGGTTTTGCAAAAATGATCTTTAGTCTAATATAGTAATATGGAATGAGTATATAATGGCAGACAAATAAAACATGCTTACACATGACTGTAGAAAATAAAAGGCGAGGTGACTTCAGTTAAACACTGCCTAAATCCTTACAAGGCAAAAGGGTCGTTATCAAAGTCAACGTGTTTTCAAATCCTCACTAAAATAATCTTTTCTTAATATTTCTCCTTTGATAAAAGTGCTTGGCCGTCCAAAGTATTGCTGAATACAAGAAATACTGTGGTCAGTTACTAATAATTACTTTGCAAGGATGGCCAAACGCGAACGAAGTCGCGGGTACAGCTAGTGTAATAATATAATAGGGAATATTATATTATTACATAATATTCGCTATTATATCCATACTAATATTATAAATGCGAAAGTCTGTCTGTCTGTTACGCTTTCACGGCCAAGCCGCTGGACCGATTTTCATGAAATTTGGCATGGAAGTAGTTGAAGAGCCGGAGACAAACGTAGACTATTTTTTTTAAATCAATCCTTAAAGATTTGAAATAAGGGATGAAATTTGTATGAAAAGCTATCTAGACGACGTGTTAACTCGCAGGTGGAGCTGCGCGGGTAAGCTAGTTATTACATAAATTTAAAAATACTTAGTCTATAATAGGTATCTATTTTTAATATTCTTTTTAGGCTTTCGCATTACCTTAAGAATATAGCCAAGTATTATAAAAATAATGAAATGAAATATTTTACTATATTAATCATCGTCCTGCACAAATTTGTGCTGAATTTCTAATGGAAGATAAATCGGCTAAACCTGTCATAACTTGAGTTTCTCGATCGAGTCGAGTGGTCCGAGTCACTCGTAATTTTTTTTTTTATCTCATAAGATAGCAAACAAGCAGATGGGTCTCCTGATGGAAAGAGTCAACCATCGCCTATAGACACCAAAGATGTTAATGGTGCGTTGCTATCTTGTGGCGAGGTCTAATGCCACATGCATAAGTTTACCGGCTACTTTACCCTCCAAACCGGAACGACAGTGACCAGCACCAACGCTATTGCGGCAGGAATAGGTAAAGCGGTAGTACCAGACCCGGTCAAGCCGATGCAGAACTCTACCACTTAGTAACTAGTCACGATGGTAGTGACGCGCATAGCCACTCAGTCGCCTTTTACGACCTGCCTGGCAGAACGGCAGTTGGCCTATTCTTCAAAGGAGGCCGGGACCAACACGGGGAAATCCGAGTTATTATATATTTCACACGAGTGTGAGGAGAGCTACTCGAGTGATTCGTGTGAAACACGACTCGAGTCCCATCACTAGTTTGAAAGCTTAACAACTGGGCAGTGTGGTGCGTGAGCGTGCGCTGCGGCCCGCCACATTACATCATTTATTCATTACGCGGAGGAAATGCTCTCCACGACGGAAATATTAAATTATCATTGTAGCCAAAGACAAAGAAATACACTAATGTCAATGCAATCGTATAAATTACTCTCGACGACTTCTACAGCATTTGGGTTAAACATTTGAAAGAGGAATTTCATAAATTAGTTGCGCCAGTGAAACTGTAACTAACTACATTATTAGTTGTATATGTGTTTTAGCACTTATCCCGTGATAGGGAAAACTTTAAACATATTTTTAAAGAAAGAAACATTTTGACACGACGGGTTTTAGATCATTCATCATTGACTTTTCATTTCAAACATCCAAGAAGTAAAGACAGGTGAGGAACACTAAAATCTCTTTTACGTTTGACAACTGACTCAGGCGTAAAAAAATAGTTTAGCATACATACATATACGTATAATATCATGCATCTATGTCACAAGTTTTATCCCATACTAAAAATATGTAGTGTTTGACTGTACATTCAATTCTTTGTCAAATTTCTTGATTAATACTCGCTAAGATACTCACAGTAATTAACTTTACTATTTTGATTTTTTGTCCGTCTGTATGTCCCGTTAATAAGCATCGAGAACAAGTAGTTTTTATAAGTATTACTGGCCAATAATCCAGTATAATGTGACTCCAGTATGACGTGATCAGAGTGACTAACTCTGGTCACCTCTGTCTATAAACATGTGCAAAGCGCGAGACAATTCTCGTGAGGTGAAAGTACAGTTGTATTTAGTGATATTTATCGACGCTAGTCGGCGGACATTTATAGAAGAGAGCTTTATGTTTACGACATAAGGATCACTAATAAAAGTGTGACAGCGTATCGGCTCTTCCCTTAACTTTTCCTGTCACAATGGTGTCGGTACGCTATTGGACAGGAACAGTTAAGGCAGCGGTACCAAACCGCGGTAAACGGTACTTGTCGCTGTCGTATTCCGGTTTGGAGGGTAAGGTAGTCGGTAAATTCATGGATGTGGCATTCCAACTCGGATACCGACGTAGGGTTAGCATTTTTGTTTTTAAAGGCAATGCTTTTCTCTTTCCATCAGGAGAACCATCTGTGTGTTCGGTATCCTATGAAATAACATAAACAAATAGAAGGTGATGAATGTATTGAAATCGCCATGGATGGAACGTGTCATCGGGTTTGCTAAAAGTAACACGAATAATATATTAAACTGCGAACTACATATTTTCCGTAACAATGTAAATATTACAAGTGTGAGAAAATATGTTAAACGAGATACGAAAAATAATCAAGCTCCGAATAGTTCAATAGTTTTCAATTAAATCTGGGCGCGTTTCCAAGAACTTATATGAATGGAGTATTTGTTCCTTGCTGCCGTGCGTCGCGGCGAGTGTGTTGTTATGTGTGTGAGAGGTCTGAGGGGCAAAAGCCAGAATATGTTTTTTATAATTTTATACAGACCTCTCCCGTGATTAGAACCGCTCACAGGTCCAAGGTTGAGTAAGTCACTAACTATACCTTATCTACAATATTTTTCACACAATGTGAGACCCTACTTCTGCCGCCGCCGCGCCGTCTAAATGGATAGTAACTATTTTGGGTAGGAATGCTATTATATGCCAGCAATGGCGTTAAAAAATTCAAATAAGACTGTATTAGACAAAATCACTATTCTTGGCATCTCTGTCCAAAATAGTCCCGTTCACCGATATTCAATCGAACTATCTGCTTCGCCGTGTTTCTCTTTAGCGTTATCTTAAGATTCGATTAAATTAATATTCCATTAGTACAGAAAATACAATTTAAAACAATAATTTGAGATTTCAGCGTTCATTATTCTTTAATGTGCTGTAGGAGAGGAGTGTGTGGCTGCGCGGCCGCGCCAGATGGCGGCCACCGAACGAGGGAGCGCGCGCCGCTGAAACACACCAACACACTGACACCACAAGGACCTTTGTGTTTCACATAGGTACCTATTATGTGTTAAAACAAGCGTCACCACCACACTTGCAAACACTAAAACATCTACTGTCATTTCATACATGATACTTATCTTTAAAATTTTGTTAAATCGCTCAATATGTATAAAAATCAGTCAAATGCTATTTGTAAAATATATGGATCGCGCACAATATTTGGAATGCCGAACTACGCACGTAATCAATCAGTCGCAAGAAATATAATTATGTTGTAATCCATATAACATGTTAACTTGCAATAGGCTTTTCTGGGCCTTCTTTGAATTTACTTCTCAGGGAAAAATCTTTAGTTAAGATTTTAAAATGCTTTTCAGCTCTCTCTGAGTTGCATATAGGTATAGTACCTATTTATTTAAGCAAAATTTCCTCAATCAAGAATTGTACATGACAAGATGGTGTGAAAGTAACTGAAGTACACATTTATTGCTGAGTCAGCATCAGTTAACTGCTTGGCTTATTTAACAGCTTATTCTGCTGAACTAAGCTTCTATTCATACAGTATGTACTCTCCTATTGCAATTATTTATCCAGAATCCATCAAATTCAGTTGATTCCCATTAAGTTGTACATTGGTATTCATATGCTTTAGAAGATGTTAAAAATTTAACAAACCTGGTTATATTACCATTTAGGTGCAGTGCACACTGCGGTGGGCCAGGCCAGTCAATCTCACCACAAACGACAGCACAAGAAGAATCCTATATTTCCAACACACATAGAGGGCAAAATACTGTCCTGACTGACTGAAAAAAAAACTGGCATATCCATATTAAGGGCAGCTGCGGGCATCAGCCGACAAACATGGTCTTCATAGCTTCAGGGTTAAAAAGACTGTCCCGCCCTATCTTTGCAAAGACCTTCTGGATTGTTTCTGCTGGACCATACTTATTGAAGACAATACACAGGAACTAAACAACCTCATTCCACCACCATTAGATGGTCACCATATTGCAAATATGGTCTTCTTATTCATTTATTTATTTAATGTCAATCTTTCTAACTAAAATTCACCAACATTGTTTTAAATCAGCAAATAAAAAAATTGAAGATTAATTCCATTTTTGGAAAGTAATACATCTAAATAAGCTCATTTTAAAACTGTTTTATTTGTTTCTTTTGAATATCTTTGAAATAAGGATGTTGACCAGGACACCCACTTCTCTATCACCATGAACTCTGCCCTGTTATCAGACAACTTTTTGTAGCTAGTTGCATAGAGATGAAACTTTATCAAATTAAAAATTGGTAACAAATAAATACAATAAAGTTAGCGGGATGGATTGTTGTTTTATAGTGTGTAATATTTTTGGACCAGATACTAAAGCGGCAATAAGATGTAAGGTAATTTAGAATGTTGGGAATATTTGTGAATGTAGTTGCTTAAAATACTTTTAATTCAGACAATCAAAGCTCCACAGCCTTACACTGGGGTAAGCGAACAATCTCAGCATATGTAATTCAGTTAGCTTGTTTTTGAATTAGTTTAAGAGTTAAGAAACTGCGACTAAAGCCAAATAGGCTTAGTATTCAATCCTGACATGGATTAATGTTTTGATAAGCACAGATGTCTGAATTTGGACTTTGAGTGTTACAACATATTTTAGTAAAAATTATCAAAAATTGTTTTTAACAATGCAATGCTTTTAATGTTTGTATTCATGTTGTGGCAGTGAGAGTCCACTGAGTCAATCTGAAAACAGTTCCATTACCAGACTAATGCATCCAACGTACATAATTAGGTTTCATTTTATTTGAAGTAATTTTTATTAAGTACTAGCTGTTGCCCACGTCTTTGTCCACGTGGACCTTTTTTACTCCGCACCGCTTCTCCTCAGTAGGTGATAGCGTGATAATATGTAGCCTATATGTTGACCCGACCTATCAGTTATATTCATGCAAAATTTGAAGTAAATCCATGCAGTACCTTTTGACTTTACCCCTGACATACGTACAGACAAACAGACAAAAATTCTAAAAACTATATTTTTGGCTTTGATACCGATTGTAGATCACACCCCAAAGTATTCTTTTACAAAAAATATTCAAAGTACAGTTTTGACTTCCCTACGATTTTATTATATGTATAGATATTGTTAAAGAAGTATCTGCCTTAGTTCAAATGCAGGGGTTTAAATCCCGCATCTGGAACTTCTTAAATTCGTAAATGAGTTTTCGGTTCTATTATATTGTTTAACTGTGAAATAACTGTGATAAATAAGTTTTATAAAAACCATACTTGTCAGAGACTAGATGTGGATGTAATTTCTTGATAGGCTGGTAGGCTACCTGGCCATCTTGATAATCAGCTCAGTTGTAACAAGTAGTTGCTTCTGGCACTCTTCAGCAATATACATAATAGTATTTCAGTTTATTTATTTTCCTTGTAAAGTGATGCAAGATTTCATGATCTATGTAACAATCTTTTTCCACTATGCTTGTAATTCTTCAGTTCAGAATAACGACAGATTTCGATGACAATTGATTTTCAAGTACTCTATGCCATAAGTTATCACATAAGCTTCTTTTCATTGATGAAAAAATTCACATTTTGCAAAATAATGAAATTCATGTGTATTAATAAAATATCATAAATGTGATAGTTTGGATGTGTGTTTGGATGTTTGTTACCCAATTGTGCAAGAATAGCTGAACTAATTTGGGTAAAATTAAGCACATGTGTAGATGATGACCTGGAATAGCACATAGGATTCTTCTTATCTCAGAAAAATAAGTTGTTCCCGTAGGTTTCAACAAAAACTGTTATAATGCAGTGGGCTGCAGGGTGCAGCTAGTATATTATATAAATTACAGCTTTTTATAACATACTAGCTGAACCCTAACTCGGTCTTCTCTCCCAAAAACTCTTGTCACGCTTCATGACTAAACTGCTGAACTGATTTTAATTGATGATATTTAGCATGGAGATAGCATCTAGGGTCCAACATAGGCTAATTTTGTTTTAATCAACCTCTAAAGGGCTGTATAATATAGGATGATGTATGAAAAACTATATTTAAGACATGGTAATTTACTAGCAGTTGAGGCTGCGCAGATCAGCCAGTTTCATTATATTATATACAGGTGTCCCGAGACTCACATCAAGCGGGCACAGAGTGATAGCCTAGGATTGATAAAGCAGTTCTATAAGACATGATAATGTGGTTATTGACCAAATTCAAAAAAATTGAACATTTAAACTGATCAAAAAAATGTTTTATTTAAAATGAACAGATAACTTATAAAATATCTACTGTTCGGTAACTGCTTGCTGCTCTGAAATTAGTAAAATATCTTTGTTTGAAAATAAACTAACATGAATAAAAAAACTTACTGGCAAAAGCGGCTAGTTTCCTCGTGGAACCAAGGCGTTTCATCGGCGTGCGGGGCTCCATATCGCGATCATCCAATGCCGGCGCCTCCGCCGTCGTTGGAGTTGTCGCATCTGATGCAGACATCCTCAAAATTTGAAATGCCTTACAAAAATCACCACTTATTCATTGCTGGTTACAAAGTTAACATAACGAATAATCACTTTTTATTTTAACACAATACATTCAATAATTTCAATTCTTCAACACTATTCCATTCATATTAACAACTTTAATTCAAAATAACACTAACATTATGAGGAAAAAGCTCAAAGAATATTTATTACTTGTTTAAATAATAAAACACTGTTGAACCAATAAATTTGAACAAATTTTTATTTAACAACAAACCGTATTAAAGCGCGAAATAAAGCTTACAAAAGCTTATAGAAGCAATAATCAGTAGTAACCTACAGACGCGACAAACGAACGGAAAACGAGATTTCCGTCTATAAACTACCAGTTGCCACAACAAAAGTACAAAAACAAACTGGAGCTTTTGCTTGTGAAATACTCAACCAATCACGAACAAGGATAGCAAGCGGAAATACAGAGTATATTATTCCAAACAAAACGGATACTTTGACTGAACATATTGATTTGGTATGTTTTATGTTAAAAGTTATATTTGTCGTATTATTGTAGTTTAGAACATGAAGCTGTATTATATCTAATACTTCATGGTTTAGAATCAATGACGTGTATAATATTTATACACGTAATTGTTTAGAATATAAAAAGCTACACCATGCGTCACATAGACTAACAACACATAGACGGTTAAATTCATATAACTTTTTACATAGTACATAAATACCTATTATCAATGCATGTAGTGGGTAGTGTCTACTTATTATATAGCAAGGCCGGAGCCAGGGGGAGGGGGATCATCGGGGTCATGACCCCCTAGGCAGGGGCCTATGTATGGATTATTATTGCAACAAATACGGATTAGAGCCTATCTTGACCGAACCTCAAATATGTGTTATATAGCATCATATTGGCGTATAGTATATTTTGATATTCAAAGAACTTTAATTGTGATTTGAGCTCTATTGGATGTATGTCGAAAATATTTTTTCTTCCGATACATTGTTACTATTTGAGGCTTTTTAGCTGTCATGTCTTGGATTTCTAGCTCATTTCTTATATTTTAAGGCAAGCAAAACAAAGTAACTATAGAAAGATATCTTAAAGAAAACAGTATCTAGCATAGGATTTGATGAATACGTATTTTTTACGTTACGTTGCTACGCCCAGGCTAGATTATTCTGAATCTGCTCATCGAAAATGCGCCCAATCCTAAATCTGCTCGGGGCAAATGGTGCTACAGCCCTACCTACCATAGGATTCTGCAACATTAGGGGGATTCACTCTAATTTCCACTAGTATCTTGAGATAGCAAAACCGGCATTGCTCTTTCTACTGAGACACAAATATCTTCTCCGGCTGATTTGATTTCACTATAATACTTATAATACAAGTGCGTCATAACTTAATAATAGGTCTTTACCTATGATATTGCCTTTTTTCATGAAATGAAGCGTAGGTCTGATGAGTACGGCGGATGACGGAGAACTTCCGACTCCAGCTCTTATAGCTTGGAGAGCGTCTGCTGTGCAGTATGAGGTCGCGCGACGTCGTGCAAGAGCTACAAAAGCTGGAATTGGAAGTTCTCCCTTAACGCCGTACTCACCAGACCTTGCGCCTACAGTCTTTTACTTTTTTTCAGAATTTGAATAATTTCTTGGCAGAAAAAAATTCAATATCCAAGAGGCAGTACAAAATGCTTTTGAAGAATTTGTTGCCTCCCGTCCAGCTGATTTCTTAAAGAAGGGCATCTATAAGCTACCAATGCGTTGGCAAAGATTCATTGATTTAATGGGTAATTACTTTGATTAATAGAAATAAAAAATATAGAAAAGATACGCTTCATTTATTTATTAAAAACGGCAATTTCATAGGTAATCTCCTATTTATAATACCTATCAATAGGTACCTAATATAAATAAAACCAATAACAATGGTTCACCAAGTGCCGACGATTGAAAGTGTAAAATCATAATACACAGGGGCGCTGCTACCGCCGTATCAATTATACGGGGCCCCCGGGACACGAGGGCCCCCAATGTGCGTAAACAAAAATTAATAAAAACTTCTCCAATCGCAAAAGTAAAAAAAAAAATCTGTTTTTTTTTTCAAAAAAGGCAAGTGTGATTATTTAATTTGAATAGTTTGTAATAATTTTGGAAAAAATGACAAATAGATATGTTTATACAAACATTTTTTTGTGAGAAATCTCTACCCTTCATAAGGGCCCCTAAAAATTTTTATACGGGGATCCGCCACGGCACGTTATGCCACTGGTAGGTAATATAGCTTATCTCTCTTACCCGGGTACTAATTAGAACATTTCTTTATACTGCATGCTGGAGTTTGGGCCTACGTCAGAGAGGATACCTGTTCTAGACGCCTGAGTAGTTTTGAAGGCAATCTTTCTATCCTCTGGTTATGCTTAGACAGCGACGACAACGTATATGCGTGCCTATACAGGTTTCATAGCGATAACGCCGATACTGACTGATTAATTATTATTGAGCACGTCCAAAGACTACAGATGTCGTGCTGCAACAGATCCCATCAGAAAGGATCGTGATACTTGACAACTTTACCGCCCGAGTTGCCGTTTGTATTGGTATTGGTTCGCACCACCGATCGTGCGGTACCGTCGTGCTTGACCATTAGTTTTAACACAGCTGATATGTCCGCCTACACGAATCCCAGATATGGAAAATAGAACACATACCTTCACTGTTACACCTACTGCTAACCTCAGATCCGGACGATTACCAGGTCTACGTCGTTGACTCGCTTGATTCGTCAGACCACTGTTTGATCCAAATTATAGTCGGTACCTAGCAAATGTGCGTTATATAAGGCCTCGTAAGCCAGGATACAGACGCGTATAACACTAGTGGTCAATAAATTGGAATGGGATATGGTCCATCTTTGCAGCCTACCTGTGGGAGCAGATATGCTTCTCACTTGATGATTCAAGCGTCGTTGCTGACTTTCGCTGAAGTGGTGCTATAGGGTATTGAACTTTTTATTCCAACTGCGGTACCAATCGGTGGCAAGTTTGAACCCTTTTTAGTCGCTAATGTACACTGGCTTTACGTTGAAAGTAAGAGTGCTACGAGGCCTGGGAAAGTGCATCAGTAATTTGTGATGTAAAAATAGCCTGCTCAGAAAGGAATACAATTTTGCGTCTATGTAGTTCAAAATAGCCATTACTAAGGCAAAACGCAGTACATTAGGTAACATAATTAGCGAGTACCTAATTAGTTCGCCTACCTTCAGAAACACGTGCGTTCTGGTCTGTCGCCAAAGCTTTTTTAGGGAACTTCTTTACAAAAATCCTTACGATTTCCCTTTTAACCCTGCGCACCAACAATGGCTTTCTGGCTACACCGCTACAAAGAAGACTAAACTTCTGGGCATCTTGCAAAGAGTGCAAGCAGCTCGACTTTGGATGACCAAGCGAATTCACCTACTACAACTATCTCAATATATGATAGTTTAATGCCAGGGGTTAAGTTCTTTTAGCTCTAATTTGCTGGGATATCCATAAGTCGAGTGGACCCGACGTTATTCCACAAATTGTATTATGGACTTACTTCTGAGTTGGCTCTAGTATTAAAACGAATTTCCAAGCCTCATAATTCAGGCATCGTACCAAATTCCTGAAAGACAGCGTTAGTGCACCCAATACCTAAAATTTAAAACAGGCGGTCACTCGGATCCCTCCAATAACCGCCCATAAGTATTACTAATAACCTTATTCTCCAAGATAATTTAATCCATTACCAACTACCAGCTCTTAAGGTAACAGCACCTGTTGATAAGTGACCGCTAGTACGGCTTCTATCGTGGAAGTTGAGGCGGGTGACCTTTTAGCCTACCTTATTCACATGTAGGCTGTTAGTTTGGGCATAGCGAAGGTCTTTGATAGGGTAGCGCTTCTCGCGAAGCTGCCTTTCTGTGGGTTTCCCAAGAAATTATGCAACTGGATCACTAGTCTCAGATTTTGGCAGATTGTAACATCAAGATCGTTGTCGACGGTGCGTGTTAAGATCCCAAATCTGTCAATACTAGTGTTCCCTAAGGCTATGAGTAATGTGCTACATTGTTTGTTCGGCATATCAATGGTATGCTACAAATTAGTGACATTCATTGCCATGCGGATGACAGAACAGGAGTTGCTGTATATTCTGGTTGTGCTAATATTTTTTGGGAACACGTCGACGAATACTGAAACAAACTTGTGTCGAGGATCTACTGACCTATGTCTCGGAACAGGGTCAACTACATTTAGACCAATACAACCCCAAGAAGACACTTTATGCGTTTACCGCAAGAATCACTCACTTTTTGTCGTATCCCCTATTTTATGAGTACTCCCTTGACTGCTTCAGCCAAAATTGGAATTCTTTTTTTGCATCGTGAAAATCAATTAGATTTAGTAGATTAAATTACAGGGAGAATAAAAGGTCATATAATGTTTTTAATTTCATTGATGGAGAAAAATCTACAGAGAAAAAAATGTGATGAATGGCGGTTGTAACTTACTATAAGTAGAGCCTCTTGCCCGTGTGCCCTATAACCTGTATAAAATAAACCGGTAAGGTGCGTGTCGGACCGCACGCAACGTATGGTTCTGAAGTTACACATCATAATAATGCAGGCTAGGAAGAGTGTTTTATTGTTTCATTTAATGATCATTTCACCTTTTAAATTGGGAGACAAAATATTGTTTTCACAAACCTACAATATTTTTAAAAACCTATTCAACACCCTTTACATGTAGAGGATCCATCCTAAAAAAATATATTTTTCAAGATTTTTTGTTACCACTTTGTTTCCATGACTAATATGTACATGTATTCGTGCCAAATTACAACTTTCTAGTACTAAGGATCTCTAAGCTGCCGTGCGGACGGACATAGCGAAACTATAAGGGTTCCTTGTTTACTTCAGAACCGTAAAAAATACACGTCTGCAACTAATTTTTTAAGCTATTTCTAGTAGCATCAAAAAGAAATTGTATTTTGTTTTTCTTGCAAAGAATTGACAATATAATTTTAGATATTAATGTTGGAATATTATATAAATTTTAATTACTTATTAAAAAATGTATGAATACTAATAATATTCACCTTCTTAGATAGATCATCAATTAGCTCCATTCGAAGAAAAGACCATCTGCTGTTCTGGCATTCACTTCGAAGAAGGTGAACAGATGGCTATACGTGTCACTACTACCGTGGCTACTGGGTGGTAGAGTTCTGCATTGTCTCGCCCGGGTCTAGTACCACCGCCTTACCTATTCCTGCCGCTATAGCGTCAGTGCTTGTCGCTGTCCTGTTCCGGTTTAGAGGGTAAGGTAGCCGGTAAACTTATGCATGTGGCATTAGACCTCGCCACAAGATAGCAACGCACCATTAACATCTTTGGTGTCTATAGGCGATGGTTGATTTTTTCCATTAGGAGACCCATCTACTCGCTTGCTTTCTTATGATATAAATAAAAAGATGTTTAACGGCCAGCCGAGCGGTATTGAATTCCTGAACTCCAATTATTCGAGCAACATCCCAGTACACGAGTGCAAAAAATCTGCTTCAACAACTAGACAAGTCTTGCAAGTCACTGTATAATGAATTGAAGGTCACACAGTGTCCCCTTAGGGAATGACATCGCCGATGAGTTATTTAATTAAATGGTAAAACTTTAGACAATTTAGTTTAAAACGAAGTAAAGTTGAGTGAATAATGCAATAAAACTGAACTTTACATGTTGAATAATTTTATTTTTATGTAAATCATCTATGCTTATGTACAACTTATTATTATTATTATGTACTACTGTGCCTTGGCAGTAAAGTCGACTTGTTACGTGAAGACTAGCGCCATGGCTCAGGCCCGGATTCACCCTTAATGTCGCCCTGGGACAGAGTCGAAATGCCGCCACCGCCGTCAAATATATTTAAGAAATACTTTTTTGATAAAAATAGATAAAGTAGCTGGAAGCTCACCTTAGACGATCATGGACAGTAGAAAGTGTTTACTATCGCACATGAATGATGAAGTTATTTATATCTTTTAAAAAAGGTAATTTTTCACACGTGTATAGATACAACTCACTGTACTGGTTGATACTAATCCTTTCGATTCGGTTGGGATTACTTATAAGATGTATAAGTCTGATGTGATGATAGAACAATTAGTCTGTTGTTAGGTCTCTAATCTGTTTACTCAATGGTTGATAATTAACGTTTTTCTCACAACTTAAGTAAATAATTTAAAAATATACATTATTTCGGTTCACTTTTACATATTATAATTGTTTATTTTTAAAGTAAGTTTTATACAATCTGTAGTAGTTACATGTAATAGTCATTAGCTTCGTGTATCATAAATAAAGTGTAGAAAGTTATCTAATAATATGGACCAAAAACTGCGGTCTGCGGCATGAGCGATCAACTTGTACTCGTGTACTGTGTGACGGTAGGTTGAGGTTCTTCGCCGAGCGCCGAACACTTTGGTTATTGCCACGGAGCAAATACAAAGTGGAGCTGGCATAAGCAACTGTGCACTGTGACATTCACCTAGGTGCTGACGTCATCACAGGGGGCGTGGCTTTCGTTAGTACATAATCTATCAGCGTTCGTCCTGGGTACACTGTGTCGTAATTCCAAAATAAATCATATTTCCGTGTTATCAAAAACAAAACGATGAAGTGTTGTGTTTATCATGCAAAACCTATTCTGATAGACGTTCTAATGCAATTAATGACATCAAATTACATGTATCAGTAATTTTTTACGTAATTTTATTAAAATACTTCTAGAAAAATCGCTTATCGGCTATCATATATAGTTAAATCTATTAGACACTAGATGGCACTAGAGTGCATCATCGATAAGACAGGGCCGCACTTAGAGATCAATTCATGATAACATAATCTACACTTCTAGTTGAAAATATATATATATATATATATATATATATATATATATATATATATATATATATATATATATATATATATATATATATATATATATATATATATATATATATATATATATATATATATATATATATATATATATATATATATATATATATTAGGCTGTATCAAAAAAATCGACTATTTTTTTTTTGAAAAATATAATGAAAATCTTGTTCAGAATACCGAAAAAATACGCCAGTATAACGGACAGCTCTTAATTTTAATATTAAGATGTCCCGCTTCACGATTTTCCATTTCCCGCTTAAATAACATGGGAAAATCTGATTCTTCAAGTTTGGAATTTTGTAGCTCTGCAACGAATTATCAAATTGGTTAAACCATGACATATTCTTATAGGAAATTTAATGCTCTACAAAAAAGGTCTCTTACAAATTTTTGATTAATGTACTCCTTCAAAAGTTATTCAAGGTCAAAGTTGAAACCATTGTAAATTGTAAGAAATTTTCACTTTTTTGGAGCATTTATCATACTTATTACAATATTTTGTCATAAATAAGCTTTTTTAAAACTTTTTGGAGTTCCACAAATTTTTTTCTGTTTATTGATTTAATCAGATTTTCCCATGTTATTTAAACGGGAAATGGAAAATCGTGAAGCGGGACATCTTAATATTAAAATTAAGAGCTGTCCGTTATACTGGCGTATTTTTTCGGTATTCTGAACAAGATTTTCATTATATTTTTCAAAAAAAAAATAGTCGTTTTTTTTGATACAGCCTAATATATATATATATATATATATATATATATATATATATATATATATATATATATATATATATATATATTCAAATTCTATTTGAATATATTAATAGATAAGACTAGACTCCGACTAAAATATACAAAGATTTGTTCTTGCTTTTTCAATGATGACGACTTCTTAATGATATTAAACTTTACTCGATTCTCGTCTTAATTATGGATTAACTGAAAACATATGTAGTAAATAACAAATGCACACATAGTTATAAACTGTCGCCATTGTGATACGTATAAGTGGATTTGAATGGATTTTTTCATAATAAAATTGATAGTAAAATATGTGTAGATATGATTAACTAAATAAAATTGAAAAAAAATCTGCAGATAAGCAATTTAATATCTCAGTCACGAAAATTTTGAGTACCTTCCTGTTAAATCCTACGTTAGTGACATCTAGTGTGAAATAGCTAAACTACGTCGTTAATAACAAAGTAGTTTTGCTTTTGGCCGTTAGTTGAAAACTAGAGTGGTGGGAGGAGCTTAACACCCCTCGCACCCCGCAAAATGTCACGCATTGTTACTTAAAGAAATGTAATTACAACACCTCCTCTTTGTATCTGCTCCGTGGTTATTACATTTATAAATATTTGTTCACAGAGTCACGAATTGAATAGGTGAGAGTGTAGTATAGTTAAAACATTCAGATATATCACCTTTTATGCTTAAGTTACGAGTACTTAAAATATTAAGTTAAATTATCTTATGATTTTAACATATGCGTCTGTATGTGTGAGAGAGGGTGTGTGCGTGTGTATGTGTGGGCGGGTGTGGCGGGTGTGAGGGCGGGTCACGCGTACAGTCGCGCGCTGCCGTCGGCGGCGGCGGCCAGCAGCCAGGGCTGCGCGGGGTGTGGCGCGGGTGTGGGCGGGTGTGAGGGCGGGTCACGCGTACAGTCGCGCGCTGCCGTCGGCGGCGGCGGCCAGCAGCCAGGGCTGCGCGGGGTGTGGCGCGGGTGTGGGCGGGTGTGGCGGGTGTCAGGGCGGGTCACGCGTACAGTCGCGCGCTGCCGTCGACGGCGGCGGCCAGCAGCCAGGGCTGCGCGGGGTGTGGCGCGGGTGTGGGCGGGTGTGGCGGGTGTGAGGGCGGGTCACGCGTACAGTCGCGCGCTGCCGTCGACGGCGGCGGCCAGCAGCCAGGGCTGCGCGGGGTGTGGCGCGGGTGTGGGCGGGTGTGAGGGCGGGTCACGCGTACAGTCGCGCGCTGCCGTCGGCGGCGGCGGCCAGCAGCCAGGGCTGCGCGGGGTGTGGCGCGGGTGTGGGCGGGTGTGGCGGGTGTGAGGGCGGGTCACGCGTACAGTCGCGCGCTGCCGTCGGCGGCGGCGGCCAGCAGCCAGGGCTGCGCGGGGTGTGGCGCGGGTGTGGGCGGGTGTGGCGGGTGTGAGGGCGGGTCACGCGTACAGTCGCGCGCTGCCGTCGGCGGCGGCGGCCAGCAGCCAGGGCTGCGCGGGGTGTGGCGCGGGTGTGGGCGGGTGTGAGGGCGGGTCACGCGTACAGTCGCGCGCTGCCGTCGGCGGCGGCGGCCAGCAGCCAGGGCTGCGCGGGGTGTGGCGCGGGTGTGGGCGGGTGTGGCGGGTGTGAGGGCGGGTCACGCGTACAGTCGCGCGCTGCCGTCGACGGCGGCGGCCAGCAGCCAGGGCTGCGCGGGGTGTGGCGCGGGTGTGGGCGGGTGTGAGGGCGGGTCACGCGTACAGTCGCGCGCTGCCGTCGGCGGCGGCGGCCAGCAGCCAGGGCTGCGCGGGGTGTGGCGCGGGTGTGGGCGGGTGTGGCGGGTGTGAGGGCGGGTCACGCGTACAGTCGCGCGCTGCCGTCGGCGGCGGCGGCCAGCAGCCAGGGCTGCGCGGGGTGTGGCGCGGGTGTGGGCGGGTGTGGCGGGTGTGAGGGCGGGTCACGCGTACAGTCGCGCGCTGCCGTCGGCGGCGGCGGCCAGCAGCCAGGGCTGCGCGGGGTGTGGCGCGGGTGTGGGCGGGTGTGGCGGGTGTGAGGGCGGGTCACGCGTACAGTCGCGCGCTGCCGTCGGCGGCGGCGGCCAGCAGCCAGGGCTGCGCGGGGTGTGGCGCGGGTGTGGGCGGGTGTGGCGGGTGTGAGGGCGGGTCACGCGTACAGTCGCGCGCTGCCGTCGACGGCGGCGGCCAGCAGCCAGGGCTGCGCGGGGTGTGGCGCGGGTGTGGGCGGGTGTGAGGGCGGGTCACGCGTACAGTCGCGCGCTGCCGTCGGCGGCGGCGGCCAGCAGCCAGGGCTGCGCGGGGTGTGGCGCGGGTGTGGGCGGGTGTGGCGGGTGTGAGGGCGGGTCACGCGTACAGTCGCGCGCTGCCGTCGGCGGCGGCGGCCAGCAGCCAGGGCTGCGCGGGGTGTGGCGCGGGTGTGGGCGGGTGTGGCGGGTGTGAGGGCGGGTCACGCGTACAGTCGCGCGCTGCCGTCGGCGGCGGCGGCCAGCAGCCAGGGCTGCGCGGGGTGTGGCGCGGGTGTGGGCGGGTGTGAGGGCGGGTCACGCGTACAGTCGCGCGCTGCCGTCGGCGGCGGCGGCCAGCAGCCAGGGCTGCGCGGGGTGTGGCGCGGGTGTGGGCGGGTGTGGCGGGTGTGAGGGCGGGTCACGCGTACAGTCGCGCGCTGCCGTCGACGGCGGCGGCCAGCAGCCAGGGCTGCGCGGGGTGTGGCGCGGGTGTGGGCGGGTGTGAGGGCGGGTCACGCGTACAGTCGCGCGCTGCCGTCGGCGGCGGCGGCCAGCAGCCAGGGCTGCGCGGGGTGTGGCGCGGGTGTGGGCGGGTGTGGCGGGTGTGAGGGCGGGTCACGCGTACAGTCGCGCGCTGCCGTCGGCGGCGGCGGCCAGCAGCCAGGGCTGCGCGGGGTGTGGCGCGGGTGTGGGCGGGTGTGGCGGGTGTGAGGGCGGGTCACGCGTACAGTCGCGCGCTGCCGTCGGCGGCGGCGGCCAGCAGCCAGGGCTGCGCGGGGTGTGGCGCGGGTGTGGGCGGGTGTGAGGGCGGGTCACGCGTACAGTCGCGCGCTGCCGTCGGCGGCGGCGGCCAGCAGCCAGGGCTGCGCGGGGTGTGGCGCGGGTGTGGGCGGGTGTGGCGGGTGTGAGGGCGGGTCACGCGTACAGTCGCGCGCTGCCGTCGGCGGCGGCGGCCAGCAGCCAGGGCTGCGCGGGGTGTGGCGCGGGTGTGGGCGGGTGTGAGGGCGGGTCACGCGTACAGTCGCGCGCTGCCGTCGGCGGCGGCGGCCAGCAGCCAGGGCTGCGCGGGGTGTGGCGCGGGTGTGGGCGGGTGTGGCGGGTGTGAGGGCGGGTCACGCGTACAGTCGCGCGCTGCCGTCGGCGGCGGCGGCCAGCAGCCAGGGCTGCGCGGGGTGTGGCGCGGGTGTGGGCGGGTGTGGCGGGTGTGAGGGCGGGTCACGCGTACAGTCGCGCGCTGCCGTCGGCGGCGGCGGCCAGCAGCCAGGGCTGCGCGGGGTGCCACTTGGCGTCCAGCACACACAGCCCGCCCGCGCCCGCGCCCGCCCGCAGCTGCTTCAGCGGCACCAGCAGCGGGTTCTGCAGCAGGTCGCTAAGGGGACACCAGCGCGTTACTCCTCCTCACTCCACGCCGCAAACGTTGCATCGTAGGAACGAACGAGCCACGTAACCCAGGACGGGTTACGTGGCTCGTTCGTTTGGAGGGACAGAGTTGATTTGAACCCCCATCGATAACTGTTTATATTCCGATTTAGTTTAAACACGATAACATTCATAAGTTTTCAACATTTACTTCTGAAAATATTACTACCCATGTTTGCAAAATTAGAATTTTGCTTTTAGAAATGAGTATAATATTTTGTACCGATAATTAGTTCCATAAAGAAGTCATACGGGACAAATAATTGCGTTGGTAATCGTAACTGTGAATTTTCAGCCATAGAGATTGTAAGAATAAAACTGCATTTTGTCATAAAATCCAATGATTACAGTCAGCAGCAGGAATTAATGTAACGATTATTTCTCAGAACAATTCTCGTTACAACAAAAAATACAAAGTGAATAAATACATACAATCTTTGAACAATGCAAAAAATCAATAAAAATAAAAAAAAAAACAACAAATAAAAATAGTTCTGATACCAAAAGTTCGAACCGCTCTTCTAAACACGATCAAGTAAAAGAAGCAGATACTGGGTAGGTTCCCCCAGAGTTGAGAATAATAATACCCCGTACGAAGCAGAATTTTGTGGCTAATAAAGTTGCGAGAAATGAGTTGGTATTTTTAATCAGAATTATTTTATATATATATATATATATATATATATATATATATATATATATATATATATATATATATATATATATATAATAAATCTGTTCTATGATAAATGATAAATATGATCCTTTATGTTAAACTAAAGAACCATCCAAGCTTACAGGTTTTTGGTTCACGCCGGGTTCGTATAAGATATAGTCCACACGTAGGACGTGCGTTTGTGTGTGTGTGTGTGTGTGTGTGTGTGTGTGTGTGTGCATGTGTTTGTGTGCGTGTGATTATGTATGCGTGTGACTGTCTGTACGTGTGCCAGTACGTCCTGTGTGCGCGCGTGTATGTTTGCGTGGGAATGGTGTGCGTATATGCGTGTGTTCATGTGGGTGCACATGTTTTGTGTGCATATGCGTGTGCGCGCGTGTGTGTGTGTATGTGTGTATGTGTGTATGTGTGCGTACTCACTTGTAGACCATGCCGTGGCTGACGACGACGTGGTCGTCCCCGGCGCTGGCGAACAGCGGGTACCGCGAGTGGAAGGCCACGGCCCGCACCGCGCCGCCGTGCAGCCGCAGCGTCTGGTACGGCTTGCCCGACAGCTCCAGGTCGAACCTGCGCATCACACCACACTGTACACCTCTCGCTCGCACGTCCCCGCCGCGCACCTCTCGCTCGCACCACGTACCAGACACACTTGCGGTCGTAGGAGGCGACCAGCAGGTTGTCCCCGGCGGGGTGCAGCGCCATGGCGCTGATCCACTGCGCGCCCGGCAGCAGCTTGCGCACCAGCTCCTGCTTCACCAGGTCGTACACCCTCACAGCTCGTTGTGTCTGAAAAGTGAATCAAACCTAGCTAAATATATTCCTATTACTCACGCTCGCTTAGCTTACTTAATAAACCGCAAACTACAAATAAATCATACAAGCAATAGGCTCGGTTAAACACTCTGCTAGTTAAGTTACTACAAAGCCCACCATTTAACTAGAACCAGATTCAGTTCGACAGTTGACAAGGTGATGTGAGATAATCTCAATACGCGACTTAGTTTTTATTCTCTTACTTTTGAGAAGTTAATAAGTGCTCTAGTGCTATTATTTGTGTAGTTTTGAGTACTGTTTTTGTGTTAATTGCAAAAGACCTTATTTAAGGGCAATAATGGTCCCACCTTTCGTTTCCACCACTGTAACTTCTCTCAACCAGAACCAAAAGCGGCAACCGTCCTGATAACCACTGAGTTGCGAGCTCAGGATGCCCTGGGTGGGGTAAAGCTAAGCTGTTTTGGAACCAGCAATGAAATTAATCAGAAGTATATAGGAGGAGTCGGAAAATGCCTCTTGTTCAGCAGGAGACAGCAAAATGTCAAAAGCATAAAACTGCTACGAAATGAGACTTTTACAATCAGGTTAAGCCTAACTGTTATTGCACCACGGAGGTTTGGAAATTAGAGACCTACCAAAATGGGCTACTTAATTTTGCTTCCAGGAGTAAGTATGACAAAACCGTGTTCCCACAAAGATGGAGCAATAAATTACACCGGATATACATATAACACTATCAAGCTTTTGACGACGTTCGTTTTGCCAAAGATTATACTCCCAAAGAAAGTGATGTGCAGTTTGTTCATTATTACAATTTAATGTAGAGCACTCTCAAAAAGAAGAAAGTAATTTAAACGAGAATAATTTAGCTTTATAATTACCGTGGCTAAAGAGAAACTGCGCAACACATTGGTCTATTTCTATCCACATTTTACTTAAGCGATACTGGGCGCATGGGAAAAGTTATATAAATGCCGCCCTTTACTTGGGCATACCAACACAACTACCATTCATCAACTAATAATTTATTAGTAACCTAAATAAAACGGGATTTAAAAGGCGACGTATTTTTGTTTGAGTTTGCGGGTTGATAAATTTTGGGTTGGTAAAATTCCTAGAATTGTAGTACATTGAAGCATAAATTTAATGGTAAGATACCTGATAAAACGGGCAAAGCTGCGGAGCTTACAGTGCGACATACTTTGCATACAAATATTAATGCTAGACGCTGATTTTAAAGCAGTTTGCATCGGATCGCACCACTCGTAACTTTATCAGCCCACGCTGAACAAGCATAACAAATACAACCTAAATACGTTGCGATATAGATTATCTTTAAAGTGTTAAACGTTTAACCCCATGCTGAGGCAGATATGCCAGCAAAGGATAAGAAATTCCGTTTAGCTTTTTCACTAAAAATCAGAAATCAGAAATACTTTATTCAATAACTTTTTACAAGTTATTTTGACGGGTCAACATTTTTTTTAATCTACTACTGGATCGGAAACGCGGCCACACTGAGAAGATCCGGCGGAAAAAACTCAGCGGGCTTGTCTTTTTTTCATAATATTTTTTAAATATTACATAATGTTTAATTAGTAAGTATCTAAAATCTAAATATTACATTAATAATAAGGATTGCCGACATGAGGAGTAGTTAATCCTCCATGCTTTCCTTAATGCATTCCATGCTTTCCTGTCATCAAGGTATTCAGATCTTTTATAGTAAACCTTTTTTACACAGGAAGAATTATTATATAAGGGAACATAACACTATGAAATCACAGAACATCCCAATCGCATCCCGTGACTCTTCCCAGGCTTCATAAAATTTTCTTTGATAATTCTACACCAGCATCTGTAGTTGAGCGACTCTTTGTAAAACCAAACTGTTTATCATGAAATAATTTAAATTTATTAAAATGTATTCGACACTCTTTATCGTCGGCACTTGGTGAAACTTCATATTCATACAATATTTTATATCGATAACACTTGTACTGTTTCACAGTAAACTTTTATATATATTATCCGACCGGTTTCGCTTATATAAGCATCATCAGAGCAATTACAAGTTTAAACTAAAAACAAAACAACATCTGTTGTTTTGTTTTTTTAATTGTTATTTTATTGTTGATTTGGGTCGAGAATCAGTAGCATAATTACGTCCTTGAATTTGGCCAGGATGCAAATCAACCGCTTGTATACGTTTCCTTTATTTCAAAAATGCTGAGGGTCCGTTTGTCGTCACACGCGTCGTCGCACGGTAACATTATCTACGGCCCTTCGTTTTCATACAAACTATGATGGTTTCGTAAGCGGTGAGAGGTAGATGAAATTAAAATATTGCAGGCGGGTAGCCCGATCGCGTGTTTAAGTACCGCGCGAGTGTAGGTGGCCATTTCAATGTCAGGGTCGAGTCATAATACCTATCGGACGGATAACGTTATCGTGATCGTGTGTGAGTGCAGTGCCGCGTACGTACCGCGACGAAGAGTTGCGGGCGGTGCGGGTGGAAGATGGCCTGCTGTACGAGGCCGCGCGCGCGGCGGAACGGCAGCTGGCTGCGGCGCCGCGACAGCTGGTGCACCACCACGGCCGGCGGCGCCGCCAGCGTGGCCGCCAGGTAGTCGCCGCGCGCGTGCCACGCCAGCCGCGCCACGCCCGCCGCGTGCCACACGCGCACGCGCTCGCCGCGCGCCCACGCCGCGCCGCCCGCGCCCACCTCCTCCCAGCGCACCGCCGCCGCCGTGCGCGCGTCCACTGCGACATCACCGCACCGTCACCACCGCCCCACACTCCTCCACAACTCAAAACAAATATTATCTAATCCTCATAATAAATCACCAACCTCGTGCACGAGCCGTGTCCAAAAATAAATGAACGGACATTTTGCAAACACTGACATGAAGCCTGACTTCTCCTCTCCGCGAAGAAACCGATTCGGCACCAGTAAGTTAAAAAAATCTCAACTTCACGCCATATCTTGTGAAAAATATCAGTCTCCAGCCAAATAACAAATTCGAGCGGCTTCAAAGGAAAAGATTCAGTTGGGATTTATAATGTGGTATGAAAAATGCATACGACGATATATCTAATAATTATTAGAGTGTACAAATGGTGTCACGAGTTTAAAAACGGTCATACATCTGTGTCGTAACGATCAGAAGAGCGAAAGACCCTCTTTAAAGTTTATGACAAAAATGCACCTCTTGAAGCTCACTAATAACTGTGATCAGATCACACTGATGATAATGATCTTTCTACAACTTTTCCGCAAATCCCAACTAGCACAGGACAACTCAGATATTGAAAACGATCTGCAATTTGGGCCCGAATTAGACTATTAACTATCCCGAAAAAATTTAGAACATAAATAGTGACATGCTGACCAAAGAACTCCTACTGTCAACATACCTCTTCTCTTCATTATTTAAAGGAGACATCCTAATTTATTTATTTATTTACTTTTATGCACTAAATTGTACAATGGTTAAACTTAATGCCATAAAGGCATTCTCTGCCAGTCAACCAGCAAGTGGAGCAGAAAAATTTCAATAGGGGGTGCAAATAAATATTTTAAATGGAAATAGGAAACAGCATGATGGGCTAAGCGGAACAAAAATATAATAATTACTAGGAAATAGAAAATATAAGTAGATACATATAACATATTTACATAAACATATATTAATAAACACATAATAGACTATACATATACATACATGGCATATATAATTAAAAAAATATTTAACTAAGCAAGTAAGTATAACAAAAGTAATTAATAATGTCTGTCTGTAGATAATTTCAATTTCTCTTAGATATTTTGTTGATAACACCGAAAGCTAAGTATTAAGATAATGGGTCGTCAAAGCACGCTTGAAAGACCACTTAGAAGAGGACCTCCTAACGTCAAGTGGAAGAGAATTCCAGAGCTTAACTGCTTGAATAAAGAAAGATTTATAAAGAAAATCCGTTCGAGAGAAAGGGATGTAAAGAGAAAGATCATCATCAAAACGGAGGGAACGATCATGAGTGCTACACTGAAAGCAGAATTTAGATTTAAGGTAAGTGGGAATATTTGGGTCATTAACAATGGAATATAACATGCGCAGCATCCTAACTTCTCTACGTTTAGCTAAGGGTAGCCATTTAATTTTTGAACGAAAAAATATGATCAAATTTGCGTAAATTAAAAATAAAACGTATGCAGTTATTAAAGAGAATCTCTAATCTATTGAGTAGATACTGAGTGAGGTCTGAATAGCATACATCAGCATAATCTATAATAGGAAGCACAAGGGCTTGTATTAATAAGAGTTTTGTACTCACAGGGAGAAAATTTTTGTGTCTATAGAGAGTGTGCAAGATAGCATTAACTTTTCGACAAATTTCAGTTATGTGTGGAGACTAAGAAAAAGATGTGTCTAAAGTAAGACCAAGATTTTTAACAGATGACTGGAAGGGTATTACTAAGTTATTAAAAGTGATGGGAGAAATATTTTCCCAAGCAATTGTAGCCATTCGTCTTGAACTACCAAAGACGATAGCTTGGCACTTAGATGGATTAACAGTCACACCAAACTTAGTGGACCAATCTAGCACATACTTTAGGTTTAGGTTGAGACTGCCGACAGCACTTTCTAGATTCTCAACATCAGTTTGCGAATATAATTGTAAGTCGTCGGCGTATAAATGGTAAGAGCAACTTAAAAAAGGTACTATGAAATTAATGAAAAATGAAAATAACAGTGGGGAAAGAATACCACCTTGTGGAACACCAGCCTCCTGCAAACGCCAACCAGAGAGCTCACCTTTGACGCGAACGGCCTGATATCTATTCCGAAGGTAAGACGAAAACCAATCTCGCGCAGTCGGGGAAAAACCTAGGTGATCAAGAGCTGCAAGAAGAACATCATGATCAACGGTGTTAAATGCATTTGAAAAATCAATTAGGACTAATATAAGTAGATTAGATTCTTCCATGGCCGTCCGGATATCATCAACCACTTTTAGGAATGCAGTAGTAGTATTGTGGCCTGGCCGAAAGCCAGATTGAAATGGACTTAAAATGTCATTTTGAAAGGTATAAGTCGATAACTGCCTGTGTACAACTGCTTCGATGATTTTAGACAGGAATGGAAGAATTGATATAGGCCTAAACTGACTGAGGGGGATTGGAAACTTTTGGGAGGGGAACAACAAACGCCTTGCGCCAAATAGAAGGGAAGGAACCTGATGATAGAGAGAAATTCATAATATGAGTGACAGGTGTTAATATAAAATTAAAAACCAACACAAGCATTTCTCGACCCATACCATCAAAACCTACAGCTTTCGAGGTTAAATTGGTGAAAATTTTGCGAATATCCTCATCTGTTACCGAAGAAAATTCGAAAACATGTGAATTCGACTTAGGCAAAGATTTAAGGTAGAAAATAGCACGTCTTTTACAGTCCGAATCAGGGGCCTTTCTGAAAGTAAAATGATCATTAAGATAGTTAGGAGAAACGGATTGGGAATCTTCATTACTAGACTTAACAACGTTAAACTTGCTAAGCAGTTTCCAAACGTCGGCGGGAGAAGAATTATTAATGGTATTATGAAAGTAACAGCGCTTTGCATTTCTTACTAATTGAATACAACGATTCCTAGCAAGTTTATACAAATGACAATTTTCGTTACTACGATGTTTTTTAAAGTAACAAAACGCACGGTCGTGCTTGTTCATAGCAGCTCGCACATCCGCAGAAATCCACGGTGAGGGCGGATGCTTAATTCTAACAGGATGCAGAGGTGCGTGCTTGTTAAAAATATCCAAAATAAGACTGTTTAATGCCTGAACTTTACTATCAGCGCAGGGTGCATTATAGACACTTTCCCAGTTAGTAACAGCTGCATCATTCTGAAGATTATCCACATCAATTGCGGCAAAATTACGGAGGTACACAACCTGCGGTTTCGGTTTAGGTACTAATTTTGTAAAAGACATATATAAGATCATGTCGAGAAAACATCGGAGCGAGAAACTGACCATAGCTAGCCGCAAGATATTTCCGAAATACAATTATGTGATCAATACAGGAATTTCAGTATCGATGTTGTGGTGTGTTGGGCATAAAGGCAAAATAGAAAGATTAAAACAATCCAGAACCGTACGAAAATCATTTGACCTACGGGAATCCTTCATCAGATCTGTATTGAAATCCCCCATGATTACCTGATGTTTATATCCTGCACATAAGGGAAGTACATTGGATTCGAAATCAGACAAAAAATCTACATTAGATGGACAATACACAACACCAAGAGCAATTTTGGCACCACATAAAGTAATTTCTAATAACAAGAATTCTATACCACCAGAATATTGAGAAGGAGAATTAAGAAGAATTTTAAACTGAACATCGGAACGCAGGTATATAGCTACTCCACCTCCACCCTTTCCGGAGCGATCATTTCGTAAAAGCACGTAACCTGGTAGACTCACGTAGCTAGAGGAGAATGAAGGTTTAAGCCAACTCTCGGATATTAATATGGCATGATATTTATTTGCACAAAATACGTCATAAAAATCTGAGTAATGTTGAAGTAAGCTTTGTACATTCAAATGGCACACGTTCAATAGTTTCGGGAACTTTAGCAAGTGGTGGGTAATTTGCGTACTTAAGAAGTAGTAATTGATCAGAAGTGGTATCGACAAAAGACAGAGAAGAATCTGAATCGAGAGCCGAACAAAATGAATCATTATCAGACATTAAATAAGTAAATACTATATAATATACTTAATTTTATAAATTAAAAAGTTTATGTATAATATAAATATATAATAATAGGACAAAACTAGATATAATACCTATATAAATTAACTTAAACTAAATTTTAATCAATAGGCAATACCTACCGGTCGACTAGCTTACAAGAATTACTTTACCAACCAATAATGAACGTAAAAGAAACGGAGCACATTTAAATTTAATGTCTTTTTCGGCGAAACATAAAAAAAGGGATTACATAAAATATCCAACAAGGCACCACAACACCACAATATTACCTAATTAGTAGGTTATAATATAAAACAAATCTTCAAAAAAAAAAACAATACGCTATTATAACTATTAATATCGAGATAACAAGATAATAACCATTAACGGGTGTTAGCTGATGCTACAATATGTATAGGGTAAGTTTAGTACCATAAGCTGTAAGTAACTGTGAATTCAATAATATATTCCCTTAACCTAAAACACTTTCAGATTATTACCTATTTACCATCTTAAAACCGCACATAGAAAAAAAGTTTTCAACTGAAAAGGAGGGGAAGGGGGAGGTGAAAAAAAAATTAGCGGAAAAATGCTTTGAGAAAGGCATAAAAAATCGATAACCATGGCCTCACCCCATTACCTGACCTTATTTGAAATTTATAAACATTCAGCACATTTACTTTCTGGATGAATCTGAATAAATAAAATAGGACATTTTTATATGTTTGATATACAATATATAATTGTTTCACACAAAATCCACGTAACAGATCACCACCAAACAACATGTATATTATGAATTTTCGCATGAAAATTTATTTACTATCCACATTATTGTAACTCCCCACCAGATGGCATTCCAGCATGTTGCTGTTATAATATATACTGGCAGAGCAACGTCTGCCGGGTTCAGCTAGTGTGATGATATAACTAAATTTTTCATGTGAAGAAATTTATATGCATTACATATTATATAAATTTCTTCATAATAAATTGTGTTATGTTACAAGATTGACTCTCTCTCTCTCAAATAATTTGTCAAAATACCACTAAAGAGATTGTGTTCGAGGGTGGTCTGAAAAGTTTCCGACCTAATGAAAGTACAAGACATTTTTTCAGACGTTTCTTTTTCATTTTTCAACTTAGTTTCCATGTACGAGTAACGTTACCCACTTCTCCCAGCGATGCTCCTATCTCTGTAATCTGTTCATATAGTACTCGGCGTTTTTCTCAGCAAAATAATTCTTCACGAAGGTAGTTTTCTTCATTAGACGGAAATCTCTGTCCTCCAAGCGCAATTTTAAGATAAAAAAAAGAAGGTCAAGCAGTTTATGGATTTTCGCCCTGTAAACGCTGAGTCGTGAGAAGGTACAATTGAGTTCACTGGCGGTGTTCCAGTTAACAAAATGTTTCTTTGAACAGCGAAATACATCTTAGCTCCACCCACAAATCGGTGCATCCAATTAGAAAAAATTAAATACTTGACCACAATGCGTTTACACAAATCATAACATTCCTTATCAGTCGCTCCTTAACAGTTGCCGATGCTCTACGTTTGTTTCATTGATCCCGTTTTTTATGGCCATTGCTATTTTCCCGGACTCCGATCGTGCTTAAAATTTGACCTGTGCTTCGTTTTTTGGACTTGAGAGATTGCTTTATTGTTGGACTCCTGTGTGTAAATTGGACTTTGAAAATGCCGCGAAATTTGACTCTATCATCTAATCTGGCGGAATAAACCAGCATCTAAACTAAATTACTAGAACATTTAACTAGCGACGATTGACCTATATAAAATAACTAGGCGACATGTCATGTCTCTAGACCTGCAAACATTAAGATCAAAAAAAAGTAGTTATTTTTTAAATAGTAAGATTTGTCAATATTTGTATTAAACAATTACGAGTAGTTTAAATATTTACTTTAATATTAGTTTTATCACTAATAGAAAAAAAAAAACTACTTTTTATTCAAAATAGATTAGTGCCACTACTTGTAAGTACTCAATCGCAGGAATCGGCTCCTTACAGTTTTATGTCGTAATTACCTGCTTAGACACTACAAAACTAAGAATTACTCTCACCTACAAAATAAAACATTAAAAATTATGATGAATAACAAATATTTCAAGCGGCATTGTCTAATACAAACAATAGAGATGCGTAAGAGGCGGGGCCTAACAAAAGCACCCGACGAATGTGCCAAGCGAATGTGTCCTTAAAGGTGGAACACCGGAAATGTTCCCCATAGTACGTTGATTTGATGAAACAGGATTTTCTTTTTCCTAACCGCAAGTTTTTCCTTCAGCTTGTCAAGTAACTATGCGTAGTGTTGGCTTATTGCTGTCAAATAAGAGCGTAGAACATGCTTTAGGTGTAAACATGAGCAAACGTGGCGCCCAATGCGCAAATAGTTCTCTCATGTCTAAGTGTTGATTTGGTATGTGAGAATTACGGACTTTTGATATGTCCATAACCTCTGCTATCTCTCTCCCTTTTTTTCGGCGGTCATCTAGCACCATTTGGTGAACTTTGTTGATGTTTTCGTTGGTAGTGGCAGTTTTTAGACGTCCCGAATGTTTATCATCCAAGCTCCATAGTAAACGATGGTACAGAGTCCAACTAATATGTGATTTGCTTAGGCGTATTGCCTTTCAAACACAAATATTTAATAGTAGCTCGATACTCGACTTTGTCCATTTTCATAAAAACACTTATATCAACTCACTCAAGCGACTGTTATAACAACTACGCGTTCAAAAATGGATGAAACTTTGCTAACTGTCAACAGATGAACTGCAAAATTCACTTAATTTATTTACTTGTGCTGCTATATTCATGTTGAGGTCGGAAACATTTCAGGCCACCCTCATACATATTCTAAGATCTTTAGATTCATACTACACTCTTTACGCTGTAGCACGGTGCGGGTGACAGTTTCAGTAACGTCTCGTTCCACTCCTGAAAGTTGCCGTGATTTACAAATTATGACTTAGTATTTCAGCTGTATAACACTTTTAATATATTAAATCAAAGTCAAAGTCAAAACATTTTTATTCAAATTATCCTTTACAGGCACTTTTGACGAGTCAACATTTTTTGAGTTACTACCGGATCGGAAACGCGGCCACATACTGAGAAGATCCGGCAGAAGAAACTCAGCGGGCTTGTCTTTTTTTGTGCATATACATTTTTTTTAAACAATGTTTTTACAATTACAATGTATTTATGAATAATATATTATAATTACTATGAGACTGCTATGAGGAGCAATTAATCCCATGCCTTATTTCATCCAAATATTCAGATATTTTATAGTAACCTTTTTTACAAAGTTTAGATTTGATACATTTTTTAAATTTGTGTATTGATAGATCTTTAATAGCATTTGGAAGTTTATTGTAAAAGTGTATAGATTGCCCCATAAAAGAGTTACTTATTCTGTGGAGACGTGATACATGCAGAGCAAGATTGTTTTTGTTAATTGTGTTTACTTTATGTACATCACTATTTTTCTTAAATGAAGAAATATTTTTACGAATATACATCAAGTTTTCAAATATAAACTGTGATGGTACGGTAAAAATATTAATTTCTTAAAATTTTTCTTTTAGGGAAACTCGTGGACTGAGATTGTAAATAGCTCTTACAGCTCTTTTTTGTAAAACAAAGATTGTATTTATATCAGTGGAATTTCCCCATAGTAGAATCCCATAAGACATAATACTATGAAAATAACTAAAAAACACAATTTTCTCAGTGTCTACGTCACTAATCTGTCTCATTTTTTTAACTGCAAATGCTGCTGAACTCAGTCTACTCGTTAATTTGTCGATATGTGGTCCCCACTGTAGTTTTTTATCTATCGTAATCCCTAAAAAGACAGTAGAGTCCACAAGATCCAATTTGTCCCCCTTAAGTTGTACATTGGTATCTATATGCCTTACATTAGGCGTTGAAAATCTAATACACTTGGTTTTATTTCCATTTAATAGGAGGTTGTTAACATTGAACCAGTGTACAACTTTTGAAATCGCAATGTTCACTTCGTCATACTTACCAACTCGTCTTTTCACTTTAAATAAAAGTGAAGTGTCATCCGCAAACAGTACGATTCCATGCCTACCGCCAACAAAGAAGGGCAAGTCATTTATATATCAAAAACAAAAACGGACCAAGAATGGATCCTTGTGGAACACTCATGGTGACAGTGGCACCGTTTGATCTTATTCCATTGATATCGACCCTCTGAGTTCTTCCATTCAAATACGAAGTCAGAAGATCGAGGGCATTGCCTCTAATGCCATAGTAGTGTAATTTCCTGATTAAAGTATTATGATGAACACAGTCAAATGCCTTAGATAAATCACAAAATACTCCAATTGCATCATGTGATTCCTCCCAGGCTTCATAGATTTTTTTTCAATAATTCCACACCAGCATCTAAGGTTGAGCGACCCTTTGTAAATCCAAATTGTTTAGGATGAAACAGTTCAGAACAGAATTTTTTAAAATGTTTTAACATTTGATTAAGAATTATTTTTTCAAATATTTTACTCAAGGAAGGCAGAACCGAGATAGGCCGAAAGTTGGTGGGATCTGATTTACAGCCAGACTTAAATATTGGAATTACTCTTGAGAGTTTCATTAAATCAGGAAAAACACCATTTGTTATACAGCAGTTAAATATTACAGCTAAGTATGGTGCAATGATATTTATTACTGAGGCAATGATTTTAAGGGAATGGCCCCATAAATCTGCAGTTTTTTAATTTCTAGTGTTTTGAAAGCATTCAATATATCTTTAGAATCAATAAAAGAAAATTCAAAATTTGATTCACACTCGTTGACACATTGCTTCAATAACAAGACTTTGAGTTGTTCTGATTGCCATATTAGAGAAGAATTTTTCAAATTCCTTTGCTACCTCCAAATGTCCCGTAACATTGACTCCTTCTACATTTAATTGGTATTCTTCATCAAAAATTCTAGTCTTGACAATTTCACAATTTACGATGTTCCATGTTGCCTTTATTTTGTTAGAAGATTGTTTTATCATATTTTTATGTGTATTGACTTGGCAGCATTGCAAGCTCTTTTAAAAATCTTTGAATAATTTTTGACATACTCTTTGAATTCAGTACTATGATTAAAAGATTTTTCATAACATAAATCAAATAACCGATTCCTGCTTTTAAAAATTCCTGCAGTTGCCCACTCACTAAAACCTCTGCGTTTACTTACAGATATAGATTTTGGTGTAAATATTTGCCTATATTCAGTATCTAACAAATTAAAGAATGTATCATATAAATTATTTGGATTTTCTTGAAAGGGCATCTCAGGCAATTTTGCAGCTAAATTTTCTTTAAAACGTTCTAATCGACTACTATTTATAGGAAAAAAAACAATTTCTTTTTTCTGAAGTTTATTTGGTACTCTCAAAAATTGAACTGATTGCCCAGTATGGTCTGAATCTAATGTATTTATAATTGAGCTATTTGTAGGTGTTATATTTGAAAATATGTTATCTATACAAGTAGCACTAGAGGCAGTTATTCTAGTTGGTTCATAGAAAATTTTGTGTAAATTATAAGATTTTAATAGATTTATAAACTTATGTGATAAAGAAGATTGTTCTAAAATATTAATGTTAAAATCTCCACAGATAACAATGTTCATCTTTGAATTTGAGGCTTTATACATAACCTCCTCCATTTTGTTAGAAAACTCCTCAAAAGCTGCACAAGGAGGCTTATATACACTTATTACAATAAATTGCTCGAACTCAATACAAGCAAACTCGATGACTCGTTCAACAGAAAGGCTCACAATATCTTTACGTTCTTTAAATTTAATTAGTTTGTTAACAATAATTAAAGAGCCACCATGTATCATATTACTTCTGCTAAACGAGCTGCCAACTAGGTGATTATTGAAGCTGAACATGATCTGATGACTTTTAAGCCAGTGTTCTGTTATACAAAGAATGTCCACGTTATTACAGTTGATGAACAACTCCAATTCCAAATCTTTACCCATCAGCCCTTGAATATTTTGGTGAACCAGGTTTAACTGACAGTTTAATTCTTTCAAATCATTAATTACTGTAGTAAATTAAATTAAACCCAACCAGAATGTTCTAGTCTACAAATAAAATCTAATGTAAAGAAAAGTATAGCAGTGTTATACGTATAATTTAACGCCATAGACGTACTTAGTGATGGGGTGTACTGCTACGATGGACAGTCCATGTTTTTAATAATAAAAAACGTACCTATATTGAGCATAGTTCAATTTTATGACTGTAAAAAGTCTAACGTTATATTAATGAAACAACAGAACATATATAAAAAATAGATTATATTCATCTAAACTCATATCAGAGTCAGAAACATCTGAATTGTCACTACATTCATCATCAGTATCTGTGACGGATATTATTAACAATGACTCCATTATATTGTCAATATGGATGTCACGATCCCAATCAGACATAATGTCCCTTTTTGTTTTATTCACAACCTTCGATCAGTCTTCAGGTTTAACATTGTTGATGGTCTCTAGCAATAGGGCCAACATCTTATTTGCCGTAAGTGGCGGCGATATATTGACCCAAAAAAAATTTATTTGGGCCCAAATTAAGCTTAATAGCGTTATACTGGCAATAGTAGGGTGGTAGTCGAATGACCTGTTGGCCTTCTTCTTTTGCCATTTTGTCTAGAGCATAGGTAGGAGTTAGAGAGCATAGGTGACTTATGACGCCGTACTAAGGCAATAAGCTCTGTCTAACATTTTTATATCTGCTGTAACTCCGTTTTCATTCAGGCACTCCACCAACTCGCTTTTGTGATTGGATTAGTTTGGGGGTTTATTATTGTAGGGTGCGTTGTCCATTATTACGGTCATAGGCTCTTTTAAATATTTAATAGACCTATGAACCAATCTTTAAATTTTTCGTAGTTGATCTTCTCATGTTACTCTGTAGTTTTTTTGACTTAAAAGCCAGCAAACAATTAGGAACGAATCCACTTGCTGTACCTGCGTGACAAATAATAAGGCGTTCGCCTTTGCCCTCCGGCACTTCAGTACACGATTGTGCCGTATCGTCGCCCCAACTTTTACCCAAGGTTTGGTTGGCGTGTAGCCACGTTTCATCCAAAAAGACAACTTTGGTCCAATCACTTATGTTTTTGGCCTTTCTTAAAAATTAACATCTTGCTAGAGCAATCTTCTCTTTCTTTTTTAACTTTTTTGTAAACAAAACCAATATATTTTATAACTTGCCGTAACGAAGTAATACCTCCTTTGAACAAGTCATCTTCTTTTAATGATTTTAGAAGCATGAGTAATGTGGATAGCTCTATTCTTCTATAATAATCACAAATGTGATTAATGGTGGTTAATATAACGTATAGCGTCAAATTATAACGCGCTATATACGTAGGTCAGACTATAAGTTTAGCGTAACTTAAAAAAACATGTTATAACCAAAATATTATGTTTATTGCTTTTCAAAATAATCTCCTTTACATTTTAAACATTTTTTCATACGATCGAACCATTTTTTAAACAGGAGGACCACAGATCTGAAGGCATGTTTTCTACGTGTTGATTAAACGCTATCACTGCCTCTTCGGAGTTGATAAAAGTAAAAACTCTCATTAAATCTTTGATTTAGGGAAAAATACAGAAATCACAGGGTGCTGGGTCGGGACTATGCGCAGGATGAGTGACGAGATGAACTTTTTCGGAAGCTAGAAATGACTTTGTTTTGTTGGCCGTGTGTGAAGAAACGTTATCATGGTGGAGGAGAATGCGGCTTTCGGGTCGTCTTTCGCGAACTTTTTCTAGCACCCTAGGTAAACAAATGGTAGAATACCACTCGGCATTAACACTCTTTTGATCTTCAAGTAGAATTGTACAGTTGGGACCCGTAGCTAAGAAAAAAAACGCGATCATTTTTTTACCAACGTTTCTCGTCTGTCTCACTTTTGTTGGCCTGTTCTCATTTTCAAACATCCATTCACAAGATTGCTGTTTTTTTTTCGGGTTCAAAACAATAAACGGGTTTCGTCTCCTGTGCAATGTCAAAAACAGCATTAGGATGTCCATGGTCGTACTTCAGTAGCATCTGTGAGTACCACAAAGTTTCCGAATTTTCAATTCTTCGTGTAAAATTTTCTGAATTTGGCTCATACCAATCCCCAATAGTCCTCGAATTGTCTCATAGGTAATCCGGGGGTTTTCCTTAACTAACCGCTTAATAGTAGCCACATTATTTTCGTTGACGGCAGTTGAAGGCCGCCCTTCACGAAATTCGTCATGTAAAGAATCTCGACCTCTCTCAAATTCAGCAAATCATAGCATCACGGTGCTAAAACAAAGTGCTTTTCTACCAAAAGCATTTTGAAGACGAGCGACACAGTCTTGCGGAGAAAGAGAACTTTTAAAATCATAAAAATCATCGCTCCAAAATCTTTTCGACTTAATTCCATTTTCGTTGCGTATGATGTTGCGAACGATTTCGACCGCGTTGATTCTACTTTCATGCCCTTTCTGACATACCCAACTCTCACTTCCATACAATAACGTTGGGATAAGCACATGATTATGCAGGGCTAGACGGGCACTCTGACTTAGAATTGTGCTATTAAGTAATCTCCCTAACGCTCCATTCACTCTGTTCCCTGCACATATTCTTCTTTCAGCATCAGCGATGTACCTTCCGTCCCTGCTAAAAGCACATCCAAGATATACAAACTCATCCACTTGTTCCAGCACTACACCATCGACCACAACTCTTACATCCGTTCTGGTTGCTTCCCTTTCAAATACTAACACTTTAGTTTTCTTCGCATTCAAATGTAAGCCCATACTCTTACAATCCTCATTCATAACTGTGACCAGTGTTTGCAGCTCAGATGGAGTTGAGCCTAGAAGTACAGCGTCATCTGCATAAAGCAGGCAGTTCACCACTAGATCACTCATGCACATCCTCACATTCAATGACCTCAATCTTTGGAGACACTTATCTAGATATAGAATAAACAGACGAGCTGACAACACACAACCCTGCTTGACATCGAACCAGGGCGACATGTTGCCGTCCACCCGCACACATGCTTTTCAATCCCAGTACATGGATTGCAAAGCACGCAGCAGATGCCCATCTATCCCATAACTGGGTAAAATGTCCCAAAGAAATATAATATAATCTAATATATAATATTAGATTTTGTATTTTATTTAACTTTCTCCAGGTGCCACCAGGTTACTCGAGCCTCAGGAATCTGGTGACAAATTATTTTGTGACTTAAATCCTCTCCTTCTATTCTCCATAGTGGTAGAGGTTCTAACGTTACAATAGCATGCCCCGAAACTGAACGGAAGGTACACGCGACTCTTAGTGCGGTCAATCTATAGATGGACGTTATTTTGCGTCGGAAAACGTTGCGGTGTAACGTTTCTTTGCAGATAGGTGCCGCACACATAAGTCTAGGTAATGACGGAGCTGTTCTGGATGATCTATTCGTTATGGGCTTTAAGGTTTGTTTGGCATCGAGATTATGCCAAGGTACTTGATAGCTGGTTGTGTAACCAGATTAAAAGTTCCAACGGTCTAGGTCATAGATTCGACTGTTTTGTGACTAGTAATAAGAAAAGTCTCCGTTTTGTATTTAGCCAACGTGAGACGAGTCATCGTTACCAAATTATGGATTACCAAGAACGTACCTTGTAAAATCCGATGCGCTTCCTCCAAGTGTTTAGCAATGACAGTTACCATACTGTCATCTGTAAACGCTGTTAGTTCAGCTCCTTCCGCAAAGTAAGCTTAAGCATTATGTCGTACATCATGTTTCACACGAGTGGGTCAAGTACGGAGCCTTGCGGCACTCCTGTAATTTCATACTCTTTTTCTTCATGTCATATCATCAAGTAAATAAGCAGATGAGTCTCCTGATGGAGAGAGTCAACCATCGCCTATAAACACCAAAGATGTTAATGGTGCTATGTTATTTTGTGGCGAGGTTTAATGCCATATGCATAAGTTTACCGGTTATCGGTATACGTGTGTGTGTGTGTGTGCGCGCGTGTGTGTGATGTGCAGTATACTGACTGAGCACGTCGTGCGCGGGCGGCGCGGCGGCCAGCAGGTCGTCTGTGGCGGCGGCGACGCGGTGCGCGCCCACGCCGGCGCCGGGGTTGAGCAGCAGCAGGTGCGCGCCCGCCGCCGCCGCCACCAGGCTCAGGCCGCGCGCCGGCGTCCACGCGCACGCGCACACGCCGCCCTCCGCGCCGCCGCCCACCGCCAGCGTGCGCAGGCACCGCCCCGACGCCGTCTCCCAGACTGCGGCACACACACGCCTCACACACCCGCTCCACCGACCCCCGCCACCTCCACCTCCACCACCTCCGACCTAACTCACACATTACGGTACACACCCACATATGTCATGTGCATTTGTAAGTTTACATACTACATACCGCCGCAACATACAAATCGGAGCGAAACGGTGCCAACACGACGCCTTTGCGGCTACAAAAAAAAAGCGGTAATACCGAACCCGTTGGAGACGTCGCAAGACTCTACAGTTTACCTCTACAGACAAAAACCAAATAAACACCAATTATTATTATATTATTGCGAATATTCCAGAAAAAGTGAAGAATTAAAATATTGGAAAAATCTAGATATAAAGAAAGAGACAGCTATTGATAAACAATAGCTGCCGTTACACAAAAAGCTAGGCTATAATACACCTTCTCGATTAAGGCATAAGGTTGAAAATTAGCATGTACTATACTTATTTACGCATAAATGAGACTAACATTTTCTTCAAGCCATTTTTTTTTTTTTTTTATAGAAGAGGGGGCAAACGAGCAGGAGGTGCACCTGATGGTAAGTGATCACCGCCGCCCATGGACATCCACAATACCAGAGGTCTTGCAGTTGCGTTGCCGGCCTTTTAAGAATGAGTAAGCTCTTTTCTTGAAGGCCCCCAAGTCGTAACCGTTTGGAAACACCCCTGCCGGTAATTGGTTCCACAACAAAGTAGTGCGAGGCAAAAAGTGTCGAGAGAAACGCACAGTTGTGGATTTCCAGACATCGAGATGGTGAGGATGGAATTTCAAATTTTGACGCGATGTCCGATTCGGCGGCAGGAATTAGTCCAAATAACTCGTCGGAACACTCTCCATGAAAGATACGATAGAAGACACAGAGTGAGCCAACATCTCTGCGCAATGCCAAAGAGTCGAGCCGTTTCGAAATAGCCAGGTCGTCAACGATTCGAACCGCTCTACGCTGAATGCGATCAAGAGGAAGGAGCTGGTACTGAGGAGCTCCGGCCCAGAGATGAGAACAGTACTCCATGTGGGGCCGAATTTGAGCCTTATAAAGTTGAAGGCGATGGGCAGGCAAGAAGTACTGCCTCGCTCTGCTGAGCACACCGAGCTTTTTGGAGGCTAGTTTAGCCTTACCTTCCAAATGACCGCGAAACTGAACGTAATTCGATATGTCGACTCCCAGAATCCCGATACTAGCTGAGGCTGTCAAGAGAGTATCCCCAAATCGAGGTGACACGACAAAGGGTGTCTTTTTAGCGGAAAACACGCAAAGCTGTGTCTTTTTGGGGTTAAAAGTGACCAGGTTTTGACGACCCCATTCCGAGACATCGGTTAATCGATTCTCAACTTCGGACACAAGCTTGTTTCGGCTCTTTTCGACGTGTTCCCGAGAAATACCGCTTCGGCCGGAGTATGTAGCATCACCAATACTGTCATCTGCATAGCAATGTATGTTGCGAATTCGCATCATGTCATTGATATGCAGAAGGAACAGTGTCAGTGATAGCACGCAGCCTTGTGGAACACCAGCATTGATAGATTTAAGGTCAGAGCATGCACCGTCAACTACGACCTTGATGCTCCGATCAGCCAAAAAACTGGTGATCCACTTGCATAATTTCTCGGGAAGCCCATAGGAAGGCAGCTTCGCCAGAAGCGCTTTGTGCCATACCCTATCAAAGGCCTTCGCTATGTCCAAACTAACTGCCAATGCCTCCCCCTTAGACTCAACTGCTTCCGCCCACCGATGTGTTAAGTATACAAGAAGATCACCAGCTGAGCGGCCGCGACGGAAACCGTACTGGCGGTCGCTAATCAGCTGGTGCTCTTCTAAATACTTGAGGAGCTGCGAGTTGATGATTGTCTCCATAATTTTGGAGAACAAAGAGGTTATGGCTATCGGCCGATAGTTAGACGGATTAGAGCGATCTCCTTTTTTAGGGATGGGATGCACTAAAGCTGTCTTCCATGAAATCGGTACTACGCCGAGTGAGTAGGAGAGCCGGAATAGGCGTGTTAGTACCGGCGCCAGCTCTGGAGCACATGATTTAAGTACAATCGGAGGGATGCCATCCGGTCCACTCGACTTATGGACGTCCAAGGAAAAAAGTGCTTTACGTACGGAAGACTGCAAGAATTTTAATTCCGTCATAGAACTATAGCACTGCGGGATGGTAGGCGGTGCATTTCCTTGGTCGTCCAGAGTCGAGTTGGCCGCAAAGAACGAGCCCAAAAGATCGGCCTTCTCCCTTGCGGTATGGGCCAGAGAGTCATCATCTCCGTGTAAGGGTGGAAGAGAGGGCTGTGAGAAATTCCCCAAGACAGCCTTGGCGAGAGACCAGAACGCACGAGTTCCCGAAGGAAGGCGAACTAATTTCTCACCAATTCTGCCAATGTGTTCAGATTTTGCCTTGGCGATAGCTCTTTTGAAGAACCTCGAAGCGGAATTGTACTCCTTACGTAACGCGCTGGTTTTTTCATCACGAGATGTCGACGCTGCAGCCCAAGCCCGGTAGCATTCCTGCTTTCGGCGTGAAGCCGTTTTGCAGGAGCGACCAAACCAAGGCTGAGACTTACCACCAACCGGTAACGCAGAAAATGGAATGAAAAGTTCCATGCCCTGCAGCACCACATCAGCGATAGAGTCAGCGATGACACTCGGATCATCCAGCGAGAAGCACATCCGCCCCCATGGGTAGGACGCAAAAAAAGACCGCATCCCGTCCCAATCTGCTGACCTATAGTGCCAAACGCGACGACAGCCTGCAAAAGGAGGCCGTGATAGGCGCGTAACCGGCACTTTACTCCGGATCAGGCAGTGGTCTGACGTACCTAGAGGGACGTCCACAGATACCTGATAATTGTCCGGATGGGAGGTCAGCAGAAGGTCCAGCAGTGAAGGCGTATGATCGTCCACATCGGGATTCGCGTAGGCGTGGTTACCAATTGTGTTAGACCATATGCCAAGGCAAAATCGTGAACAGACCTCCCCGCATGATCGGTAGTGCGTGAACACAGCCATTCGGCGTGGTGGGCATTAAAATCGCCTAAGATCACGATCTCAGCGGAGGGGGTCTGTTGCAACACGGAATCTACAGCCGTTTGAAGGTGCTCAACGAGCCTGTCGACTTCAGCATTTCCGCTATGGGACCTGTAGAGGCACGCATAGATGCGGGGATGGTCGTCGCAGTCTACACGCAGCCAGAGGATGGATAGGTCCCTATAGCCTTCAATGCTGCTGAGACGTCGAGAGCAGATATCCTCTCTGACATAAGCACAAACTCCCGCCCGGGGTACAAATGAATGCTCGAATTTGTACCCCGGGTAGGAGAGATATGAGGTATCAGCCGGAGAAGATATCTGCGTCTCAGTTAAAAAGAACAGAGCCGGCTTAGCCGTCTCAAGGTGGTAGTGGACGGCATTTAGGTTTGAGTGAAGACCCCTAATATTAGTGTAATCCACGTGGAGTGTGGTAGAGGGTGCCTTTCGATGCCTGTTCGATTTGCCCCGAGCAGCGAAGTTTGAGAGCGCAATTGTGCCCCCCCCAGAGTACGCAGGGCAGCCTGGGCATCCATGATTAGGCTGATTACAAACCCCTGAACATGGATGTCCAGAGGGGGATTCTCCACCGCTTACGCTAGTGGTCCCCCCTGGGGTAAACTACTACCTTCAAATTGCGCTTCCATAGTGTTAGGGGGAGGGGGGAAAGGGCCTCCGGGAACCTCACAGACCAAACGAAACGCAACAGCAAAGCTGTTACTTTACGTTGGTTTTAAGTGAGGTAGTGGTATCGCCCCGGTCGTGCCGAACCATTCAGCTAAGCATGGCACTACCACTTTTTTTGACTGACTGCACCGGTGGAATAATCTCAAAAAAGAATATTATCCCTCCGGCGGGCGATGGGGTCGTCACTTCCCGACGCCATTGAAAAATTTCTTTGGTTGCGTTTTATTGCGTTTGATACTGGCTAATAATTGCATCTATATTAGAAGTTCTTTTAACTCACGGCTACCACACTCCGACGTTTATCAGAATTAACATCAACATCCTAAACATGGTTGGTAATCATGTAATATTATGCTCGGTATATAAAGAGCGGTTTTTTAGCATGGCTACTTGGGAATAAATTTGTGATCCTTTTGTTAAGTTCTAAAATTTGGTAAATTTTGAGTGTTAAGAGCTATTTGGAATTTATCAACCAGTGACACATGACATGCCAAGAGCACATTTAATCACTAAAGATTAAGTCCGTCACTTCCCGGTGTTTTTCAGTTAGACGCCTTCTATAAAGTATTCGCTACATCTTTATTTATAATTTTCAATATTATATATACAGAAATGAAAAAATTTGAAATCGGTGAGATTAAAGCACGAGGTAGTATAGCAACTCACTTTTGACAGTCCCGTCCTCGCCGCAAGACACGATGTACTGTCCCGAGGGGTCGAAGTCGACGCTGCGCACGAGGCCGCGGTGGCCGGCCAGCCGCAGCACCTCGGCCGTGGGGAACGGCTGCAGCTCGCGCGGAGACGGCAGTTTCGGGACCAGGTCCTCCGCGTTTATGGTCAGCTGCAAATTATATTCAAGCATTTGTGACATCAACAGTCACCAAACCTCCTGTGATACAACGCAGCAACCTACAGTATACGTGACAGCCCCGTTGTTCGAGGGCTTAGCGACCTAAACTACAGGTCGATGGGCCTAGGGTTCGATAAATGTTAGTCTTTCTAGATTTAGGTGTTCATTAAATATATCTTAAATATTTACATGTATTAGTACCGTTGACCAACGACCATAACGCAAACAAAAAAATTGCCCATTTTGGGGTTAAATCGATTCGTGCAATTTGTCCAGCAATGTTATTTAAAAAATATGTAAATCGGTTGATTATGCAGGCCATCGCTAAAATTTTCCGCTGAATTGAGGTATTTAAAGCTCAAAGAAGCAAAAACTACACCTAAGCATAGATTTTTAAGTTCAAAGAGATTATATAACATGTTAAAATATATAACACTAATAACTGAATATTACGTACCACTATAACTCGAAAATGGCTTAACAGATTTTGATAGAACAGTCAAAACATGTAATTACGCAAATAACAGATTATATTACTCTTTCTGCCAGTTTGTCGGTATGTATGTCCCGGCTTAACTCAAAAATTGCTAGACCGATCTTGATAAGAATTAATAAGCAGTGAGGACACGTGATTGATCAAATCGTAATCAATACCCTACATTTGATAATTAAAGTGGTGCATGAGAGAATACCTATGGGCAATGGCCAGATTCCGCCCTTGTATTAAATATTAATAACTGCCTTTTTTAATTAAAACAACGTAATCGGTTTTTACAATTTTATATTTTCTTTTACTTTTCTTTTCGCCGTGTTGGTCCCGGCCTCCTTTGTAGAATAGGCCAACTGCCGTTCTGCCAGGCAGGTCGTAAAAGGCGACCGATTGGCTATCGAGTCACTACCATCGTGGCTACTAGGTGGTAGAGTTCTGCATTGTCTCGCCCGGGTCTGGTACCACCGCCTTACCTATTCCTGTCGCAATAGCGTCAGTGCTTGTCGCTGTCGTGTTCCGGTTTGGAGGGTAAGGTAGCCGGTAAACTTATGCATGACATCGTTGTATGGTGGACGTTCCACGTACCCGGACAAAGCGGTTCGACTCAACAGGTTCCGAACAAAATTTTAGAATAGAAGGTTACTCTATGGCATCTTATTTTTCTCGTGAAAACCAACGACGGGGTGGCACTTGTATTCTGATCAGAAATGATCTACAGTTCAAAACTCTTGATTTACAAATACGCTTACCATTCTCTTTTGAATGCTGCGCTGTTGAAATTATAGATTATAAATTAGTAATAATTTGTATATACCGCACACCCAACTCAAATGTTGACACTTTCCTTTGTAATTTAGAATTACTGTTAGAAAATATAATGAAAAACTCTAAGAAGAAATTTATACTATGTGGGGATTGGAATATAGATCTGTTACAGGATAATTATACTCAAAAGCAGTTAACAGGCATTCTATCAAATAATAATATTAATCAGCACATACTCAAACCCACTAGGAAGCATGCATGTTTAGATGTAATTGCTAGCAATTTGGAAAATGTTCAGTCTTACACTCATTATCTCGGTTTATCTGACCATGAGACAGCCCAGAGTATAAAAGTAAATATTGAGTCCGTCTCAAACTTTAAACCAAAACGAGCTTTTTGGTTTGAAACAAAACAACTTTTTAGTCAAGAAAATAAGAAAAAGTTTTTTGAATGTCTATCATCCTTAAGTTTTAATGAAGTTCTTGCAAATTCAAATTGTGAAGAGGCATTTAATAATTTCCACGACATATTCTTATTGTTTTTTGAACTATGCTTTCCAAAAATTCGTACTAAGGTATCAAATAAACCAATAAAAAATAAATGGCTGTCAAAAGGACTTCTTAAATGTTGTAAAGTCAAACGCCAGCTATATTTAAATTATCGGTTTGGTAAATCTAATAAGAATGAAAATAAAAATAATTACTTGCGTTACAAAAGAATTTTATCAAAATGTATACTAGAATCGCAAAAGCAATCATCTCTGAAATTTATTGAAAAATCTTCCAATAAATGCAAAGCTTCGTGGGATTTAATTAAAAACACATTCCAGAATAAAACAAATATACAAGAAATTGAGAAAATTAGAGTGAACAATACAGAGTATACAAAATCCCAATCAATTTGTAACCTATTTAATGATTTTTTTATAAACCAATCAAAAACAAGTATTAACAATGACAAATTCACAAATACTTCAAAAATACTTGGGTTACCTAATAGCAGTAATACTATGTTTCTTACACCAGTAGATGAGCATGAAGTATTTAAGATCATAAACTCCTTAAAAAATACAAGTGCAACTGGTTATGATAATATTAGTACAGAACTACTCAAAAATGTTGCTGCTGTAATATCAAAGCCGCTCAGTCATATTATTAATTTGTCATTTTTAGAAGGGAAGTTCCCACAACGACTAAAAAAGTCTATAGTTAGACCAATACTTAAAAAAGGTGATCCTTGCGATATGAATAACTATAGACCCATTACATTAATTCCGATTCTCTCAAAAATTTTTGAAAAAGTTATGTATGATAGACTTCATAATTACTTACTGAAATGTAATATATTAAAAAATAATCAATATGGATTTAGAAAAGGTAGGTCGACAACCTTAGCATGTTTTGAACTGGTAAAGAGTATAACGGAATGCCTAAATACAAAAAGTTATCCACTTTGTGTATTTATAGACATGAGTAAGGCATTCGACTTTGTTTCTCATAGAATTCTGTTGGCAAAACTTGAAAAATATGGTATAAGAGGAAAATCATTAGAGTGGATACAAAGTTATTTAGAAAATAGGAAACAGTGTGTAGAAATTTCAAAAATTTCTGGAACACATAAAAAAATATATACTTCAAATTATAGTTGTAGTGACTGTGGAATACCACAGGGAAGTGTTTTAGGACCCTTGCTCTTTTTAATTTACATTAATGACCTTCCAGAGACTATGCAACATGAGTCATTCTTATTTGCAGATGACACTACACTCCTCATTAAATGTAAAAATAAAAATCATCTAGTAAAAGAAACAAGTGAAACCTTACTTAAAGTTTCGGAATGGTTAAAAAGTAATAATCTAAAAATTAACTTGACTAAAACAAAGATAGTTGAATTTCAAACATGTTATAGCAATAAAGTTCAAAAATCAAATATATTATTTAACAATATAAATATAGAAAATACTGAATACACTAAATTTCTAGGAATATTTATTGACAACCATTGCAATTGGAAAGCGCACATTGATTCTCTTTGCAAAAAAATTGACAGATTTATCTATGTTTTGAGAAGAATAAGAGAAGTAGCCAACTTAAATGCTGCATTGCTGGCATATCACGGATATGTCTCATCTGTATTGCAATATGGAATCTCTATTTGGGGAAACTCAGTTGACTTAATTAGGATTTTCAGAATTCAAAAGAAATGTATACGTGCAATATGTAATGTTAATCAACTACATTCATGTAAACCCCTATTTAAAACTCTTAAAATACTACCTTTACCTTGTCTTTACATACTGTCGGTATGCGTATTTGTAAAAAAACATCAACATTTGTTTAAAACAAATGCTCAAGTATTAGGGAACTCATATTTTAGAAACAGTGAGAAGCTACATGTGCCAAGCCAAAGACTAAATATTTATAAAAAAAATGCATATTGTATGGCAATTAATATATACAATCATATTCCTGATAGTCTAAAATTATTACCTATAAATAAATTTCGCAAAAAATTGTTTGATTTACTGTTAAATAAAACATACTATGATATTAGAGAATTTTTAGCAGATAAGATTAAATGTTAATAAACAGAAATATAAGCTTGTACAATTTACTTGAAATTTGAATGTAATAAAAACTGAACGGCAAATTTTGTAAAATGGTAATTTTTTTGTAAATTGTAAAAATTTGGATTGAGCATAAGATCATATTTTGTAAATTGTAAAAATAACTTTTGATGTGAAATAATTCTAGTAAATTGTAATACATACAATTGTAATACGTGAAATAGAAAAAAAGAAGCCCGCTGAGTTTCTTCCGCCGGATCTTCTCAGTGTGTGGCCGCGTTCCGATCCGGTAGTAATTATAAAGAAATCGACCTAAATTAAAATGTTTGCACGCCATATTATGGTAGAATATGATGGTAATTTAATTTATTTTAATAACTTGTGACACCCATATTCTTGCAAATAAATATTTTTCATTTCATTTCATTTCATTTCAACATTCTTCATTCGAACCGCAAAGGACTGGAACATGCTTCCTGAGTCTGTGTTCCCGGACGAAGTACAATCTGGAGATCTTTAAGAGAAGAGTAACCTTCTAGGGAAGCGCGTTCCATCTAAGGCCTCATCTTAGCTTACCATCAGGCGAGATCGAGGTCAAGCGCTTACCTATCGATAATAAAAAAAAAAAATGTGACATTATACCTCGCCACAAGATAGCAACGCACCATTAACATCTTTGGTGTCTATAGGCGATGGTTGACTCTTTCCATCAGGAGACCCATCTGCTTGTTTGCTATCTTATGACATAAAATAAAAAAAAATACATTGTCTAATATAAACAAAATCCTTATTCACTATAATTTTAACATTCTATCTTTAAATTCTCATGATGAAATATAATATAAATTAACAAATACATGTACCTTAAATTGCTTATGCACGTTCTGGATTATTCAAATATTATCGTACTTTTAAACGGAGGCCAGTGTGTGTTACACTGATCGATGCAGGAGACCGAATGTCCGAGTTTTCAACCCGTCTTACCCGCCATTGTTGTTTTCATGCAAGCTCTGTGTTACCAGAGTAAATAATTTTAATTCGTTCAACAACGATGTCGGGCAAAATCCTGCTTTATTAAATAAAAACCTAACAAAATCATAAACCATATGAAAATTGTCTATTTGCCTTTCTTCTGTATGCCTTCTGTATATATGTATAACTCAATAACGACTTGACTGAATTCGATAAAAAATGCTAAATAGCGAGAGCAAGTGCATAAACAAACCATACCGTCAAAAAACTTACCCCTAGCGAAGCGGGCATGGCATAGCGAATAAAAGATATAATTATGTAATACTAGCTGTTACCTGCGACTTCGTCCGCGCAGACTTCGTTTATTCCGCATTGCTCCTCCCCTGAAGGTGATAGCGTGATAATATGTAGCCTGTATGTTGACCCAACCTGTTAGTAATATTCATGCAAAATTTGAAGTAAATCCATGCAGTACTTTTTGAGTTTACCCCGGACATACATACAGACAAACAAACAAACAGACAAACAGACAGACAAACAGACAAAAATTCTAAAAACTATATTTTTGGCTTCGATATCGATTGTAGATCACGCCCCAAGTATTCTTTTAAAAAATATATCTAGTCGCAGAGTTCAGTTGGAATGCCATATGGTGGAAGCTAGCTTACATAGAAGCTTACGCTAGACCCGATCGACTGTCTAAATATACTGCGAAGCCTTGGAGGGCCACACCACGGCCCTCCAATTCTTCGCTCTATAGGTGAGTGGCGTTAATTAATCGTTCACTATTCAAGCGCCCCCCACGAATACCATATTGTTTGTTACTGAGGAGCTCGTTGGCTTCAAGATGTGTCAGGAGACGATTACTTAAGACGCGCTCTATAATCTTACAAATTATGAAGGTGAGTGCGACAGGTCTATAGTTAGCTGTGTCTGCATGGCTTTTCTTTTTGGGTGTAGGTTGAATGTTAGCAAGCTTCCAGGATCTTGTGATCTTGCTAGTTTCTGAAGTGAGTCGAAGAGGCGTGTCAGAACAGGAGACAATTTGGGTGCGCAATGCCTTAGCACTTCTACAGGAAAGCCATCAGGACCGCTACCCTTCGTAACGTTTAAGTGCAGCAGACATTTTAGTACCTCTTTTTGGTGGATTTTAAAGGCGCACATTTAAGGGCCGAGCGGAGCTAACGAAGGTGGACATTTTACCTTTGTTATCTATACGCGAACATTCGATGAAAAAGTTGACAAATAAATTTGCTTTCTCCTTACCTCTGTGGGCCAAAGAACCGTCGAGTTTATGTAGGGGAGGCAGTGAAATGCAGCTACAATTTCAACTACAAAGGTTATTTTTCTATAACTTTAATTCTTATAATTTTACATGTTAATTCTAACTTGGAGCTAGCCGTGCTATTTGTTTAATAATATAATTAGTGAACTATTTTAGTTATGTATAAGGGTAATAAGTTTTTAAGATTGTGAAAGTGTAACACTTATTCTCGGGATATTCCCATAAAATAATTCATTAGATATCTTAATAACCTCCTATTGTAAGCCCAGTCATGACGTAACGTCACATTTTACCCCGTTTCATGAATCGATTGTGGCCTTTCTTTTAGACCGCGTGGCAGCTGAAGTCACCCGAAGGAGCGCTGGGCCCTTGATCAGGGCCTACCGACGAGACAGATTTCACCACAGAGTGATCCAATATCCCAAGGGGTGGTGATCGATCATTAGAAGAACCTCCAGGCAATTCGCAGTATGACCGCAACGTCAGAAATGCGCGTGGGCTCGTAGACGAGCTGAGACAGGCCTCTAGCTATTGAGAACTTATAGATCCCTCCCCCTCCCCTTCCAATGTGGTCGATATCTGTACAATATCGGTACGAGATGCTTACCAACCCTAGTGGTAACTATTGAAACACTGATACTTTAGAGCGAGACCAATATTTGTTACTATTAAACAACCTATTCTTAATAATATCATTATACGAACATAGCCACTCCCCAAGGGGAGCATTAAAGTCCCCTAGTAATACTGTGTAGATGGAAAGCGTCAATGGACTATGTTCTACGGTTTCGCTACGATAGTTCATTAGCCTTAATGTCTCCTGATCTCCGCTGAGTGAACGATAAATACAGGTGTAAAAAAAGCCAGTATCCACAAGAACCCGTAAAATAGAAAAGTCAAGAACCTCCAAGTCACCGAAACCCTGAGAACAAATCTTATGACAAACATATACTCACACGTCCGCGTGGGGGGTACAATTGGGATTCCAGAATGTACCGAAGGTAATGCAGGTGTGTTGGCTCAGACGGATTACAAATCTGTGTCTCTGTTAGAAAGAGTAGGTGTGGCCTCTCAGTCTCGAGATGGTGGTGGACATCAATGTGATTTTAATAAATTTTTTGGATGTTAGAGAAATGCACTTTAAAGAGAGGAGGTACTGCCGCTGTTTAAATTTGCTTTGCTTTCTTGACATTTTCATAGTAGATTTCATAGTAGAGTGAATATAGGAAGGGGGCAGAAGTTGGGAAAATTACCACATTAGGAACCAAACAACCCGCAAGAAACAATACACGGTCGGGGAGTCGCATGGAGGCCACAGAGCCGGGCGGAGTCGCCGGCGCAGCCCGCCCCGCGGCCCTACACACCGCGCCCCGCCCTTCAGCCGCGCCGGCGCAGCCCGCCCCGCGGCCCTACACACCGCACCCCGCCCTCCAGCCGCGCCAGCGCAGCCCGCCCCGCGGCCCTACACACCGCGCCCCGCCCTTCAGCCGCGCCGGCGCAGCCCGCCCCGCGGCCCTACACACCGCACCCCGCCCTCCAGCCGCGCCAGCGCAGCCCGCCCCGCGGCCCTACACACCGCGCCCCGCCCTTCAGCCGCGCCGGCGCAGCCCGCCCCGCGGCCCTACACACCGCACCCCGCCCTCCAGCCGCGCCAGCGCAGCCCGCCCCGCGGCCCTACACACCGCGCCCCGCCCTTCAGCCGCGCCGGCGCAGCCCGCCCCGCGGCCCTACACACCGCACCCCGCCCTCCAGCCGCGCCAGCGCAGCCCGCCCCGCGGCCCTACACACCGCGCCCCGCCCTTCAGCCGCGCCGGCGCAGCCCGCCCCGCGGCCCTACACACCGCACCCCGCCCTCCAGCCGCGCCAGCGCAGCCCGCCCCCCGGCCCGACACACCGCGCCCCGCCCTCCAGCCGCGCCGGCGCAGCGCGCCCCACGGGCCTACACACCGCGCCCCGCCCTCCAGCCGCGCCGGCGCAGCCCGCCCCGCGGCCCTACACACCGCGCCCCGCCCTCCAGCCGCGCCGGCGCAGCCCGCCCCGCGGCCCTACACACCGCGCCCCGCCCTCCAGCCGCGCCGGCGCAGCCCGCCCCGCGGCCCTACACACCGCGCCCCGCCCTCCAGCCGCGCCGGCGCAGCCCGCCCCGCGGCCCTACACACCGCGCCCCGCCCTCCAGCCGCGCCGGCGCAGCCCGCCCCCCGGCCCGACACACCGCGCCCCGCCCTCCAGCCGCGCCGGCGCAGCGCGCCCCGCGGGCCTACACACCGCGCCCCGCCCTCCAGCCGCGCCGGCGCAGCCCGCCCCGCGGCCCTACACACCGCGCCCCGCCCTCCAGCCGCGCCGGCGCAGCCCGCCCCGCGGCCCTACACACCGCGCCCCGCCCTCCAGCCGCGCCGGCGCAGCCCGCCCCGCGGCCCTACACACCGCGCCCCGCCCTCCAGCCGCGCCGGCGCAGCCCGCCCCCCGGCCCGACACACCGCGCCCCGCCCTCCAGCCGCGCCGGCGCAGCGCGCCCCGCGGGCCTACACACCGCGCCCTGCCCTCCAGCCGCGCCGGCGCAGCCCGCCCCGCGGCCCTACACACCGCGCCCCGCCCTCCAGCCGCGCCGGCGCAGCCCGCCCCGCGGCCCTACACACCGCGCCCCGCCCTCCAGCCGCGCCGGCGCAGCCCGCCCCGCGGCCCTACACACCGCGCCCCGCCCTTCAGCCGCGCCGGCGCAGTCCGCCCCGCGGCCCTACACACCGCGCCCCGCCCTCCAGCCGCGCCGGCGCAGCCCGCCCCGCGGCCCTACACACCGCGCCCCGCCCTCCAGCCGCGCCGGCGCAGCCCGCCCCGCGGCCCTACACACCGCGCCCCGCCCTTCAGCCGCGCCGGCGCAGCCCGCCCCGCGGCCCTACACACCGCGCCCCGCCCTCCAGCCGCGCCGACGCAGCCCGCCCAACGGCCGTACACACTGCGCCCGTCCAGGGGTTCTCTGGATCCCGCTTACCTCCAGGACGAGTCACCTGATGCATCAATTACTGGCGAGCCCAAGCAGCTCTCTAACGTAGCGCAATTACCCAGACCGATCCGCCTTTATTGGCTTCCGGAATTCTCAGACGAAACACGGCAACATTGGTATCTTGTCGTTTCGCGACGGTATCCTGTAAAAGCGTGGTAACTAGACGGTTCGAGCCAGCCCAATTTAAGAGATTGATGTTGATGAGTTAGGCTCTCCCAATGAAGTATACATTTTTGAAGCAATACTTCTTTTTAGTTATAGCTTATGTTAGTTACAGCTTTAGGTGATTGCGTAAAAGCGTGTGCACTAATGTATGAATAAACAGTAGTGAGTGGTGTCTGACCCGCATCTTGATGGCGCGCGGCGCGAGGTAGAGGTCGAGGCAGCGCAGGAAGCGCTCGCGCGTGTACCGCGGGTACGCGGGCACCGCGCGCAGACTGCCGTGCCGCTGCGGCAGGAACGTGTACTTGCGCTTCCACGGCGTCTCGCTCAGCTTCTCCCACTCCTTCATCTGTAACCAGTGCCAGTAAGTGAAGATACTGTTGGTAAAATTATTTTATCAATTGATTCCAACGCAATTGGCGCTGATGAAATTAGTAGATATATGGTATTATTAACCTTACCACATACTTACAAGTCATAACTTCTCTAGTTAACAAGTCTATCGCGACTATGTATTTCCTTCTTTTTGGTAAAAATTCGATAATTCGTCCTTTTCCGAAGAAAGCCAATAGTACCAAATTAAAAGATTTACGCCCTATAAGTATTCTTCCATATCTATCAAAAATACTTGAAAAAGTAGTCCGTCAGCAGCTTGTCCAGTATTGTGAATCAAACAACATATTTCCTTCTTTACAATCAGGTTTAAGGAGAAAACATGGCACTTCAACGACTCTTATGGATGTTATCGACAAAATCCTCTCAACTCAAGATGGAAGATTTGGTACTATCCTTACATTAATAGATTTTTCTAGCGCTTTTGACTCCATAAACATTTCTCATCTTCTAGCCAAACTGTCGTACTACGGTTTTGACGATAGCACTTTAAATTGGTTTGGCAGCTACCCAACAGCTTCTTTTATTTATTTATTTATTTATTTATTTATTACCAATTAATCCACAGCATTTTTAACAATAAGATAAAATACAATTATTTTACATCAAACATAAGCCAATTACGGATTACTACTTCGTACACACAACAATTTTGACTTTCGGAGCTTAGTCTGCTTAAATTTAAATAAAAACATTAAATTTTATTGAAAAATAAAAACAAATAAAATTTAAAATACAAAAATTAAATAATAATAACAATAATAGAACCAAAATCTAAGACAAAAACTTTAAGATTTGAACAAATTAAATAAAGAACAAAACATGAAATTGGAATGAATGATAGTTTGATAAAATATCACAAACACAATAGGTACTAATAAAATTCCCTAATACACATGCCATTAATGTCTATATGCATTAAAGATTGTATGTACAAACCTAACGGTGATCGCTTATCATCGGTGCCTAGAGACATAATCAGAGGTGTCCCTCAGGGTACTGTTCTTGGACCTATTTTATTTATGATTGTTGGTACAAAAAAAAAAAGTTAAATACATATCACAGTTAAAACCAACCATTTTTATTACAAACAAGCCTCTTGAGTGTGTAAATGAAGTGCGTAATCTTGGTGTACATATGGACAATAATTTAAAGTTCGAAACTCATGTTCTTAACGTTACACGTAAATGCTTCTCTCGTATTAAACTTTTATACAAAATACGTAAATTTTTAAGCATAGATATGCGTGTTCGTCTTTGTGAAACGCTAGTCCTTTCCAAAATTAATTACGCTCTAGCATTATACGGTTTTTGTTTTTACGGAAAAACGCAACGACTTTTACAACGGGTGCAAAATGCATGTGCGCGTTATTGTTTTCAGATCCCACCCAGAACACATGTCACACCATAAAACAACATAACCTTCTCAATATGAAAAACTTTGCTAGCCTTCTTTGTGATGTAATAAAATTTAAACAGCCCACTTATTTATATGACAAATTATCATGGCGAATATCAACAGCATTAATTGAGTGTAGATCAAGTTCCAACGTTTTTACCATGCCTAAGCACAAAACAGCAGCATTTAGAGGAAGTTTTAAATTTCTTGCCATGGAGTGTTGGAACAAAATTCCTCCCCAATCCGTAACTTTCTAACTAAGGAGACTTTTAAGAAAAATATGAAGTCTCATTTACTTAAAAATCAAAACAAATAAACATAAAAATTATAAAAATAAATTATTTTATTCTAATATTCATTGAATGTGTTGTTATATTACTTTTTTTACACTCGTGGTACATGTACCACGTTTACCATGTGTGTATAATATCAATGTGTAATTTTTAAAATAGGCACTTCTCGATTTAAAACTTTCTCTAGAGCTTAGCTGATATAACTATAGGTACTTATTCCTACCCCAACTAAATACATAAATAAATAAATAAATATTCACGGGACCAATTACACTTACTGATCTAACCCCAAAGTAAGCAAATTATTTGCTTGTGTTATGGGTGTTAGCCAACGATACTAATACATAGAAATACATACATAAATACAAGAATAAATTTAATAAACACCCAAACCCGGAAATACAAACATTTATGCTCATCACACAAATGTCTGTCCCCGTCGGGGCCATGATGCCATTGCATCATTATGATGACATGATGCCATTGATTGAATGACTGCGATAGCTTTGAGATAGGTGAAATGCACTTTATGGGCTTTTCTTTATGGTTTCTTTTATGGTGTTTTATTCCACAAATCCATCTTTACTTAATAATTATAATATGATACTGATTAAATACATAAGCCGCTGCTCTTTTCGGCAAAGTACTGACAGAATACCAGCGTTACAGTCTACAATGTAACATAATGCTGAGTCAGTTACCTTTCCCTAAAGTGATACTGAAATGGTATTTAGGTTAATTACTTACTTATAGTTTTAGTCTTATTCTTAAGCTAAATATAATCATAAACTTACGATACGCTTAATTGTTTTATGTATCTTTATTTTGTTTTGTGTGTAATTTTTTGGGAATAAATATTTTTCAATTCTATTCTATTCTAAACCGTAGCTGCCTTGAATTGAAATGTAATTCCAACATTTCAATTCAAGGCAGCTACGGTTGTAAGCTAAGGTTTCAGGGATGGCCTGCAAGGTCAGCCGGTTTACAGTTTTTTTTTTACTGTCAATTGTGACAGTAAATTCTGTCGAGGACAGAATTCCTGTTCTGAGCATAATATCCTTTGCGGTGTAGTCATAATATGAAATAAGATTATTACTCCTGGAAAGAGGTATTAACACACATTCTTATATCGATATCAATCTTAAACAGCCGTTGTAGCTGTCACGTGCGAGGGCGGGGGCGCGGCTGTGTGTGTGCACGTACCTCTCTGTCGTCCAGCAGGTACTCGGTGGGCGGGTTGTAGCTGTCACGTGCGAGGGCGGGGGCGCGGCTGTGTGTGTGCACGTACCTCTCTGTCATCCAGCAGGTACTCGGGGGGCGGGTTGTAGCTCTCGGCGTGCGAGGGCGGGGGTCTGCGCGGCGCGGCGATGGCGCGCGGCCCCCGCGACTTTGCCGCTTCCTCCTCCCCCTCACCCTTCACCCCTGAGCCCCACAGGTCGTAGAATTGTCGCTCCTAAAACACGAACAAATATAACTGCTCTCTTAATACGGTAATACTAACACTACTGCCAATAGAGTAATGAGTTGGCAAAATTTAAAACATGTTCAGATGAGAAACATGCGCATTAGAATTGAAACAATTGATGATTAAGTACAGGAACGTGTAGTTGCCTCCGAGGTTCACGAGACAGATAAAATAAAATGTGTGTTTCGCCACAAACCAAGCGCATCGTCGGTAATAGGGCGAGCGAGTCCCATACAGAGCGGCGAGTTGACCGGACACGGAGTGTTGGAAGCGCACATACCTTGTTCCTGCGTCGCTCGGCGGCTCGCTCGCGGCGCGTCTTGGTCCAGCCCATCTTGAGTGCGTGCACGATGCGCGAGATCTGGCGCTGGTCGGAGCGCGATGGCAGGAAGGAGCGCTTGTGGTCCGGGAACGCGCGCACCGGCGTCGCCAGCACCTCGCGGCTGAACCACTCCACCCACGGCTGTGGACAACCGACCCGATCAACTCAACTGAATGCCAGACTCTCCCCTAACACCATTATAGTAGTAGAAAATATTTCACAGGAACTAATATTAAAACGAGACATCTTGTGTAAATATAATGCAATAATAAAGGATGTTAATGAGTTTGGTCTAAATGTCCTACGACAATACAGCGTCAGCCGAAATTATAAAATTAATTTAATGTACAGTAGCTATACGAATAGGTTCGTCAGTTTTCAAATTGATTCATTTAACAAGCTGTAAGCACATATGATCTTTTGAAAATTTGTCACATAATAGACTGTTGCATAGAAATTTATGCTTAACTGTTCGATAACATGGTTCAGACTTGCTTGCATCAACACTATTTCCTTATTTTATCTTGTGTAAATGATTATTATCTAAAGAGATGATAATGTTTTATTAATTAAAACCTTTTTATTGATTTGAACTGCAATTGATATTTATTATAAAACTATTGTCATGGTTGATGTCACCGTTGTTATTTCTAGATTTCTAGTGTCATTCATTATTTAATTGCAAAATATATTTGCCATAAATATAATATCTTTTATTTTCGTAATGTCATAATAATGCCGAGACCTTTAAGAATTGAAGAACGAGCAGCAATAATTTCCGAACATGAAGCTGGCTACAACATCAGTGAGATATCACGTCGTCTCAATTTGACCAGGGATAGTGTGAGATTCTGGATAAGGAGAAACAGTGAAGAAGGTGCACTCGTAGATCACAGTAACAATAATCCTGGCCGCCGTCCTATTCTCAATGCTGCACAAAAAGCTGACATGAGAAGGCAATATGAAGCACACGGCTTTACATCAACTAATCATTACGCCCAATTGTATGGTGTTAGTCAAAGAGTGATAAGAAATGCATTACACTCAATGGGATCACATTATAGGTGACACGCAAAAAAATAATTGCTCTGACGCCTGCTCATAAGCATGCACGCTGCAGAGACTTATTTGAACTTTGATTAGAGCACCACTATATTTACAGACGAAAAAAGCTTGATGTCAAGCCAACACGGAAGGCTTCATTTGTGGAGATAATGGTACGAAATATACCGAAAACCATGTAGTGCCGAATTTCAATTCTGGGCGAATCTCGGCCAATATGTGGGGGTAGATGTCAACGGATGGAGTGAGCGAGCTCATTCTTCTTCCTTCAAGAGCAAACGCAACACATTATCTGTCTGTATTGGAAGATAGTATGCTACCAAGTGTTCGCACCGTGTATCCAGTCAATGAGGTACCTCAGGTCATCTATGTTCATGACAACTCTCGCACACTGCGTGTGTGCACCACTCGTATTGTAAATGAGTGGTTCATCCGGCATGATGATATAGTGGTGATTCCCTGGCCAGCAAAATCTGCAGATATAAACCCTATAGAAAATCTATGGGGTTTAATGGTTCAGCGATGGGAAAACGAAAATGAAAGGACAAAAGAGGCCATAGAAAACCACTGCCGCAATATTTGGGAAGATACAAGAGGGTCAGATTTATGCACTCGTTTCGTAGGTTCCATGAGAAATAGATTTCAATGTATAATTGACGCTAATGGTGCTATATCCGTTATTAATGAATGAATGATTTTTTTTATTTCAGGTACCAAGTCCCATAGATTACAGAAATAATATGACATAACAAAATTCGTAGATATATTTGTTTGTATGTAGCTTTTATAGAAATTTGCTTGTTTATTTAGCTAGTTGTCAATTCAATGTATGATTTTTTGAGTTAATCTTCCTCTTTAGTTTCATTTCAATTGTGCATTATACCTATTATTATAATTGATTCACCATCAAAGGCCTCGAATAATTTTCAAATTAGCAGTAAAAATTAAATCTATTCAATTGCGATAAACTTTATTTGATAGACAACGTTACATTTATTTAATGTTAGTAGAACTGTTTTTGTACTGGTATGTTGGCATGATTGATTCATCTAGTGCAAGCGCAAGTGCAAGCGAAACTATATCTTAAGATGACGAACCTATTTTTACCGTAACTGTACAATAAGCTCATATTAGAATTCAATGCGACGCTTTTTAATTGCAACTACATTTTAAAAAGGAATATATTAGGAAGTCAAGAAACTAACCAAACTTGTACGCTTTTTCTTATTTGTAAATCAAGCAAATCTTATTTTTCCGCTATAAAGTTAACTCTTTCTTTTATTTATGTCCAACCAAACAAATTAGAAAAATGTCGGTTAGGTAAGTAAGGCGCATTTTAAACGAACTATTGTATAAAATGCAACAAAAATTATAGTATTTGATTACATAATGTTTGATTTGTAAATATGCAATTGTTACAATAATAATAATAAAGATTGCTGATATGAAGAGCAGTTAATCTCATGCTTTCTTGTCATCTAGATGTTCAGATATTTTATGGTGACCTTTTTTACACAGTTAATTTTAACACATTTCTTGAATTTGTTAACTGGTAAATCTCTAATAGCACCAGGAAGCTTATTGTAGAAGCGTATACTTTGTCGCATAAAAAGAGTTGCTAATTCTGTGGAGACAAGATTCATGCACAGCGTGATTGTTTTTGTTCCTTGTATTTAGTAAATGAATATCACTATTCTTTTTTAACAAGCAAATATTTTTACGTACATACATCAAATTTTATAATATACAGTTATACAATACAGTTAAAATATTGTTGCAAATAATCTAGAAACGTGAAAATGTGGAACGCTGGAGAGATATAGAAATAAAAGAAAGAGATATCTATGCCATAATGGATATTCTGCTATATAGCATAAGGGTGAAAATAGCGTGTACTAGGACTGCTTTACTAGGACTTCTTTATCATAACTTGTTCAAAACTAGAATTGCTTATTGTTTACGCGATAAATTTAGATTTTTCGGGAAGCAGGTAGAACTTTACTCTGGGTATAAATAGAGATGTGTTGACAAATAGAGATCAGTTTTTTTATAAAGCGATCGAGAGCGATACTTGAAACGACCATTGCGAAGCGAGAAGTATTTTAGTGATTCAGCGTAGTCGGTTAAGTTTAGTGTTAGTACAGCGAGTGTGACACGTGTATTTACGTTAGCTTATCAGAGTATTTACGTATTTCATCGTAGTTTATTGTACCGTAGTGTTGTAAATACACGGTTTTAATATAACGTAAGCACATAACAATATTGATTTCTTAGATTTTTTCTCTGAGGGAGGTCCTTGTACCAACATTGTAAATTACCCTTAGAGCCTTTTTTAATAAAAATATCGTATTTATTTCATAGGAAATCCCCCAGAGAAGAATTCAATGTGACGTGATACTATGAAAGTAACTAAAGTACATAAGACGCGCAGTGTCAACATCAGTAAGCTGTTTCATTTTTTTCACTGAGAATGTTGCTGAACTAAATCTACTGGCCAATTTCTCTCGATATGTTTGTCCCCAATGCAATTTTTTATCTACTGTAACTCATAAAAAATACAGTAGAGTCCACAAGATCAATTTTTTTACCGTTGTGTTGTACATTAGTATCTATATGCCTTATATTATATTATATTAGGTGTGGAAAATTTAATACTTTCGATTTTGTTACCATTTAAAAGCAGATTATTAACATTGAATTAGTGTCCAACTTTTGAAATCATATTGTTTACTTCGTCATACTTACCAATTTGTTTTTTCACTTTAAATAAAAAGGAAGTGTCATACGCAGACAATATGATTCCATGCTTATCACCCAAATACTAAGGCAAGAAATATTTTCTTTTTTATATCATAAGATAGCAAACAAGCAGATGGGTCTTTTGATGGAAAGAGTCAACCATCGCCTATAGACACCAAAGGTGTTAATGGTGCGTTGCTATCTTGTGGCGAGGTCTTACACCACATGCACTATTGTTTGTCCGTATGTCTCGTTATAACAAAAAAAACGGCTTGAATATACTGTGAGTATACGTGATACGGATGATGGGACATATGATATTTTCAGCGTAAATGAATTTGCGCCTTGTGAAGCGGGTGTTAGTTGATTTTTCGTTGAACAGCGGTTTAATTGCACAAATTAAGTTTACCTTTCCGACTTATTTTAGTAGGGAAAGTCTTACTTTTCCAGAAATCACAAAACAGATCTTGAAATCTTTGGATAACTTTTTACTTCTAGAAATGTATTAGAAAGCACTGAACATTGTTATGCGATGTTACTGAGATTTCATTAGTATGAATTACAAATTCGAAATATATTTATATAAACAACCGTCAAAAAATAGTCCAGGATATAAGTCTCTAAGTACTTATTAGTTTTTTCAAACATCTGTATCTCTATAAATTACAGTAGATTTTCACCATTGTCATACTACAGCGATGGGTGGTAAATTGGTACTATGCAGTTTTTTGTTTGTTGGACCCATTGTTGATGTCGATTAGGTGCATAGTGATGTATTTGAGATCATGAAAAGTTTTTGCGTATTAAAAAGTATGTTTGACTAGATAAAACCAATGCTTCAACCCCTATCCCTAGGTGACTGTTTTACTGAAAGTTAAAAAAAAGTTAATCAGACTAATCTTGATGTGCAGCACAGAGATGTTTTATTGTAAAATTTAATGTAAATAGATATTAAGGCAGGATAAATTGTATATTTCGATTAGTTCCTAAGTTTTTTATAATAAATAATGTTCGTTTTCGTCTTTTATTCGCCCTAAGACCTACATACAGCTTTGTTGTATAGAAATAATAAAGCTTTATGTAGCTATGATCGTTGCCTATTAGGCATATTACGAATAAAGCGAGTTCCACGCAATTAACGACATTACGAGTCGACTCTTGCGAGATAATATTTATATGCGAAAACTCGGAATCACGAAAAATCCGAAAAGTGCAAAATTCTTTATGAAAACAAATGTTTATCGATTGTAAATAGTATGTATAATGTAAGTATAAGCCTTAGGCATATGTTTAGACACTTTTCGGTACTATAAAGATAGTTAACAGGATAGTACGACCTGAAAAGGCGGACAACTCTGTAATTGTAAGTTTCCGAGGTCCTGTAAGAACGTATAGTGTATATAACACTCTTGTTTGTTATTGTATAAGTTTACTTGTGTTAGATCCTTGTATATAAATAAGAAATAACATATTGTAATTAGATTTTGGTAGGTCTTAGGGCATTATGTACTTTGTTTTGCATATATTTGTAAAAAGATAGTACCGTTGCACTCGCTAGAGGGCCACACTAGGTAATTAGAGGTAGGAAAAGCTACCTAAGATAAAATTATTAAGATTAGATCACGAAAAGTACGATTTTAACAAATCCCAGACATTGTGGCGCCACACTTGGCGCCATTTGTCTTTGTCGATTTACGCCGCTCGTCTGGCCGCGCGCTATAAATATCGGAGAGCGCGGCCATACAATCAGTTCCGTTCCGATCAAATTACAGTTTCGTTACGACTCAATAAGTTTCCCAGACAAGTTCCTGGGCTTTAGAATATCTATAGGGTACCGGCTTTAGAGTAGGGCAGTGTTAGGGCAAGTAGTGGCTCTCCCATAGAATAGTGAACATTTGCAACGGTGGTAGCTTTATTGAATTCTATTTCGTTACAATAAAGCACCGTTGCAACGAAAAGTTGTGGTCTCGATTATTTCTCCGGCACATCCGACTCAACCAAAAAGCACTGCGGCTGGTGGGGCGTCGAAGAAGAACCAGATCTACAGTCCGCTGGCTCCCCCGGCTGTAGTGCACACTTGACCTAAATTCAAGGACGATTTAGGGTTATTGATGTATTAGCAAGATATCTACATATTTTGAAGGATTTGAACTCTAAGCGTATCTATAAGTATGCTTTGACGGACTCCGAAGACATTTTTTTTTACTTTAATCTGATATAGATATTTTATTTACTATAATCTTGACAATGGTGTGAACCATAAATCTAATGGACCTATAGCATCTGACGTGTGAATTTGGTGATTGTAACTGTGATTGACTGTTGTTGTCGAACGAAACTGTATAAATTGATTTGTGGTTTGTAATTCAACGTGTAAAAAAATTCATCGCTCTATAATTAGAGCGCTGCAATCAGCGTAACGGGATGGAAGTTACCAATAGTTAGTGGGCTTATATCCGGATGGAGTATGAGGTAGTAACTGCATGGAGGTTACATGTAGTTAAAGGGCTTATATGCGGATGGATAATAGAGTTAGTGACAAGTGGAAATTATGAGTGCAGATGAAGTAGCCGCATGGAGGTTGCGTTGTAGTTGTTGGGATGTACGTGTCACAGTTTTGTAAGAAATAAAAAGAATTAATTTTTTTTTAAAAGCTTGGTATTCTGGCGACGGCGAAACGGTATTTTAGCCCGGTACAGTTGCTCAACATTTATCAAGCACGAGTCCATTCATGCATGGAATACTGCTCTCACCTCTGGGATGGATCCGCCACATACCAGCTCGAGACACTTAAGGCGATCGAGAGGCGTGACAAGAGGCTCATAGACGACGATGATCTTGTAGGCAAAAAACTCCAGAGCCTCGCTCATCGCCGCAGAGTGGCTAGTTTATCGGTTTTTTATCGGATATACTTTGAGAGTGCGCTGCGGCATTGGACGACTTGATTCCGCCATCGCCGTTTTTCTATCAATGGTCGAGGCGCACAGATTCTAGGTATCACCATATGGTGGATGTTCCACGTACCTGGACAGAGGTTCGATTCCACATTTTTCATTCGAACCGCAAGGGACTGGAACATGCTTCCTGAGCCTGTGTTCCCGACGAGTACAATCTAGGAATCTTCAAGTGAAGAGTGAACAGGTACTATGGGGAACATTTCCGGTGTTCCACCTTTAAGGACACATTCGCTTGGCACATTCGTCGGGTGCTTTTGTTAGGCTCCGCCTCTTACGCATCTCTATTGTGTGTATTAGACAATGCCGCTTGAAATATTTGTTATTCATCATAATTCTTAATGTTTTATTTTGTAGGTGAGAGTAATTCTTAGTTTTGTAGTTTATTTAAGTAGGTAATTACAACATAAAACTGTAAGGAGCCGATTCCTGCGATTGAGTACTTACAAGTAGTCGCACTAATCTGTTTTGAATAAAAAGTGGTTTATTGTTTTTTTTTTCTATTAGTGATAAAACTAATATTAAAGTAAATATTTAAACTACTCGTAGAGGTTTAATACAAATATTGACAAATCTTACTATTTAAAAAATAACTACTTTTTGTTTGATCTTAATATTTGCAGGTCTAGAGACATGACATGTAGCCTAGTTATTTTATATAGGTCAATCGCCGCTAGTTAAATGTTCTAGTAATTTAGTTTAGATACTGGTTTATTCCGCCAGATTAGATGATAGAGTCAAATTTCGCGGCATTTTCAAAGTCCAATTTACACACAGGAGTCCAACAATAAAGCAATCTCTCAAGTCCAAAAAACGAAGCACAGGTTAAATTTTAAGCACGATTGGAGTCCGGGAAAATAGCAATGGCCATAAAAAACGGGATCAATGAAACAAACGTAGAGCATCGGCAACTGTTAAGGAGCGACTGATAAGGAATGTTATGATTTGTGTAAACGCATTGTGGTCAAGTATTTAATTTTTTCTAATTGGATGCACCGATCTGTGGGTGGAGCTAAGATGTATTTCGCTGTTCAAAGAAACATTTTGTTAACTGGAACACCGCCAGTGAACTCAATTGTACCTTCTAGGGAAGCGCGTTCCATCTTAGGCCGCATCTAAGCTTACCATCAGGCGAGATCGTGATCAAGCACCTATCGATAATAAAAAAAAAAGAGCTTTGCATAATTATTATAATTTGCATAATAATTGAAAGACGAATATTAAATGATGAATATTTAGCTTTCATGTGTTAGTTTGTTTTGTGTGGCTTAAAAGCGTTCTTGTTAAAATTGCTCTTAGTATTCAGCGGTATGCACAGAATTATGACACTGGGTATCCGGCGGAGTACTCGATGGCAAAAACTTTTTGTTTTATAGATTTTTAGCATAGCCACAGCCACGCGACGGATCTCTAAGTCGGAAACCACGCCAACAGAACAAGTCTTAGATGTACTACTATTCATGTACATCTTCTACGGCAACGCAAACAAAACAGCGATCGGTTGTCGCGGTGGAAGAAATTCTAATAAGTAAAATAATTAATAAGCTAAAATATTATAACTACTCACCTAGACAGCTTCAACTTTCACATATTCAAGGTTCCGGTTACTTGTGATTACCTCCTCAAATATATTATCCAAGTGAGTGATAGTTACAGAACACGTCCCTTGCAAGATATTTACCAAAAGTATTTAATTTTAAGTAGGCCTCCAGATGTTTTTCTGTATGGTTATGCTTCTTTGCCGCGGAATAGAAATTATTTAAATCTGAATATCCCGAGTCAGTCCACACTGTACAAGAACCACTAAGCAATATAAAAGGAAAACAATATAATTTAATCGCGTGTACACAACCATACAGCCAGTTATACGTTTCATAACTTTTAACATGAAACTTTCGAGTTACATTTCCTTTTTGCTGATTTAATTGTATCTCGGGTACACACCTACTTTTAGACACAATTTGAATCTTTTCACTGAATGACAATTGAAGCACTTGTTATTTTTAATTTTTAATAAACACACATTTTCAACACAAACTTCACAATCAAATAACATTCTAAGAAAATCATCAAATGCACTTTTAAAAGCAAATAACTACAATTATTATAGAAACTCAGTAATAAACTGTTAAATGCACAATTTTTCAAATGTTAAAATGAAAAATCTTCTAAGAAAACTAATAATAAATATATGGCGCAAACAAAATACTATACAATGCCCATTACATAAAAAATATAAAATGGCCACCGCGAGACATAACATTTCTACCATTTAAACAAATAAAACCTTACTAAACAAATAGCATAATGTGCAAACGTGATTTATTAGATTTCCGGCTATTATATTTTTTACTCGGATTATAGGCATTAGACAACGAACATTTCCAATTACTCCTGACATCTGCCGAACTCCGCGGTTTCCGATATTAATGGGTGTGTGCATTTGCAAACTATGCAAGACACCAAAATTACTACACACATGCGAACAAATCTCCTGCGGAAGACGACGGCATAACTTGGTTAGAGTTGCCAAACGCCTGACAAACATAATGTTTTTGTAATATTTTATCACTTATACACTTGTACTGTTTCACTTTATTGTGAAACAGTACAAGTGTATAAGTGATAAAATATTACATTAAAATGGAGTTTCACCAAGTGTCGACGATGAAAAGTATAGAATAATGTTTTTGTGCTTGCAAATAGGTACTATTTATAAAATATTAGGCGTTTTTAAGTTGTTTTATTTTATTTATTCATTTATTTACTATTAATTAAAGTCATCTAAAACGTACGAACGTTTTATTAAAATATCTGTGAATGGCAAGTAAAGCACTGCCTTCTGCATATAAGGAGCGCACGCTCCTGTTAGTATTGTTCGATAACTGGCAAGTTTAAGAAATATCTGGCTTCGAGAATTGATCGGATACCAGAAGAGACTTGTTCGACAATGGCTGGCTTCAAGAATTGATTGGTTTCGAGAATAGGCTGGCTTCGAGAACTGACTGATTTTGAGAATTGGCTAGCTTTTGAGACCTAATATGCTTCGGGATCTGACAGGCTCCGACTGACTAATGTGCAGCCTTAAATTAAGTTTTTTGTCAAAATTCATTTCGTTTATTGTAAATTACAAATTCCTGATATAATCATTTCAATGTAACACTTAATAATATTCTAGCCACTATTTTTATTGATATGTTTTTCAAAAACTTTGGTGGCCAGGTTTGGCGAGCAGTAAGATGATTACTGTGTAAGATTTAGTTCTGCCCGGAAGTGCGTCACACGAGCACGGCGGACAGTCCGCATTGCCAGTTACCTGGTACTCGTCGCTGTGCTCGGCGGGCAGGTTCCCGGCGCGCAGGCGCTGTATGAGCCGCAGGTCCTCGGCAGCGAGCACCACGTCCTGCCCGGTGCTGGGGTCCCGCACCGTACGCCAAAACTCCGGGTCTTCGCATTTCCTGACCAACAAATTAAACTTCAAATCGAATTCTTTCTCGATCGGACTACGAAACAATTTGGGTAGAGACCACGTTTCTCAGTCTTTCATGTGGTAAAATTTCTCTTACAACATTGGATGACACTAAGTCCTCTACACACGTACGACTTAAATGATAGCGTTTCTGTCTTCATAGCTGAAATGTAATTGTACATTCCATTATTGGATCATACTTTGCTAGTAAAGACAAACATATCTAAGTTTATGTTACACAGCTTTGTATGCAGTTATGATATCTCATAAGATTTTTCAGAGAAATCCTTGAAGGGCATCGACATAGTAATATCTCTGGACTTGTAACTTCCAACAAAATGTCTTTCATAAACGGCCCCGCGAAGTTTGTTTTCTTTAAACAGCTAGTTTGTTTTTTATTAGCATCAAGTAATAATGATTGGCGGTATGATCAATGCTCGACCCTGATTTGGTAAGCATCGTATTGTTATATTTAAATCAGTGGAAAGTGAAATTTAAAATAGGAACAACAATTTGATGACCTGAAAAAATAATTAGGGAGTGTGCTATATGAAAGGTAGAAATAAAAGATTTGACTTAATTTTTTAACCAGTCGATTTCAATATTTTACATTTTTTTAATATGTACTTAAAACTGCTAAAAATCGAATTAAGTTTTGTAACATACAGCTTTTTAATTATAAAAATTTTGCCTTATTTTTTTTATTTTTTTTTTATGTCATAAGATAGCAAACAAGCAGATGGGTCTCCTGATGGAAAGAGTCAACCATCGCCTATAGACACCAAAGATGTTAATGGTGCGTTGCTGTCTTGTGGCGAGGTCTAATGCCACATGCATAAGTTTTCCGGCTACCTTACCCTCCAAACCGGAACACGACAGCGACAAGCACTGACGATATTGCGGCAGGAATAAATAAGGCGGTGGTACTAGACCCGGGCGAGACAATGCAGAACTCTACCACCTAGTAGCCCCGATGGTAGTGACTCGATAGCCAATCGGTCGCCTTTTACGACCTGCCTGGCAGAACGGCAGTTGGCCTATTCTTCAAAGGAGGCCGGGACCAACACGGCGAAACTTACCTTTACTTGCCTTTTACAACAAATTTTATTTATTTAAAATCTTTATTACACAAAATGTACAAAAGGTGAACTTAACGTCTGAAGACATTTTCTACCAGTTAACCTTAAAGTTGCAATTATATATTCTAGATTGAAATATATTTATTGATGGAACCTCTTGAATATTATTCGGGAGATACTTCCAGAGACGTATTGCTGTAAGCGTAAAAGATTCAAAATAACTTTCTGTGTTGTGGACTGTGACCAAAAGGGCATTAGTGTGTAAAGAGCGCTGAATACGACCTTGGGTATAAAAGTAATGAAACCGTTCACGTAAATATGATGGAGAGAAAGGATCATGCAGTATTAAAAAAAGCAATATACCTAATAACATGATTATTCCGATGGTTACGCAAGTCAAACCATTTTAACTGAGATTGAAACTGACTTACGTGACTTAATAAATCTTCTTCATATTTTTAAAATATCGTTATGACTCCACGTTTTTCAAATCTGATTTTAAGAAATTGGTCAAATAACAAATTTAATTTACTTGAATCTTTTGCTTTGCTTGATTCGTCCGGGATTTATTTACGACATTCATTTTTTTTTAAATTATTTTTGACATAATTTTGTTATTTTTCAACTAATCGATTTTGAAGCTAAGACAAAATTTAAGAGCTCAAATATTGAATTGAGTGCCATTCAAAGGATCAAAATCGATCATCGTTTTGAAAATACACAAAGGTTCAAAAAAAAAGAAGAAGAAAAAGTTCCTTCACACCCGTATCCTCGAAGAGGTAGGTAGAGGTATAAGTACATCCACGACTTGCCGAAGGTATTTAGCTCCATAATGTGACAGGTGGCAAGCCTATCGTCAACCGAGCACTTATCCAATCCCGGGCTATGTTATTTATATCGGAAAATTGAAAAAACACATTTTTCGAATTGCTTGACAAGAGAATTAAACCTAGTACCTCATGTGTTCATTATCGACACCGGACTACTAGACCACAGAGGTGACGACTGTTCAAAAACGTAAATAGTTTTTTTTTTAATTATCAATAGGGAAGCGCTTGACCACGATCTCGCCTGATGGTAAGCTTAGATGCGGCCTAAGATGGAACGCGCTTCCCTAGAAGGTACCTGTGCACTCTTCTCTTAAGGATCTCCAGGTTGTACCCGTCGGGAAACACAAACTCAGGAAGCATATTCCAATCCCTTGCGGTTCGGATCAAGAATGTCTAGAGTTATGAAATCTTTGAGTTTCAAAAATCTATGTTTTAGTATAATTTTAGCTCCTTTGAGCTTTAAATACCTAGCCTAGCTAGTGTATTTTGTCGGAATCTATTTAAAAGACCAATTCGTTTTTGATGTAGCAAAGAGAACACACACACATCTTGCACTTCAAACTGGAAAAAATCAACAATAATTAACTTATTTCATTGAGCATAATACCATTCCTTTAGATACACACTTGTATTAACGCGGCACAATCAAAAATTAAGTCAATTTCGAGCGCTAGGAATGTTTCTATACATTGAATTCGCTGTTGAAGGGTGATTACTACATTAATACTGAAAGGGAATATTGTGTACCCATTTTTACGATAATTGTGCAGACTTAAGTTGTATTAATGTTTTTATATACTATACATCAGACATAAAATTAAGAAATAATATTCCACATATTACCATTTTCCCTGTATTATTTCGGGACCTCTTTTGATAAATAGATCAACCGCATTCCTGCTTAGCAAAAAGCAAGGCATCTCGAAAAAAGCAAGAAAAGGCTATTATTTTGTTTCACTAACATCTGCAATGTCTTGACCGGGTTTGGTACCACTGCCTTAACTATTCCTGCCGCAACAGTATCGGTGCTTGACGTGTTCCGACTTGGAGGATAAGATAGCTGGTGGACTTATGCATGTGGCATGCCAACCTCGCCACACGGATAGCAACGCTCCATTAACGTGGTTATCTCTTTCCATCAAAAGGACCTGCATGTTAGCTGTCCTATGAAATAATATAAAATAAATATCATGCTTTTGACACACACACACACACACACACATGATATAATATTCGAGTTTTACCATAGGATCGCTAGTAATTTAGATTTCCCTTAAACTTTTTTGTAATGTATTAATCTTGTTACAGTGGAATTTTGTACGTAAGAATCTACTGTGAAAATAACTGCAGTACAGATATTGCACAGTGTTTTGTTTGACTCGAGTTTAAACTGTATAATACGCTGCTAAATTAAGACTATGGATATAATTGTGTACCAAAGACACAACAGAGTCCAGTACATCCTGCTTGTACTCATTAGGTTAACATTAGTGTCTAGTCACCCATTACGGATTGAAAATTTCACACCTTGTTTTGTTACATTTCATAGAAAATTAATTATATTATTACAACTTTATCAGTGTTGGACCGGAGCTGTTATATCGTTAAAATGTTTTAAGTACAATACATACATAACTAGTTATAGCTATTAAAGGTTTATAAATGACTAGCTGTTGCCAGCGACTTCCTCCGCGCGGACTTCGTTTACTCCGCACAGCACCTGGCCACTAGGTGATAGCGTGATAATATGTAGCCTATATGTTGACTCGACCTGTTAGTAATATTCATGCAAAATTTGAAATAAATCCATGCAGTACTTTTTGAGTTTACCCCGGACATACATACAGACAAACAGATAAACAGACAAACAGACAAAAATTCTAAAAACTATATTTTTGGCTTCGATATCGATTGTAGATCACGCCCCAAGTATTCTTTTAAAAAAATATTCAATGTACAGTTTTGATTTTCCTACGATTTTGTTATATGTATATAGATTAAACGTTTGAGAAACATCTCACTTGAGGAATTCGTCAATGTGATCTCTCTGCGGCGGTTTGATGATCTGGCGGCCGTCCAGGTCGTACCCCACGTGTGGATACTCATTGTACCACCACATCGGAATGTCTCCAACTGTGTTACGACGATCTTCCTCGTCCGATGTATCTCCCGATTCATACTCATCTGCAATCATTGTCATACGAGTAAATAAAATCACTTAGTTTACAATTTTCGTGTTTTACTAGAACATCAATATTTCCTAACTCGTATATATAATGCAGGTGATCTATTAATATCTTTAGTACATACACAACAATCACAAAAACAATGACAGAAAATAGGTACAATGGGTGAGCTTATCTCCAGTAACAGAGATTAGAGCGTAACATGTTATTAACAAACATTGCAGCTTTAACAGGTTTATGGATACAGTTTGACTGAACTGTTGTGCGCGATTAATTATATCTAATCATGTTCGCAACGCATATTATATTAGATCTAATCATGTACGCAATTTTACTTTTAGAAGCTTTATGAATTGTTAATAAAGCGTCTAAAATATTTCGTTTTGTTATGTAAGCACACTATCATTTTAGGCAAACTATTTCCTACTTATACCTGTGACACTCGTGCCTTTTCCACACTTTTGTAAATACATATATGGAGGAGGAGGAGGAGTAAAACCATTACACTGTATAAAATTATTGGTTATTAGGTTAATCGTTTTGACTTTGAGAAGTGTATGTCCTATGATAAACTATTCAGATGCGAGAGTTACTCTGTGTAGAGGTCCTCTACCAGTCACTACACCCATTCAATATACATATTATGGTAGAAAGTTACAATAAATATTTTTGTGGTTTCCGCATGTTGAGGTGGATCACTTTTGAAGAATAAGTCGATTGCCTGGTGTTACTGCTAGGCATCTCGTAAAATACGAGAGAATGATAATGCATGTCACTAACATTGCTACTATTGTCTAGGTGGCACAGTTGTGCAGTGTCTCAACCGGGCTTAGTGCCAACTTCTTCATCGTGATAGGTGACCAGCTTAAAGTCAACCAGGCAATTTTCCAATCCCGGGCAACATTGTTTTTAACAGAAAACTGAAAAAACACATTTTTTTGATTTGACCAACCCGGGAATCAAATCTGGGACCTCGTGTGGTCACCACCGACACCGGACTACTAGAGCACTGAGGCGATTTTCAATTGTCATGTAATTAATAATGTAAATGCATTTAAACCTTTCCACTAAATCCTGTTATACTTTTTAAATACTAGTGTTGTTTTTTATTCTTTATTTCTTATATAACTAGCTGTTCTCCAAGATTACATTTGTGTTACTCACAAATTTGATGAAAAGAATTTTAAAATCATTCCAGTAGTTTTTGGGTTTATTCAGCAAAATAATTTCTAAGTTATTATATCTATACTAATAATATAGATTTATAGCGTAAATTATTTACTGTTTTAAACAAAATATATACAAATGGAGTATACAGTAGTTATTTGAGCCCATACTAACATTATAATAAGTTATACACAAACTATAGTTACATCTTAGCATAGGGTAGCTTTAACTAAAATCTCTGTTCATAGACATTATAGCTTGTTAAACATAGCAGGTTTTAAGATAAACTGGGTAAAATATAACTATGAAAAGACAAATAAAAATATATAATAAAATAAGAACAAAAGGCATAACAGGCAAAAGACGGATTAGAGACATTGTAACGTGTGAATCCCGTTACCTAATAATTCGTTATAATGTTCGGACAAAATAACCTTTTCATTTAGTATAGTCAATTGAGACTATTAAATTTTGAGTTGTCCTGAACACACAATTAAATGGCATAGATACAATTTACGTATGGCATCCCTTTGTCAATGTCATAGCGTCAAATTCTTTCACCTCGCTTTTCCTGTCAAAATGACATTCAGCTAAGTTTTGTCTAAAAAATTTAAATCTTAAAAAATAAATAATGGTCATAGTTTCGCCTAATTTTAGTCTGAAAACTTGTAGACGGCGCTGCAAGATGCGTGCCATATAAATTTTGTGTAATTGCAAGAGTTTACTATTTTATCAAAAATGTGATATTTTTCATACACGTGTTCAACACCTATCTGAAAATATACTTGGGAAAGGAAAAAGGGGACGTTAAAGATCGCCTAGAATGAGTACCCCCAATTATACCGAGCACGATCGGAGAGATATCCACGGACACCATCTGACACATTTTTTAAGGTTTGCAGATTCCCTGTATGAACTTTTTTTTTATGTGACAATTTTGTGAAGCAGTGTATGACTCTGAACTTTAAACTCTCTTACCATAATTCTAGTTCGTAACCTATTATAAAATGCGACTCTAACTTAGAGACCAATATATACCATCCATCCAAGTCAGCCTTTCTCATTTCATCTCCTGCTTTATTGTGCGATTTTGCTTCAGATCCTGAACTTATTTTTTTTTGATAAGTAACTCAATCAGCCCGCCTCGAGATTAAAAGTTCCAACCTCCCTTTGCTATTTGGCTATATGGAGGGAGTCTGTCACACGCATTTGGGTGTGGTGCTCGTTACACATAAATAACACCTAGAATCCACCAGGTACCAAACCATCATACCCGTTACATAGACTATTATTACCTTCCTTATATAAATACATTGACACCTCGTCCAGGCATAAAAACACAACTATGATTTTTTTACATTTGTATTACAAGGATTCGCTTTTCTAATTTATATTTTTAATACATTTTATAATTTATATTTTTTGTAAAACAATTTGGCTTTTCTTAATAAATATTTATAATACAACATGTTGACTATTGTGGGCTGGGTTGCCTTAATGAAGACCTGATGTCTTACTTAATGTGCAGCACAGACACGTTTTGTTGTAAATATTAATGTAAATAGAAAGTAAGGCAGGATAGAATGTATGTTTCGTTTAGTTCGTAAGTTTTTTGTAATAAATAATGTTCGTTTTCGTCTTTTACTCGCCCTAAGACCTACATACAGCTTTGTTGTATAGAAATAATAAGGCTTTATGTAACTATGATCTTTGCCTATTAGGCATATTACGAATAAAGCGAGTTCCACGCAGTCGACGACATTACGAGTCGACTCTTGCGAGATAGTATTTATATGCGGGAACTCGCAATTACGAAAATCCGAAAAGTGCAAAATTCTTTGTTAAAACAAATGTTTTATGATTGTAAATAGTATGCATAATGTAAGTATAAGCCTTAGGCATAGGTTTAGACACTTTTCGGTACTATAAAGATAGTTAACAGGATAGTACGACCTGGAAAGGCGTACAACTCTGTAATTGTAAGAGTTTCCAAGGTTCCTGTAAGAACGTATAATGTATATAACACTCTTGTTTGTTATTGTATAAGTGTATTTGTGTTAGATCCTTGTATGTATATAAGAAATAACACATTGTAATTAGATTTCGGTAGGTCTTAGGGCATTACGTACTTTGTTTTGTATATATTTGTAAAAAGGTAGTACCGTTGCACTCGCTAGAGGGCCACACTAGTTAATTAGAGGTAGGAAAAGCTACCTAAGGTAAAATTATTAAGATTAGATTGCAAAAAAGTAGGATTTTAACAAATCCAGACATTGTGGCGCCACACCCGGCGCCGATTGTCTTTGTAGATTTCCGCCGACCGTCTGGCCGCGCACTATAAATATCGGAGAGCGCGGCCATACATTTAGTTCCGTTCCAGTAAAGTTACAATTTCGTTACGACTCAACAAGTTTCCCAGACAAGTTCCTGGGCTTTAGTATATATCTATAGGGTACCGGCTTTAGAGTAGGGAAGTGTTAGGGCAAGTAGTGGCTCTCCATAGAATAGGTCAAATATTTTGCAACGGTGCTAGCTTTATTGCTATTTTGTTACAATAAAGCACCTTTGCAAGGAAGTTGTGGTCTCAATTAATTTCCCGGTATCCGGCTTGCGGCAAGCACTACGGCTGGTGGGGCGTCGAAGAAAGAAGAACCAGATATACAGTCCGCTGGCTCCCCCGGCTGTAGTGCACATTTTCTGGTCCTTCGAGCCGGATCACTGAACCATGCCGATCGAAACAAGAAGTACGTCGAGTCGCCGAGAGGAAGAGGCCGCTAGTCACGAGGAGGAAACGAGCGGTACCACCACGTCCGCTACGGAGACTAGCGTTACAACAGAGAACACCGAGGCGACCGAGACCACAACCAGCACCGTTGCAAATAGCGAAAAGCCGGTACCATCCGCAGTCGAGTCGCCGCGTATAGTTTACTTACGCGCCAAATTAGAAGAAGCGCGCTTACGAGCAGAAGAGGCGCGCTTACGGACGGAACTCGCGCGCGCTGTTTACGAAGAAGGGCAAGCAACTGCCATTACGAGGGTCGAAGATTGGATGGACTCCGCTCGGCCAACCCATACGGATCGCCAGCCGGCACCAGAGCCACTGGCAATCACCAGTTCGGTGGCACTTATGCCACAACCACTACGAGAGGCGGCACCTAGGCCGCATTACGAAGAGGCGGCGCACGCGCCGCACCAAGAAGATTCGGCGGGCCATGAGTCGCCCGCACCACGAGAGGTGGCCCAGGCGCCACAAGCTACGTCGCCCGCGCAGTCGGCGGGCATTCCAGCGCGCGCTGTACGTCCGGCGGAAGATGATGTGTCCGTCGTAGAGAAGGCGAAGATTTCGACGCCTACTGAAAATACGGCACCAAAACAAGAGTCTGGTGCATTGAAGGCCGCAGATATCACCGCGCTCGCGTCCGCCCTGGCAGAAGCATCACGCGGGGCGCCGCGCTATAGTATGGAGTTACCAAGTTTCGATGGCGCTGGTGAAGAATGGTTGCAGTTTAAAGCGGCGTATCGAGATACGGAGAAATATTTTAGCAAGGCGGAAAATCGGGCAAGAATTCGAAGATGTTTACGTGGAAACGCCAAAGAAGCCGTCGCTTGCATGTTTTACGGAGAAACTGACCCAAGTGAGATCGTCGACCATTTGGAAATACAGTTTGGTCGGCCCGACGCACTAGTGAACGCCGAATTAGAAAAAATTAAGTCATTGCCGCGAGTGAAAGAAAGTGCGCGGGAAACGTGTGTGTTCGCCAGTAAAGTGAACAATATCGTCGCTACGATTCGAGCTCTCAACAGAGAGAGCTATCTACACGATACGGTGGCAGTGAACAGTTTGTTAGCGAAGTTTAATTATACGTTGCAGCACAGTTGGTTCCAGTACGCAAGACGGGAAGATAGAAAACCCGATCTACAAATGATTAGTGAATTTTTAATGAAAGAAGCCGAGATGTGTGCTGCGTTGGTGCCACATGAACCTACAAAAGAAAATCAGCAAGTTTTTAAGAAAACACAGCGAACACACACACAGAAATATGAACCGCAAGTGAAGAGAGACAAATGTGCGATATGTCAAGATGCACATACTAGCTCTATATGTGAACAGTTTACGAAAGCTAGTGTTGACGATAGGTGGGCTATGGCAAAACGTAATAATTTATGTTTCAGGTGTCTACAAAAAAGAAAGCCAAAACACGAGTGCAAGTTTCGGCAGTGCGGCATCAACGGGTGTAAGAGTTCGCACCATCGGCGGCTACACAATAGCCGCAACAGTTATACGAAGAAGACATCTGAAGATCAAGCAGAAGACAGCGACGCCGTGGTGACGTCAACGCAGTCAAGCGCACCACGCGCCTACCTTAAAGTTGTACCGATTGTCCTGACAGGTTCCAGGGGCAGCGTGAACACATACGCACTATTAGATGAAGGGTCCACAGTCACGCTGGTAGAAGAGAAGGTGGCTGCACGAATAGGAGCTCGCGGGCCGGTAGAGCCGTTCCGCATAGAGACAGTTGGCGGCACGCGACTCAACGCAGAGAGGTCGCGCCGCATCACAGTCACCATCAAGGGCCTTCATCACCATCAGCGACATCGGATAATAGGAAGAACTATAGGTAACCTTAACCTATCGCCACAGTCTGTTAGTAGATCCATCGTCAACAACTGCAGACATCTGGAAGATATAGAAGAAGATGTCATCATGGAGCGCGCCGTGCCAACCGTGCTCATCGGCCAGGACAACTGGCACCTGATCGTGACGAGGGCTGTGAAGAGCGGAAGACGTGGACAACCAGTAGCATCGCTCACGCACCTTGGCTGGGTGCTACATGGTGTGGACTACCGCCACAAGCAGCGAGTCCACCTAGTGCAGAGAGCTGTCTATGCCGAACAAGATGAAGATATAGAAAAGGTAATAAGAAATTATTTCGATTTGGACAGTGTCGGCATCACTCCGCGCCAGCCCATCAACCAGAACGAGCAGCGAGCCCTGCAGATTTTAGAAAGTACGTGTAAGCGCTTACCTGACGGGCGCTACGAGGCAGGTCTATTATGGAAAGAAGATAGCCGCGAGTTTCCTGATAGCCGCGGCCTGGCTATTAAAAGATTATACAATACAGAGAGACGTCTGGACAAGGACCCCGCGCTAAAGGAGGCATATGAAAAACAGGTACAACATTTATTTGATAGTGGTTACGCCGAACCTGCCAACGAGTCACCTAGCCAATCCAGCTGGTACCTGCCTCACTTTGCAGTAGTGAATCCTGCAAAACCTAAGCCGCGAATAGTGTACGACGCAGCTGCGCGGGTCAATGGAGTAAGTCTCAACGACATGTTATTAGCTGGTCCAGACCTTCTGCAGAACCTACCCGGAGTGCTAATGAGATTTCGACAGCTGCCTATCGCCGTGACAGCAGACATAAAAGAAATGTTTCTGCAAATACGTGTACGACAAGAAGACCGGGACGCATTACGTTTCCTATGGCGAGGAAGCGATAGAAAAGATTCGCCACGTGAGTATAGGATGACCAGCGTCGTATTTGGAGCTGCGTCATCACCAAGCACCGCTATTTTCGTAAAAAATAAGAACGCACAAGAATACGCCAACCTCTATCCCGACGCCGCTACAGCCGTGGTAAGAAACCATTACATGGACGATTACCTGCAGAGCTTCGATAGTGAGGAAGATGCCATCAGAATAGCCTCGCAGGTTAGCCTCATTCATCAACAGGCGCATTTCCAGCTGCGCGGATGGAAAACGAACAACTCGGCCGTAGCTAAAACGCTACTAGTAGCGCCATCTCTGGGCGGCGATTGGGAACTAAGCACAGAAAGCGAGAAGGTTTTGGGATTAAAATGGAAACCTCACAACGATAAGCTAGGTTTCAATGTTAAAGCGGTGTACGATGAAGATAAAACACCTACGAAGAGACACGCGTTACGGGTAGCTATGTCTATTTTCGATCCTTTAGGTTTAATTACACCTGTAACTATTCACGCGAAACATCTACTTCAAGAAACGTGGCGAATCGGACTACCATGGGACGAGCCTTTACCTGCGGACTTAGAGAAGACATGGAGAAGCTGGCTTCAAGATGTGAGAAGAATGGAAAACCTGGAAATACCTCGCGCACATTCTAACCTGGCGCGAGCGCGAGATCGGCAGCTGCACATCTTTACGGATGCCAGTGAGTCTGCCTATGCAGCGGCGGTCTACTGGCGCATAGTCAACGAGGATGGCGAAGTCAGCGTCAGCCTAGCAGCAGCCAAAGGAAGAGTCAGCCCGCTCAAGTTTACCTCCATACCAAGGTTAGAAATTCAAGCAGCTTTACTAGGTGCCCGCCTAGCTCAGCACGTCATGGAGGAATACGAGTATCAGCCAAGCCGCAGGGTGTACTGGACAGACAGCCGCACAGTTCTATCGTGGCTACGCACAGGCTCGCGAGCATTCAAGCCGTTTGTTGCTCATCGAGTAGCAGAAATTGAAGACATTACGAAGGTCGCAGAGTGGCGATGGGTGCCGTCTCGCGACAATGTAGCTGATGATGCTACTCGCCATATCCCGGAAGAATTTGGAGACCAACATAGATGGTTCGTTGGTACGGCCTTCCTATACTTAGAAGAGGACAAGTGGCCGCAAGATGTCGCTACCAGTAGCGAAATAACAGGCGAAGAAAAACCGTCGGCAGTTGTAAATAGTGTAAATATTGTAAATAACGTTAGAAAAATTATGTGTATTACAGAAGCACTTCCGGATGTGACAAGATTTTCGTCGTGGCTTCGACTGGTGCGTGCAACGGCGCGCGTGCTGCAGTTCATCGAGCTCTGCAGACCAAATAAGAAATGTGTCGCCGGTGTGCGTAAGCGCACAGCTCCGAGTGCCTCCAATGATGAAGATTGGGGAAAAAAGTATACGAAAAGCTCGAGGAAAACAGAGAAAATTAAAAGGCCACGAAGTTCTGAAGAAAAACGACAATACTTGCCGCTAGATGGCGCTGATATCATTAGCGCCGAGAAATTGTTAATAAAGTCGTCACAGCAAGAAAGTTTTGCTAGCGAAATAGAAGCTATTACGGGCGGGAGCGCGATAGCAAGAGACAGCCGGTTGAAGCAGTTATCATTGTTCATCGATCAAGAAGGCATTTTGAAAATAAAGTCACGAATAGCGGCGGCAGAAGAGATAAGTGAAGAATTACGAGAACCGGCCGTGCTAGATGGCCGTCACCCATACACCCGCCTCTACATAGAACATGAACACCGGCGTCTTCACCATAGCGGGGTGGAAGCAACTACGAGTGAAATATTACAGAAATTTTGGGTTTTACGGCTTCGCCCCACCGTGCGTGGCATAGTAAAGAGCTGCGCGCTTTGCAGAAGGAGAAGCGCTATCCCGCCACAGCCACCTACAGGCGACCTGCCGAAGTCCCGGGTCGCGCACCATCAGCGAGCCTTCACCTACGTGGGCCTGGACTTTCTTGGGCCATACAGCGTGACCATCGGGCGGCGCCACGAGAAGAGATACGTGGCGCTTTTCACCTGCCTTACTTCAAGGGCGGTTCATCTGGAGATAGCCGCCAACCTGACTACGGACTCCGCAGTAATGGCACTGCGGCGCATGATGTCGCGCCGCGGGTGCCCCACCGAGGTTTGGAGCGACAACGGCACCAACCTGCGCGGCGCTGATGCAGAGTTGAGACGCGCCGCACTAGACGCCACTAAAGAAGCAGCAGCCAACTACTCAATCAAATGGAAGTTCATCCCGCCGAGCGCGCCGTTCATGGGAGGCGCATGGGAGCGCATGGTGCGCTCTGTCAAGGCTGCACTGTTCGCCGTGCTGCAACAGCGGCATCCACCAGAAGAGGTACTGCACACACTGCTGGTAGAGGTCGAGCACACGCTCAACAGCCGACCTCTCACTCACGTGTCGGTTTCACCAGAAGACCCGGCACCACTGACGCCCAATCACTTCCTGCTGGGCGGACCATCACGCGTGCCTGTCCCGGGCGCGTTCTCCGAAGGCGATACCATCGGCCGCCGTCACTGGCGGCACTCACAACAGCTGGCCAACCACTTCTGGTCACGCTGGGTACGAGAAGCGCTTCCGCTACTCCAAAAGCGGCGGGAGCCTCACGGAAGAGGAGCAGAGCTGCGCGTCGGCGACATCGTGCTCATCGCTGACGGCGCGCTGCCAAGAAATACGTGGCCAACGGGGATCATCGAGGCAGTACACCCTGGAGCAGACGGCGTGGTACGAGTGGCTGACGTACGTACGGCTGCAGGAGTCATGCGAAGACCGGTTAAGAAATTAGTCTGGCTGCACCATATTTAGTATAACACTGCGTGTTATAGGCGGGAGAATGTGCAGCACAGACACGTTTTGTTGTAAATATTAATGTAAATAGAAAGTAAGGCAGGATAGAATGTATGTTTCGTTTAGTTCGTAAGTTTTTTGTAATAAATAATGTTCGTTTTCGTCTTTTACTCGCCCTAAGACCTACATACAGCTTTGTTGTATAGAAATAATAAGGCTTTATGTAACTATGATCTTTGCCTATTAGGCATATTACGAATAAAGCGAGTTCCACGCAGTCGACGACATTACGAGTCGACTCTTGCGAGATAGTATTTATATGCGGGAACTCGCAATTACGAAAATCCGAAAAGTGCAAAATTCTTTGTTAAAACAAATGTTTTATGATTGTAAATAGTATGCATAATGTAAGTATAAGCCTTAGGCATAGGTTTAGACACTTTTCGGTACTATAAAGATAGTTAACAGGATAGTACGACCTGGAAAGGCGTACAACTCTGTAATTGTAAGAGTTTCCGAGGTCCTGTAAGAACGTATAATGTATATAACACTCTTGTTTGTTATTGTATAAGTGTATTTGTGTTAGATCCTTGTATGTATATAAGAAATAACACATTGTAATTAGATTTCGGTAGGTCTTAGGGCATTACGTACTTTGTTTTGTATATATTTGTAAAAAGGTAGTACCGTTGCACTCGCTAGAGGGCCACACTAGTTAATTAGAGGTAGGAAAAGCTACCTAAGGTAAAATTATTAAGATTAGATTGCAAAAAAGTAGGATTTTAACAAATCCAGACATTGTGGCGCCACACCCGGCGCCGATTGTCTTTGTAGATTTCCGCCGACCGTCTGGCCGCGCACTATAAATATCGGAGAGCGCGGCCATACATTTAGTTCCGTTCCAGTAAAGTTACAATTTCGTTACGACTCAACAAGTTTCCCAGACAAGTTCCTGGGCTTTAGTATATATCTATAGGGTACCGGCTTTAGAGTAGGGAAGTGTTAGGGCAAGTAGTGGCTCTCCATAGAATAGGTCAAATATTTTGCAACGGTGCTAGCTTTATTGCTATTTTGTTACAATAAAGCACCTTTGCAAGGAAGTTGTGGTCTCAATTAATTTCCCGGTATCCGGCTTGCGGCAAGCACTACGGCTGGTGGGGCGTCGAAGAAAGAAGAACCAGATATACAGTCCGCTGGCTCCCCCGGCTGTAGTGCACACTTAAGTTGTCTTTTATGTAAAGATACAAAACAGTAAAAATATTTTGAAGTTAATGAGAAAAGCAGAAAATTGTAAAACATTCCTTGCTCAAATTTTTAATAAAAGGAATGACATGAAACATTGAAAACATAAAAAATGAATTATTGAATAACTTAAAGAAACAAAATTCATGTATAAGTTATCTTATGGTAATAAAATACAACAATTATACCTTTTTGTTGTACTGGAACTATATTTTTTTCTATTTGCTTTGAAAATTCATTTATACTATCAAATTTCTTCTTTTCTTTAGCATTAGCTTTTTTTCTAATTTTCTGTTTTTTCTTAGAGTCCTGTTTATCTTCAGGTGTCTCATCTGCTGAAGGCGACGGAGATGGTGCTGTGCCTGTTTCAGCACCACTGTCACTATCCTTCACATCTCTTTTATTTGTGTCAAGTTGATAATCGTCACTACCAAGTTCACCATCTGTTTCCGAGTCTGCGACATCCTACATGGTAATGATAAAAAATATATATGATTATAATATTATAAAAATGTAGTTGATTATTATTTTGTAAATTTGTAATCAATCAACATCAATTTTACAAAATACAAATTAAGAAATATAGACATAATACTGTCGGTAAACTGCTCTGCCGTCATAAGGACAAAGGATGTTTCTACATAAAGTTCGAAACCGAGAAAAAAAATATTTTGTGTTCTTAAATCAAAAAAATTTGCTTTGCGAAAAAAAAATAAACAAAATAATAATTTTGTAATACAAAAGTTTATATTTAACTTCGGTCTATCGAAACCATGTACAAATTTTAATTGAATTAATTAAGTTTTTAGTAAAAAAATCTTAGAAAATCAATAATAGTCTTAAAAAAGGATGTTTTGCCGTTTGCTGTTTTTCTACTTAGGGAAAAATAGAGATGTGCCAGATATCTGTATCCACGAATTTAGTTTTTTAAGGATCCAGCACATTTATATTCTATACATTTAAAATAAAATTTAAACCTCTGTTTGTAATTTCAAGATGCAATACATAAACAAGCATTTTTAAATTTTCTGTCTGCCTGTCATTCTGTCAGTCTCTAACAAAGAATGAGCAAACTTCAAAATAGGCTCATTTTTGGCGGTTTATTTTATATTTTGTTAAAAGATGGCGTGTTCTTAGCTATGATCAATAAAAATCTGTTTAGTATTTGTGCGTTCGTGTGTATGTATAAATCTAAAATATTGATTAATTATTTCATAGAGACTGCAAAATGGTATTTTTTTCTAAACGGAAATAATTTTGGAGGCTGAATCACCTTCACCGTAGGAGAAAATTCGGAATTCCGTATCCCTAAACGGGGTCCCTGGGGGTGCTAATCAGATACTATGGTGGGAGACATATGTCGCAGCTATAAGGACCACCCATCAGCTAAAGTCGTGCCGTCAAGCGTTCATTTTCCATCATGTTAACGCTGATGTTGCTTTTGTGAAGGTAGGTCGAATCAACTGTGCCTGTGCAATTTGGACGATTTGGACACTGCCGTTGATGCATCTGGAGACTAGTCATGGAGGGTAGCGGGATCCGAGGCACGGTGCACCGCTGGCCGACCGCTAGTCAGTAGGGGGCCCAAGTAGCGTGGTAGCCACATGTGAAAGGATGCCCCGCCAACTAGCGAAAAATCTCAAAATGCGCCATAGTGCCGGTCGGCGAACGGATGAGAGAGCCCTATAGACATTCTTGGGGAGCTCGGGCGTTCCAGCAGTCTTCAGACTAGCCCACAACAATGTAACATCCAAGTATGTGTCACAGGTCAAGAAGTATAGCGCCTCCATTCATTGCTTCACTTCACTCGCTCTCTTAAATGAAAAAGACAAGGTACAATAATAATGTTGTACAACGTCAGGAATCTTGCTGAAAGTAGACCTCACTAACATCAGAGGTTTACACTCTCATCTCACTGCAGTCCATTTCCACCTGGAGACTCATAAACCTTCTATCTTGTTCCTCACGGAGACATAAACAAGATGTCTGTCTGACACAAACGAGATGGCGTACTTAACTTATCCCGGCTACACCCTGGAGCATAATTTTAAAGCTCGGTCAGGTGTGTGAGCGTACGTCCGTGATGACGAAATCTGCTGTCGGCGTCTCCAATATCTAGAAGACCCCCGCTTCTCCGTACTACGGACACTGGTAAATACAGGCCTAGAGAAGGTGCTCTGTGCCTGTGTCTACCGTGTGCATAGCAGAGACCAGGAGACGATCAGGCTCACAGAGCACCTAAGTGAGGCGGCGGATGCTGCTCAACACAAATACCCTTCCGCTCAGCTAGTGCTACTGGGGGATTTCAATGCCCACCACTAGGAATGGCTATATCCATACCAGTGCACTGAACTCGCTGGAAGACAAACGCGTAAACTCGCTATGGCATTAAATCTCTCCTAGCTGGTTCAATGAGCGACGCGGGTTCCTGATGTTGAGAGCCATACAGCCAATTGCTTGGAACTTCTGCTGACTACGGATCCGGACCGATCCCGTCACTTGGCAGCTCCGATCATTGTTTGGTGAAATCTTTATCTGTCTACTCGCCGCCCGATCCCAGTACCAGGTGCTCTCGGCGCGTATGGCAATACAAGCTTCGTGATTTCTGGTCGAAGAATACAAGTCAGCAGATTGGGATGAGATGCGTTCCATATATGCGTCTTATCCCTGGCAGCCTGTTTACTTTTCTTTCGAATACTACTCGACGTACGTGGATGCTGTGACAGATGTGCTGCGACAGGGAATGGAGTACTTTGTTTCTTTCTCCGACGTAGCCATGTTCAGTGAAGCTCAACTCTGGTTCAGAGCCGATTGTAGACGCACGCACGTAGACGCACGCATGAGGCATATTTGGCTTGTGCAGATGCTCGACACTGCAAGGCCGAGGACGTATTGAAGAAGAAAACCTTCAACCGGGCCGCGAAGTCCTGCAAAAAGGTTCTACGGAAAGCTCGATTTGACCACGTCAGCCTTATTGGGATGGGAGCCTCAGGTAATAAAGCTTTCTGGTCCCTGGCAAAGTCGGTTGAATCGAATTTCTGCCGCTCCTCACTTCCTACACACTTGAAACCGGATGGGACGCTGGCTTACACTGCCAAAGAGAAACCGAACCTATTCGCTACTCTATTGCCGGAAAACTCACGTCTAGACCCCACCAACGCGAAACCTCCCAGTCTACCTGGATGCGAGGTGAATATGCCGGATTTTTTTTTATATATAGAAAAAAGGGGCAAACGAGCAGGAGGCTCACCTGATGGTAAGTGATTACCGCCGCCCATGGACAGCCACATCACCAGAGGTCTTGCAGCTGCGTTGCCGGCTTTTTAAGAAGGAGTATGCTCTTTTCTTGAAGGTGCCTAAGTCGTATCCGTTCGGAAACACCCCCGCCGGTAATTGATTCCACAGAGGAGTAGTGCGTGGTAAGAAGTGCCTAGAGAATCGCACAGTTGTGGATTTCCAGACATCGAGGTGATGAGGATGGAACTTTGAGTTTGCCGCGATGTTCGATGATGAAATTCAACAGCAGGGATCAATCCAAACAGTTCGTCGGAACACTCTCCATGATAAATGCGGTAAAAGATGCTAAGCGAACTTACATCTCTGCGTAAAGCCAAGGAGTCAAGCCGATTGGAGACTGAGAAGGTCGTCAACGATTCGAACCGCTCTACGCTGAATGCGATAAAGTGGAAGAAGCTGATACTGCGGAGCTCCCGCCCAGAAATGAGAACAGTACTTCATGTAAATGAAATTCGCATCTATCAGACTGAGGTTCTTAAAACGCTGCGGAATCTGGATGTAAACAAAGCCAGTGGCCCTAATGGGATTCCTGCCATAGTACTTAGAACGCCTGAACTCGCTCCTGTTTTGACACGCCTTTTTCGCCTTTAATGATGACTGAAAAAGTACTGAAATCATGGAAGCTTGCCAACGTGCAGCCTGTGCCCAAAAACGGCAGTCGTACCGACCCGTCCAACTATAGGCCAATCTCAGTCACGTCCATACTCTGCAAGATTATAGAGCGTGTACTGAACAGCAGGCTAATAATACACCAGAATCGAACGATCTACTCAGTGACCGACAATACGGGTTTCGCCGAAATCGGTCCACTGAGGATCTTCTAGTGTATGCCACCCACATCTTGAGCGCGGCCATCGAGAATCATGGTAAAGCACTGTCTCCCTTGATATCTCGAAGACCTTTGACAGGGTCGGGCATAATAATCTTATTGGCAAGCTTCCATCGTACGGTCCAGTAGGTAACCGGTCTCTGCACCTGGATCTCAGATTTTCTGAGTGGCCGGTCGATTAGAGTAGTCGTCGATGGCTGCTCGTCCAACAGAATGGTTATAAATGCCGGAGTCCCTCAGGATCAGTTCTTTCCGCAATTTTATTCCTGCTACACATTAACGATCTTCTGAAGCCTGGTATCTATGTGTATGTAAATAAAAGCACTGTGATGGAGAGTTACGTATCCAGCGGGCGTGCCAGTACGGCTCAGATCCGGTCTCTCAGAGAGGCGATGATCAATCGTCTGAACCTGTCCTTAAAGACAGTCTCAAATTAGGACAATGACAATCTGGTCAAATTTAATGCGACTAAGACCCAGGCGTGTCTATTCTCCGCTAAACGGAGTCCATTCCACCTAGCTCCGTCTTTACAGGGTGTATCCATGCCGATAACTGACCACCTCGAGCTCCTTGGTATCATCTTAACGCCTACTCTCAACTTTGGTTCGCACATCGAATCAAAAGCCCAACTGACCTCAAAAAAGCTTGGTATTCTGGCAAAGGTGAGACAGTATTTCAGTCTGGGTCAGCTGCTCAAGCTTTATCAAGCACAAGTGCATTCGGGCATGGAATACTGCTCTCACCTCTGGGATGGATCCGCCAAATACCAGCTGGAAAAAAGGAGTTATTTTTGGAATAGTCCCACTACACGTTTATGTCCAGCAAGGAGCCACAATGGCGTGCCTAAGATTAAAAGTGCTTGAGGCGGAAAGGGCACGACTCCTTTGCATATGACAATTCTAGAAAAAATGCATAAACACAACCCACTATTACGAACACCGTGCAATAGGGTGCAGAAAAAGCCTTTACATGACAACATATATACCATTAACACTATTGAGGAAGACAAGGATATGTCTTGTATAAATGAAATACGAATATATCAATGGACTGTTCAAAATCCAAAGAAGGAACAGGGGCTAGTGCATACTGCCCTGAATTAAATGTCAATATAAGTACCAGCCTGGGCATATACTCGTATAATTCAACTTATATACTCTTTATATTTATATACTCTTTAACTCTAATTATACCAGCAACAGTCTTGTTTCTGAATATAGAAGTTTATTACAAGAACTGGGAAATTCAAACCAAGTCACTGTGCAATGGGTAAAGGGACACAGTGGCTCACTTGGAAACAACATTGCTGACGAATTAGCAAAGAAATGCTCCAAGAGGAAAATTATGGGACCTGACCCAATCACACCTCTACCTTTTAATTTGCTTAGAACACTAACAAGAGAAATCACCAGAACAAACCATAATAAACATTTTGAGGAAACGAGAGGATGTAGAAAATCCAAATTAGCACTTCCCAAACTTAATCCTAAGCTCACCAAAAAAATTACTCAGGCCACCTAGAGTTGAACTGAGCAAAATATGTGGTCTGATAATGGGACACTGTCCAATGAACAAACACATGCACACAAAGGACTTAACAGATAGTCTGTTGTGTAGAGCATACATGAACAGTGATTAAACACTACAACACATGATGCTGGGGTGCGTAGAGCTAAAATACCTAAGGGCAAAGTTTCTGAAGGACGGGATTGACGTATGTGGAGATGTTTGAGCATCCCCATACTGTCCTGAACTTCTGGAGGGAGTTCTGGAGGGGGTTGGCAAGATTAGCCACTATACAAACACGCACAATGGCCTGTAGTGTGGCTAAGTGCGGTGTAGGCCGCATTGATAGATAGATAGATACCAGCTGGAGACGCTTGAGGCGACAGAGAGGGGCCGTCTCATAAGCGAAGGTTCAGGTTGGGAAAAAACTTCAGAGCTTCGCTAATCTCCACAGAGTGGCTACTTTAGCAGTCTTTTATCGGATACATTTTGGAAAGTGCGCTGCGGAATTGCACGACTTAATTCCGCAATCCCTGTTTTTCTATCGTCTGTCGAGGCTCAAGCCTGGAATAAAGGTAAATTATTATCAAGGTAGTAATAGTCACAAAATAATCCATGCCCTAAGAAAATACTTAAAGACATAACTATGGCTGTCGTGCTATATCTTAAAATAAAATCTTTATATTAATATTTTTATATTAACATAAAAATATAGAAGTAGTATAATATCAGCAATTTATGTTTCTTACTTACAGGTGATTTTTGTGATTCTTGACTTTCGCTACTCTCTATGAGAGAATCTTCATCACTCTGGAAGATGACTTCCTGGAAACATAAATTTATTTATTTTACAGATTATTGTTCATAAATTTAACTATTACATCTAAAATTCATGGATGATGCAAATTGATACATTAACGAAATTTTTTAATTATTAGAAATAATTCATAAATCAATATATATTGCTTTCGGAGTTTATCTCAAAAAATAGGGAATTCTGGGAATTTTTTTCATTTTAAAAATAGTAAATTATAAAAAGATATATAGATAATTATAAAAAAAATAATAAAAAGAATCAAGTCAATTTTTGAGGGAGAAAAAATATTTACTATTTTTAAAATGAAAAAAAAAAATCCCAATTTTTTGAGATCAAGTTTGATTGCAGCAGTGGAATTTGTGGATTTTTTGAGACATCCTAGGAAACATACCGAACAAGAATCGAGTCAATTTTTGAGGGAGCAAAGATATTTACTATTTTTAAAATGAAAAAATTCCCAACATTCCCAATTTTTTAAGGTAAACTCTGATTACAACGGTGGAATTTTCCAGATTTTTTTAGACATCCTAGGAAACATACCGAACAAGAATCAAGTAAATTTTTGAGGGAGTAAAATATTTACTATTTTAAAAATGAAAAAACTTCCCAACATTCCCAATTTTTTAAGGTAAACTCTGATTACAACGGTGGAATTTTCCAGATTTTTTTAGACATTCTAGGAAACATACCGAACAAGAATCAAGTAAATTTTTGAGGGAGTAAAATATTTACTATTTTAAAAATGAAAAAACTTCCCAATTTTTTGAGATAAACTCTAATTGCAATGGTGGAATTTTTCGAATTTTTTTGAGACATCTATATTTTATATATTCCCAACTCTGACGCTCAGTTTTCGACGCAAGTTTCCCCTTTATAATTTGATCTAGGCCAAACTAATTTCAAATTTTTATTCAATTAATTTAAGGCTTACTTTCTTCTCCTTGTATATACACCTGCATCAGATAACTGCCATTACTGTTATGATTTATTTTTGTTAGGTTAAGTTAAAACAGTGAACATTGCTCGAAGGCAAGTGAGCTAAGCACACAAGCCACGGTAGAGGCCACCAAGCACCAGATCCTCTCTATTGCTAACAATAGGTGGTGTTATTAAGCCATTTGGGGTAGGTAAATGAGTAAAAGGATAATGAAAGTGAGCTAGTAGACACGAAAGGGGTACCCCTGCATTCAGAGGTTACATTATGCTTGTCACTTGCAATAATTCAATCAGTTCAATTATAATTTCAAAACTAGTTACACCAAACAAAGTTATCCTAGCCTTAAATAGTATATCCTAAAACACTTAGGATCAACTGGCTTATCCTAAGACAAACTAGTTTAGCTTGAAACCAGATTTGGCTGGTAATATACCCAACTTAATTTATGCAATAAATAATTGTTTAAATCATCTCATTTCCTCATACCTACATGTTTTTTGAAAGAGTTGCTTCTACACTGTGTGAAGTCCACACACATTTTTTGAGTATTTGCACACCATATTTGGAGAATATCTTGATAACTATAAATTATCTATTACATCTTGTAAAATTCATATTTTTGCAAATAAACAACCTTAATTTATTTCTTACTCCAGTTTATATTTCCTTGTAATCCGCATAGACACCTTAAGCAGGTCGCATAAGATTTATACTTCCAATGAAGAATGAAACCTCATAAGTACATATATTACGTGATTCTTGTGTTATGTGTTCTATATATATATATATATATATATATATATATATATATATATAATATGAATGGAACTACTACATTAGAAGAACTACTACATTCTATATATAATATGAATGGAACTACTACATTAGAAGAAGACTTTCAGTTTAAAACAATGTAGAGCCATAACATATAAAAACAACCATATTCATAGACATAATGTATTAATTCATTGACATGACGTAATGTTTTAGTAGGTACATCTAAAGCCGGCTATACACATTGGGCCAAGTATAGGGCCAACATATTGGCCCAACGTGTAGAAGCCTACTTGGCACTATGTTGGCAGTTGGCGCCAACATTGGCCGGCCAAGCGAATGTTGTCGGTTTTTCGTACGCACATCAAAGGATCTTGGCGCACTCCGCCAACAGTGTTCACATGTTGGCCTCTTATTCAGTTCATTGTCATACGTCAGTAAAGACGGTTGTGTTGCGCGTGAGTTAAATTGTTGTTCCCAAGTTACGATGGCGTAAACAAACACTGAGGTTTTACAATTCATAGAAATGTATCAAAATGAACCAATGAATGAATGACTGATGATGATGAATGTCCTTTATTTATGAATTGAAACTTTTTCATTATTACACTACAATTATTAAATATGATCATCTTTATCGAGAAATTCTGTAACATACTGAAAATAATAATTACTTATCGATACATATTTACGAGATTTGGACTGATTTTAAAGTATAAAGTAATTATTATTTTCAGTATCTTATACGGAATTATTATATGGAATCTATCCTAATTCCGAATACATGTTGTTCGTATTGAATTTAAGTCAATACTAGTTATTTTTTTAACTTTTCTCTTCTTGTCTCATTTCGCATTGTTTTGCCTCATTGGTGAAAGAGGAGGTTCAGAGCAGTGCACTGGTTCAGATGACATTAGGTATTAGGTTAGGTTATAAAAAATACCATTTTTTAATACTTTTATTTCAGGTTAATGATGCTTAGAAACGTATAGCAGATTGCTACAGCAATAGCACCAGTGCTAGTCACTGTCGTGTTCCGGTTTGGAGGTTAAGGTAGCCGGTAAACTTATACATGTGGCATTAAACCTCGCCACAAGATAGCAACTCACCATTAACATCTTTGGTGTCTATTGGCGATGGTTGACTCTTTCCATCAGGAGACCCATATGCTTGTTTGCTATCTTATGATATAAAAAAAAATAAGTATTCTTGTTATTGAACTAAAAAAGAAAAAGGAATCTTTAATGACAAATCTTACGGCTGTAAGAGATTCTACGTCCATCTTTATTAAAGAGCCAATGCAGAATGGTCAATACACCAATGTATAAACAGAAACATTTAATGTTGGCCCAACAGTTGGCCAAACACAGCCAATGTATAAACAGAAACATTTAATGTTGCCCCAACAGTTGGCCCAACACCTTGGCCCAATGTGTACAGCCGCTATAACAGATATCAAGCGTTTTTTGTTCATTTGATACTTACATCGTCTTCGACATCGGAATCAGAAGCCTCTATTTCTTGGTCGGTGTCGGAATCATTATCCGTATCTATTACGCCGTTAATTAAGTCTTCTTCAGCTAAAATATTTTCTTCCTGCAAAAAAAACAGGTAATAAAGAATTTACAGCACCTAATACACATAAACAACTTTGACTACACTCACATTTTTAGTATCCGTTTTTTCTGAATTATCGGATTTAAGTTTTCTTTTCAATAACCCCCCTTTGTAAGGTGGCATTTTCACATACACAACAATATATTTTAATACAAGACTAGGTCTCTTCAAACGAATGCCGATAACCAAAACACCACAAAACACGTGTTATAGAAAAGCACAACATAAACACTAATGTTGTAGTAATGTCAAATGTGACAACTAACAAGGGATAACTGACAAGTGACAACTGACAACAGTCAGCTGTGAAGCAATGTTGCCAACCTCATCCCCCAAGTTCATTTTAAATTCCCCCTAAAATCCTTTAAAAGATTTTTTCTATAGTAGAAGTAGATGAGGGTAGTAACTAGTATAAAATTGTTTAAGTTAGCAAATACTTTTTATTGATCCTCCAAATAAGTAACTACTTTACACATGAAATAAATCAGTAATGTAATGTTATTTATTGTGTCTAAAACGGTAGTGAGTGAATGACGTCAGCCAAGGTACAAGTGCTACCTAGGCACGTTTTCTTTAGAAATCATACATAATGCAGCTAAAGGTTTACAACATACTAGCTGTTGCCAGCGACTTCGTCCGCGCGGACTTTGTTTACTCCGCACAGTACCTCCCCCGTAGGTGATAGAGTAATAATATGTAGCCTATATGTTGACTCGACCTGTAAGTCATATTCATGCAAAATTTGAAGTAAATCCATGCAGTACTTTATGAGTTTATCCCGGACATACATACAGACAAACAGACAAAAATTCTAAAAACTATATTTTTGGCTTCGGTATCGATTGTAGATCACGCCCCATTAAAAAAATATTAAATGTACGGTTTTGACTTTCCTACGATTTTATTATATGTATAGATTTTCTGAGGGTTTTAAGTTAATGCAATTGAATTCTCTGTTAAATGTGAATCTTACCATCATGTCCAGTGATAATTAAATTGTTTAATATTTACTGTTTATAATGGTATTTGTAAAAAAAAATATTCATTGGCAACTCTTTTTGCAAGCAACTCTGCTCTTTTGCTTGCTTGCTTTTTTGTGTATTTAACCAGTGTTATAATCACTCAAGGGAAAAAATAAGACACATGGGATTACTTTCCATTCGTAAGTACAGCTAAAACAATAAATTTGTTTAAAACATTGACGTGTATAATATTACCACTGGACAGGTTATCCCATACAAATGACAGCTACTTTTATATGTCAATTTGAAACGCTATCGGCGGGGGTACCAGGAACTAATTTTGACGTATGTTGCATATGGTTGCCGCGGTAATTTAAATTAATAAAAACAGCAGCTTATTTTTTTAATTTGTGGATGTTATAGTGAATTTTTAAGTTCATATTTTGAATGTTCTGGAGTTTAAAAAATGAGGAAATATGTAGTTTGTAAACTTCGATACCAAAAGGGGAGCAAAACGACGTTTCACAGGTACGTGCATTTAGTCGCTGTTTTTAATAAAAATTGAGTGAAATTGTATTTTAAGCATCTGATTTTAATATATATTAGCAAGAACGATATAGATTTTTGGCAGAATTTATAATATTTATTTAATATTGTTTTGCTTAGAACTGGCTAGTGATATCAAGAGGTCATATCGATAATTTAAATATCGATATTTTATTTTAGATATTTAATAATCCACGCGGTCTTTTTATACATGATTGCATATTTAAGTCACTTTATGTCACCTTATTTCCTTCGCATAATAATTCGCAAATTAATTAAGTTTATTTTTGTAGATTTCCAGTAGATTCAACGCTTAGAAACATATGGCTTTACAATATGAAAGCAGTAAATTGGACTCCAAAAGAGTCAGATACCTACTCTATGTTCGAAACATTTTGATAACAAATGTTTTATCAAATATTACAATAGAACAACACTGAAGTTAGGTAGTGTGCCAACAATATTTGAAGGATTATGTGAAGGTGAGTAGTACATTTTGTTTGGTTTCATCTAATCTAACATGCCGAGCAATGTATACTTGTATGTAATTACGCTGATAATTAAGCAACTGGACCAGTGCAAATTAACATATCTGGCAGTTTTTAAACAATATAACATGCTAATAAATATCCATCATGTCCGGTTTCGGATTGGATTTTTCCCGCTACATATGTAGATAAGGAAGTTACTGATTTTGCCCTGATTTTTGAAAATTGAGTTTTCACCAGACCTCCACGTTTTCAGGTCCTAGGAACCTTTTCCGACTATTTTCACGATGACATCAGTATGTCTGTATGTATGTATGTATGTGTGTATGTGCATGTAAACATCTCATAACTTTTGAAGGGCTTGACCGATCGAAACGCGGTTGGTGGCATTCAATTGGATTCTACTTAGACTTCCTGAAAATTTGACCAAATCGGCTTAACGAACTAATCGGCCTAACTAATATTGGCGAAACAGTATTGTTATAATCTAACTTCCAGATTATTGTACCGATTGAGTACAAAAACTAATCAGCTCTATTGCTCAAAAACCTACGTCGAATGCATAAATTGCATCAAATCGGTTTATCCGTTTGGGAGGAATCGTTGACGAAAAATTTTGAAAAAAGTGTTTTTTCTACTTAACTTCGAAATTTTTCAACCAATCATTTATTGGTATTCTACGACATTTTTGTACTAAAAAAACTACTTCGAATGCCGTTCCTAAAATCAAAATCAAATTTAATTTTCCAAAGTTACAGCCTTTTCCAATATCAAAATTTCGTAGTTATTAGCAAACTTACCTAATAATTTTAAAATAACTTTCAGACTAATATACCAATTCACTTAAAAATCTTATCAGCTTTTTTCCTTTAATAACTGCATCAAATACCTTTAATTGGATCAAAACCGGATAATTGGTTGGAGATTTATCAATGACGAAAGTTTTTGAAAAAAATGTTTTTTGACGCTTCTTCGAAATTTTTCAACCCTTCGATTATTTAAATAAAGAAAAATTTAAATGAAATATTGATTTCAGATCTCAAAAATTGAGTTGAATGCCATTCGAAAGATCAAATTCGATCATCGTTTCTAAAATATATATCATAAGATAGCAAACAAGCAGATGGGTCTCCTGATGGTAAGAGTCAACCATCGTTTATAGACCAAATATGTTAATGGTGCGTTGCTATTTTGTGGCGAGATCTAATGCCACATGCATAAGTTTACCGGCTACCTTATCCTCCAAACCGGAACACGACAGTGACAAGCACTGACGCTATACCGTATATAATATACCGCTTTTCAAAAATAAATATATTTTTGAAAAGCGGTTTTTTATATCAAAAGATCATCAGTTATATACATCCAAGCTGTTAATGGTGCGTTGCTATCCGTATGGCGGAATGGTAATACCACATGCATAAGTCTATCGGCTATCTTACCCTCCAAACCAGTACACGACAATGACAAACATTGGCAGGTCAATAGGAAAGGCAGTGGTACCAAATTCCCAGATTGCAAAATTCTACCACCTAGTAATCACGATGGTAGTGACACGTATAGCCAATCATTCGCGTTTCAAAACCTGCCTGGCAGAACGACAGTTGGTCTATTCTTAAAAGGAGCTCGGACCAACACGACCAATTGTTCTGCATATGGGGTTCTAAACCCCACTCATTGTTTGGCAGCCATTTTGGTTTTGTGTTAGGTTTATATAGTCCAAAACCGGAAAACTTGTATTAATTTTAGTGCTAAGAAGTATCAATAAACCTAATTAAGTATACAATTATTTCAGACTCAAAGTTTTACAAAGCAGTTAAAATAGCTGACACAAACGATAAGGTATCCGAAGAAAAAAGAATGGAAATAGAAGAAGCGCAACTAGTAATGCAAAATAATTCGAGCACAATTTCTTCTGTATTAAAGCACCAGTCACAAAAGCAATGTGGGGTTAAAAGATTGCTAAGCGAAAATATCTGGAGGAAGATAAATTTCATTTAAGTAAGTAAATTTATTTGTATGTGTGCCCTAGTAAACGTAATTGTAAACTTAAATTGCATGCGGCAAGACTACTCGTGTCGAGTTAATTGCAAAAAGAGAACTGTCACAGGAATAATTAAAGTAGTTCTTGAGCTTTTATCCATTTTGTTATTGGAACGAAGTTCCTTACGGCAGGCTTGGAGGGGATAGGGATTTTGCTGCGCGACCGAACTGAAAAAAATGTGATAGTAAAACCGTAAGAAAAATGCGTGGAATAAAAGCGTTAAATGAGACGTGCGCAGGCGCGACAGTCGCGTACACAAGCGAGTAGTGCCGTTTAGCCGAAAGAAGTTCGTTCCTACCTGGTGTCCCGCGACACCACATCATTTTTATTAACAAAATAGTTGTTTGACACATTGTAGGAACTTACTAGTACGCCTTGTTATTTGACTGTAACACTACGGTGGTTACTTTTTTATTCTGACTAATAATTTGAATTTTCGCCATCTAATTATATAACTCACTTTTCAAACCCAAGTGCAACAGACAAGTCAGCTACGGATCTACAGGATAAAGCCAACAAAGATAAACAAAGAAGAACAAATCAACCGGTTTACGGATTTTTTTGATAAATTGGAATTCGTAAACAGCTTGATGAACAGAACAAATTGATGAAACCATTAGCTTGCTTTAGGCCAAGATTGTCAAAGAAAAATAGAAAAATGAGTCATTTACTTTCAATACACAAAAAAAATAACAAAATTCCCGAAGAGATTTTACAGTTTTATAAAATTATATTTCTAAAATATTTGATGTTTTCTTTAATTTACTCATAGTCTACCTCCATGCCAAATTTCATCAAAATATGGTAAACTGATATTGCGTAAAAGCGAAACAAAAAAGTTCGAATTCACAGTGGAAACCCGATTTGCGCGAATACAGAGGATTCGCGATTATCCGGACGGACCACAAACAAATAATATTTGTTTGCACATCCACCATAACTAGGACTCATCACTTTTTTGAGCTCATCTCATGCGAAACCGCTTCAAATCCTGAAAGTAACCTGCGCATATATTTTTAGTACCATCAAAAATATATTTGGTGAGTCTCTTAAAGCCACTAGCATAAGTTTAAGCTACCTTATCCTCCAAACAAGAATACGATAGTGACAATCATTGATGCATTTGCGTCAAGAATAGGTAAAACCAAGAAATTTATCATCTACAGGTTTTCTCATCCAAGGTTAAGGCGACGTTTTTAACGGGCTCTATCACCTAGTAGTCACTATGATTTTGCATGTATCATAAGATAGCAAAGAAGCAGATATCTTTCCTGATGGAAAAAGACAACCATCACCTATAAACACCAAAGATGTTAATGGTGCGTCTCTATCCTTGTCGTCTCTATCCTATGCTACTTATAGCAGTGAGTACACTGTTAGAGTTCTGCATTATCTCGCCCGGGTCTGGTATCACCACCGTAGCTATTTCCATCACAATAGTGCTTGTCCCTGTCGTGTTCCGATTAGGAGGATAAGATAACCGGTAAACTTACGCATGTGGCATTAAGACACCACCGCAAGGATAGAGACGCACCATTAACATCTTTGGTGTCTATAGGTGATGGTTGTCTTTTTCTATGCGTTCGCGTGGACTATTAAAGACCTAAAATAGAATATCGATATTGAAATTATCGATATGACCTCTTGATATCACTAGTCAATTCTAAGCAAAACAATATTAAATAAATATTACAAATTCTGCCAAAATTCTATATCGTTCTCGCTAATATATATTAAAATCAGATGCTTAAAATACAATTTCACTCAATTTTTATTAAAAACAGCGACTAAATGCACGTACCTGTGAAACGTCGTTTTGCTCCCCTTTTGGTATCGAAGTTTACAAACTACACATTTCCTCATTTTTTAAACTCCAGAACATTCAAAATATGAACTTAAAAATTCACTATAACGTCCACAAATTAAAAAAATGAGCTACTGTTTTTATTAATTTAAATTACCGCGGCAACCATATGCAACATACGTCAAAATTAGTACTCGGTACCCCCGCCGATAACGTTTCAAATTGACATATAAAATTAGCTGTCATTTGTATGGGATAAAATGTCCAGAGACAAAGTATTTCACTAACTAGGTTTTCTACAGCACTCGTAGGTTGTATATATTACTAATTTTAACATGTACAATAATTTTGTTAAAAGTACAATAATTTTACGGCTCTGGCTCAATAATAATTTATCGCGAATCTGCTAACACTGTGCCATTTAGGCATTTGTACGTTTTAGTGATGCGTTCCCAAGGAGCTTATATTATACGATAACTGGAATTATTACGAAGTAATATTTGAAAAATAAAAATGTACTTTATTTCGTTCTCAATAAAGTTGACATTTGTTTCTTACATAACAGAGGGGAAAAAAGTTCTGAGCAAGACAACGACATAAGTGGATGTTGTCCCTTTTTTGCAATTGCCAGTGTAAATAAAACTTTCGGATGGTAGATTTTTATATATTCAGTAATCATTAAATCTCTTTTATTCATACACGTCGATAGATACATTAGCATAAAATGTATTGTAATTAACATAGTGAGTTCTAAAATGTGCTTATTTTAATTATTACGTAATTACTTATGCAATGAAAAAACTGTTTCTCAAATTAGTAGAATTACCTAGTAGTAATTTGCAAACTACGCATGGCCGCACTTATATATGACGATTGGCGCTTTATTTAGTAGAAAGAGACACTCCACTCATGTCGTGGTACTCTTAGGAATGATTTTGAAGCGCGTGTGAATATTCCGGGTAGAATGTAACTTCCTTGTGCGTTCCTCACTCATGAGCATAAACTAGTATATATTATGCATTGACGAGTATAATATTATACACGTCAATGATTATTATGCTTTATAAACCGGAAACTCATGGAACATCCATGTTCCATGCGGAAACTTCAACATTGTTAAAAGGACGTCAGCGCCATCTACAAATCAAGCATAAACTATGTAACAGAACTCTCTTGTCATATCTATATTTTAGACTAAATACGTTACATACTCTTTGTTTTAGACGTGCGCAAAACATCACCTTATGAAGTAATGTGATGCAACATTACCTTTTCGGTCAGGTGATATCACTCGATAACATTACGCATTACTCGAAACATTACGCGACGCATTCGAAAGATTTGATAACGTTTATACTTCAACTGTACTATTACTTGAGGTGATACGTAATATACGAATTACTTGTTACACTGCCGTAAATCGTAATACATTTAGTTTACAGTTAGAAAAAGTTTATATCATATTACTTGAAAACCTTGACAAGAAATTCCTAGCACATGGTATATTTGAAAAATGAATATTTTTTTTAGATATGAGAAGGTCTTTGATATGAGAAGGTTTGACCCTACTTACTGATTTTTTTTTGACGATTAATAAATAATATGACGCTGATGAAGGAAAATCAACTTTATTGACATTATCATTTTGCGGTACAAAATGATTGTAAATAAAGTTGATTTTCCTTCATACTTAGGCCAATATATTAAGTTACACCGAATAAAGATGGATTCGAAATTTGACCTGGTGCGAAATTCGACCACGGGTCGAAATTCGACCGGGTGCCAAAATTTGACCTGGTTCCAAAATTCGACCGGGTGCTGAAATTCGACCGTCGGTCGAAATTCTATGAAGTTCCTTATCGCGCGTTGTGAAAGGGGGCTAGACGGAAAAAATTCTTACGAAAAGTTGTCACGACACTGCTATAGTAAGGTATTGTAAGCTGTGCGGCGTGCGGAAGTTTCTCTGTCTGTCTTTCTCTCTCTTATAGAATGCAAGCCAGATATTTTAATTTCTATTTCGCATTGAACAGTGTGGTGTCGCGACGATTATTTTTGTTGAGTGTATGCTGGTTTTTTGTAAATAATAATAAAAGGAACTTCGTTCCATCCGGGTGTCCCTTGACACCCCTCAAGTTTTTATTCCGGAAGATTGGGTTATCCCGCGGGATTCGCCAAAAACTTTTATAATGCAGCGGGCTGCACGCTGCAGCTAGTATTCACTAAACCTATTCTTATTATACAACCTATATAAATTATTCCTATTTAACTATATTTACACTGAATTTTTTACAATTTGGATAAACTGCACTAATAAATTATAAAGTTATTAGCATTTAATTAAAAGAATTTTAAAGAATATCTAGCCATTAACATGCTTTGCGCCAACTGATTCTTTTGAGTGTTCCAAAAAATGTAAATAATTCAAGTGATCATGGGTTAAAACCCGGCTAAATAAAAATAAACCTTCTCATAAAAACTTACGGCTTAAAATCCGTCACGAACGTTTCTTGTTTTCGCCTTATCTCGTGTCTCTATCTAACTTGTGGAACAACGTCCATCTATCTCACTCTACCGCGCGATGCGCGAAGTCGATTCGAGTAGTCAGAATGCGAAATTCGTTCCAGAAACAAACATTACTTAGATCAAACATCACTTCATCACTCCTCACACTCGCACTCTACTAAAGATAGTAAATGCGCGGGTGATGGTGTGATGTTAGTTTTCGTCGCGTAATGCGTAATATGACGTCACATCTTAAAATGATATCACCCGAGTAATATTACGCGCATTACCTACACATATCTGCTATTTTTTAACTTTTTATTAGATTTATGACATATCATTACATAGTATAAAACAAAGTCGCTTTCTCTGTCTGTCCCTATGTATACTTAAATCTTTAAAACTACGCAACAAATTATGATGCGATTTTTTTAATAGATAGAGTGATTAAAGAGAAAGGTTTATATGTATAATAACATTCAATATATTGTTGAGAAATACTACAAAATTTGTGTTTTCTGATGTCATGTCGTAAATAATTATATTTTTTTCCGCTTACATTGCAAACGCAGGCTAAACCGTACGAGATTTATTAAAATAATGTACTAAGTATTTGTATACCTTGAAAAGATCTACAGAAAACTCCGCGATGGTATATGTCTATCTCTTATGGATAGCCCACATTAGTATTTTTTTTCATTTACTTTTTACGAGAAATAATGGCTTTTTTCGAAGCAATTTCAAGCAATACAGCACTAATCCTTATCCAATTAAGTACGATAAATATATTTTTGACTTAATATAGGTCAATATGGCCGTTTACAGCATGTAATTTAAATTAATATTTTCGAAGATATTACAGATTTAAAATGCAGGGGCATAGCGGTTGCGGGGTTACCGACCGGTCGGCGGCGCGCGCGGTATGTTCTGAAACCGCTGGGAAACGTGTTAATTTTCGGATAAATAAATATGTCCTATATTCAGCTGAAAACCAAAACTTAGTACATTCTTTTTTTTTTAACTAAATATCACCATATAAAAATCATGTGGAAGATTAGAAATAGTATTAACGAATTATTTGTTTTAGAGATCTTTTAGCCTGTTTTCGGAATTTTATATGATTAAGTAAAGTACATTCAATCATGTAATACGTTAGCACATTCCTTAGATAATATCTTCAGGTATATCGTATAATTTTTGTAAAATTGTTGTTTAAAAATCAATGTAAAAAAAACGTGATTTATTAAACCAGTTTTTAACTTCCCACTATGTATGTAGACTAACTATGTAGAGTAACTTTCTTATTACTGATTTTACCCTGATTTTCGAAAATCGTGTTTTTATCAGATGTTTTAAGGGTCCTTGACTATTTTCACGATGACGTCAGCATGTCTGTATGTATGTATGTTTGAGTGTGTGTGTATGTGTGTATGTAAACATCTCATAACTTTTGAACGGCTAGACCGATCGAAACGCGGTTGATGGCATTCGATTGAATTCCGCTCAACTTAGATTTCCTGAAAATTTGAACCGATTCTGTCCAAGAGATTTTGATAAATTTTGAAAAAATACAAAAAAATGGTGACGAAACAGTATTTTTTAATATAACTTCCAGACCTATGTACCAATTGAGTACAAAAACTAATCAGCTCTATTCCTCAAAAAATACGTCTAATACATAAATTGCATCAAAATCGGTTTATCCGTTTGGGAGTAATCGTTGACGAAAAATTTTGAAAAAGTGTGTTTTCGACATAGCTACGAAATTTTTCAACCAATCTTTTTTGGTGTTCTACGATATTTTAGTACTAAAATAACTACTTCAAATGCCGTTTCAAAAATCAAAATTGAATATTATTCTCAAAACTTATAGCTTTCAAACATTAAAATTACCTTGTTTTTAGCAAACTTTTAAATAACTTTCAAGTCAATTTACCGATTGACTTAAAAATATTATCAGCTTTTGTTCTTTAAACTGCGTCAAATACCGTTAATTTAATTAAAATAAGTCAATTTGTTTGGGATTTATCAATGAAGAAAATTAAAAAGAAACTGTTTTTTGACATAGCATAGAAATTTTTCAACCTATCGATTATTTAGGTAAAACAAAATTTTAGATCTCAAAATTTGAGTTGAATGCCATCATCGTTTTCAAATACACAGCTTTTCAAAAATTAATAATAGGTACTGCCATTTTTAACAAAATAGATGTTTGAACTGAAAAATCTATGCTTATATTTTTCACTCTTTTGAGCTTAAAATACCTTAACTTGGTGAGAAGTTTCAGGGATGGCCCGTAGGGTCAACCATTTACACATTTTTCCCGTTTTTCCCGATGCCTCGCGTGGTCAAATATTCAAAGTTAGCGAACTTTTTCACATGGCCAACTACATGTCGCTGTTTCAAGAGTAACCTCTAAAAAAACATGTTTATCTTGTCTAATGTCAAGAAAGCTGTGAAAGTCGTATATAAAGACATTCTGTAATATATTAATTGTAAAAATAAAAGAAATAGGTAAAAATGTAAAAACCAAAAAATGTAGTACTTATATGAATTTATATACTCCACAGATAGCAGAACCCCAAATTTAACGCGTGTGGGCCACGGGCAGTAATGAATTAATCAAAACTACTTGATCGATTTTAATAATTTTTTTTCACTGAGTGACATAGGCGATATATTTTATACCCATGCGAAGCCGTGGCGGGCCGCTAGTTATGTAAATAAAACAAAAAAACTTTACGTCGTAGAATTAATTTATTTTGTCAAATCACAAACCAAATTATAGCAAAATTACGAGGTTTAAATATGACAACTGATTCGACACTACTTAACGTAGAGTACTTATTAATTCAACGTTTAAAAGGCACAGAAATAACCAAAATAGTCCAATCTAATAAATAACCAAAAATAAAAATCTAATAACCAAAAACTTCGTTGTAGATCTTGTAGACGCGGAAGATAGTTATTAACTTAACGTAAATATCACTAAAACAATGCAAATAAATCAAAATGTAACTAACACAAAACTATGTAAATAATCTGGCAGCCATATTTAAGAATAGAATTTAAATTTTAGTCAGAGATGGTGACATGAATCGATATCGTATTGTATCGATACAATACTATGCGAATTATACGATATATATCGTTTTTCAACATTCAACAAAATCAACATTTTGTGTTGATGCATATTTTTATTGTTGATTTTATATACAAGTATAATTAATGATCATAGATTACATAATATTAGTTTCATTAGTAATAATTATCATAAATTAGTTTCATTAGCGTTATTCATTGCATTATAGTTTTTGAGCTACACGTAGTGTCTGATTTTATTGTTTTTTGTTTATAAAATATAAATGCATTCAATATGATATCAAATATTCATTTGAGCGGCATAAAATATTCTATATAGGGAGAGGCCTCAGTGGATGCAAAACGATCCCACCAATTTGATGATCAATTTAAAAAGGCCATTAATATACGTTGGAGTAATCAAAGTTCAAATTCTTTTGCACAAGTAAGTATAATTAATACGAGGTACTCTTGTTAATTTAATTTAACAAATATCTTTACAGCAGTTTAAAAGACAATAGTTTTTGAGTGTGTTGCTTTGTAAATGGTTAAAAAATTTACACTGACATTTTAAAATAAAAAAATCAACGTTATGAAATTCACCAGTCACACAAAACTGATTGATAATTTTGTGCTAAGTTCATTGTCTAATTACATCGGAAACGTCAAAATAAAATAAAACAAATTAGCCACACGTTACATGTCAGTGATTGTGACTTCAGTGATCTCTGAACACTTATTTTATTTGACAGAACTTACTACTACTACACCACTTTAATATTATTATTAAGTACCTGAATAGCATTGTAATCTTTTTATTTCAGAAATATACCTCTCATATTTTACCTCATAAAAAATATCGTTTTGTGTCGATAAGAAACGTTCATACATCGAATTATGACTCATATCGATACGGTGTATCGATTCAAATCGATTTTGTGTTTGACTTATGATAGTAATGTTGATGGTAGAGGATTAGCAGGCATTTCAATTTCGACTAGAGATTAGTTTCCTACGAAGTTTGGTGTATGTGGCTCAGGTGGAGCCACCATTAAGTTTTGTAAAAGGTCCAAATGTACTAAGTCTCCAACCCATGCTCATGAGTTACCTCATTTGAGGCACTTATGAGGACAAATTGAAAGAATAAATTCGAGTAAGAATTTCAACATTGAAACACTCATTCGCTTTTATTCCTCGTTCTCGCGAAATTGACTCGTGAGTGAAGTCTATGGTTGGTATGGTGCGTGAAGCGAGTGAAGATGATGATTACCGAATGAGTACCTAAGCGAATGAATCGATATTTATTATAGCTTAAATTGATTCTCCATTAAATTTATTTAATTTTTGAGATATTATGCGATTTAATTAAAAATATAATATATGCTTTTAATTTTCATAAATTATTATTATCTATGCTATGTAGTAATAATAAGATTGGTAATCGAGTATCATAATATTTTGTTTATTTTAACGCTAAAACATTGAGTCATAATTATGTTGGTACCTATAATTGTCGTAATCATTATTTTTATAAATTATTATCTATGTAATAGTAATAAGGCTGGTATTTGAAAGTAAAATTTTATTTATTTTGGCGCTAAAACACTATGTAAGCGAAATAAAATTATGTGTGTGTGAGAGAGATGAGGTGAAACAAACGCGCCGGACGGTGGGTCCTTGCGGCTCGGGTACTTCTCACTCTTTGTTATGAGGATTGTGAGTAGAGATGGGTTAATACCATTGATATAAAATACCCAAGATACACAGTTCCAAACAAAACTGACACTCAAAACTGTCGCTAATTAAGTCTAAAAAGTTTATAGTTGTGTCACAAACGTGTTTTTGCATATTCAACCTTAAGCGCAAGCTTTAAAGTTGTTTTTAAAAAGCAATGTACAAAAAGTAATAAAATTTTTGACTTAAGTTAGCCGGTAGGACAAAACATATGTGTAGTCGAATATAAATATTTTTATCCATTGACTTAGGTAGTATTTTCAAGGTTTGTAAAATATACATAAAAACATCTGATTGAAAATCTGTTTTTAGTAGAACATTTATATATCAATAAAACAAATAATGACCATTAAAATTATTTATATTTCAGACATTGTTGGTTATTGGTTCTATTACACAGAATCTAAACATATCGGCAAACTGTAGGTGTATAGCCATGTAGTATTTAATGCTTGATATTGATACATTTAGTTTGCATATTCTAATAGATTTAGAATATACTGAAATAGGAAATTTACTGCAATGGTGACTATGATTACGTTATTAAGTTCATAGATTCTTACATGACAACAGACACGACTTTTCTGCAGACTTATTATATTATGTATCGACAACATAGTAGGAAACGCATTAATTTCCTAGAAATAAGTTTAGTTTTTCGTAGAATTCTCTTTTTGAATTAGATTTCAGTTTTTTTTTTTTGCAATATTATGTAAATGAACATTTGTTTAGTTATAGTACCTGCAGGCGTACGAGCGAATATTGCCCATAGAAATTTGCAACACAAAAGGTTAGTTGCTAATGAGATGTCGGCTTTTGAAAATTTTATTGACTGTCTTGTTAAAAATTCCAATATCTAATCGGAAAAAAGCTGATCCAGAGTTTGTTTGTATAAAGAAGGTACAAGCAAATTAAACTGGATGTAATCTCTCACTACGGCGTAAGCCAAATTCGGCAAAAGAGTACGGCAAAAATAATGGACTTACCCACGTATTTCCGCGTTTTCCAAAATTCAACCTCTTAGTGGGTAAAATAATGTTTTACACAATTTCACTAGTAAAACGCTTAGGGCTAGAAGCTTGAAATTTCACAGACGTATTCTTGTGAATGACGTAGGTATCCACTATGGAATGATTTTTCAAAATTCTACTCCGATGGGGATTAAATAGGGTATAAAATTTGTATGAAAATTTTTTTTTCCTTGGTTATGAAATTTTTTCACGAATTGACGAAAAATTAAAAAAGTGTTTTTTCGACATAACTTTTTTCAACTTATCATTTTTCGACTTTCAACAATATTTAAATTAAAATTACGCTATTTACAGGAAACTTATTTCGTATTTTTAAAATAACTTTCAGGCTATTATACCGATATATTTTAAAATCCGATCAGCTAGCTCTTCTGCTTAAAAGACTGCGTCAAATACTGCAAATCGGTTAAAATCGCTTGTTACGTTCGTGATTTATCAATGACGAAAAATTTTGAAAAAAGCTTTTTTTTACATGTTTTCGACATTTTTAACCTTATAAAACAATTTAAAGTTAAAAAATTGCAATGAATGTTATTCGAAAGATCAAACTCGTTGATCATTTTGAAAAAAATATACATCTTTTTAAATACTGAATAACCAAGTATCATTTAAAAAAACTGGATTTTTGAACTTTTCCAACTCAAAACTCTATGCTTAGGCATAGTTTTTTTCTTTGAGCTTAAAATACCTCAGTTTAGTGGGAAGTTTCAGGTGACCTTATAGGGTCAACCAGCTTAAGCTATTCAGATTTTTTTAATATAGTTACATTAGTTGTCTACATAAGTATATTACATACATGGCAATCCTAATAGATAAATATATTTAGTTTGGGGTATAGTTTAGTACATATAGTGTTATTGGGAAAGGTAATTTTAGGTTAGATATTTCCTGTATAGTTAGTTAGGATATTAGGTATAGAAAATTAAGAAGTTATAGGAAGTCAGGTAAGTCTGACGTTTTTACTTAAATTTTAATAACAATAATATCGTATATAAATAATTAGGATGAATATGTAAATATTTTTTAAGTACTAGCGGTCCACCTAGCTATGTAGAGATTTTTATTAAAGTAGCTATAAAGAAAGGTTAAATAAGTTCTAAAGTAAATATGCGCGAGTGAAACCACGAGTTACAGCTAATATACAAATAAAACAACCCGCACGTATCAACAGTCAATTAAGATTTATACGAGACAAGCTGCAGACCGCTGCATTAGGATAAAAAGTATTCTATGTGCTATTCCAGGTCATCTTATATCTGAGTCCAAATCCAAATTGGTACAGCCAGTTTTACGTGATAGAGTATCAAACATCCAAACATACAAACTTTAAAATTTATAATATATAGAGTATAAGATATCCACAATCAAAACCAACATTCTATTAAAATTAAATTGTTAAATTAAAAAAACACGTTTTTAATTCAACCTGTTCCTTCCACTTAAGCAAGCGTTATCAAGCGTCATCATAAAAATCACTATTATGTTCATACAGGAACAATAAAGACTAGGATATTTTTATTTTATATTAGTACAAATAGAATAAAAAGAATCACCTAACTTCGTCTTCAAAATAAGTAATAATCAATATAATAAAACATTTTCAAATCGTCGAATTGATGTCCTCTTCTCTTTTGGCAGTCGGTTAACAACTATAAAAGGTATTCAAAATTATTAATGAAAAAATTAAACTAAAATAAAAAATCGACTCCACTAATAATAACAGGAACAATTTGTATTATTCGACTAAATTAAAAGGAGGTTGTAATGCATTGTCCTTTTATTGAAAAAGTGACCATTGAAATTTTGTCGTATTATATTTAAAGTGTCGAGTAATATTTTAAGACAAATAAAACGAAAATCATACATTACACCCTATATTTAGTCATATAAAAACAAAAATAAATCGATAAACTCTTATACTTATTAAAAATACAATATCTTACTTTTATTTAACGTTCATGATGTCTTATTTTACAATTTATCAGAGAACAATTTTGTATTTTTGACGTGCGGGCAGTGACGTCAAAGACGGGATTCTATTTGAAGTGAGGGCACAATTTTAAATTGTGCGCCCATTTTAAGAGGACGTTTTTGAGACACTGATTGTGTATCTTGGGTTTTTATATCAATGGTTAATACCGATATTTCTCAAGATTAGGTAATACTAATATATTCACTTTGAAATATTATAATATCTTAACTAATATGTAAGTATTAACTAATATTTCACTGTAATTTGAAGCTTAAACTAACAGTAATAAGATCTGATACTGATACGGCAGGAAAATATTTAACTAATATTTCACTGTAATTTGGACCTTAAAGCACCAGTAATAAGATCTTATACTGATGCGGCAGGAAAATATCCTAACTAATATATCAGTATTAACTAATATTTCACTGTAATTTGGACCTTAAAACAACAGTAATAACATCTGATACTGCAGGAAATACGTCTGTCTCATTCGTAAGTAGACGCGGCGTATCGTGAAAATATTTTAATCAAGGATTTATTACGTTATAATTTCGATATGTTTGCGTCGTCGTGATTGGTTATGATATATGATATTGTGACGTTGTCTTCTAGCGCTAGTTGGCGAACCAATCACGAAACAGCAGAAAACGCGGCGAACCAATCAAGAAACAGCAAACATATCGAAATTATAACGTTTTAAATTCTTGATTTTAATATTTTCACGAATCTGACGGGCGCCAATCTAGTGAATCCGAACTATTCCGAAGACCGAATGATATTATCCGATTCTTTTAGGATAGCCGTTACAGATATTAGGCGAATATGAAATATTAGCATATTACAGTTCGCCAGATTACTAATCCACGAATCCTTTCAATATTACTAATATCTTAGCGAATAGTAATATATCAGTCAATTGTGAGGAATTCTCACCTCAAATGAGGTGCACCTCGCGAGTACCTCTCGAGGTAAAATGAGGTACTCCCTCATCCTCATTTAAAAATTACGAGTTACCCATTACTAGTACGTTTGTAGTACTCTAATTTATAGACTAGTATATATCTCTATTCTGAATTCTCTTAATTGGTCTGTGTGGTCTGGTGTGGTCTGTCACAATATACAACGAGTGTCGAGTATGAGCATTTGGGAAGGTTAGGTGCATAGACTAGTATATAATATTATGCTTTATAGACCGGAAACTTCAACATTGTTAAAAGGACGTCAGCGCCATCTATAAATCAAGCATAAACTATATAACGGAAGCCTCTTATCATATCTATTTCTTAACTTTTTACTAGATCTCTGACATATGAAAATAAAACAAAAAACTTTACATCGTAGAATAGATTTATTTCGTCAAATTACAAACCAAATTATAGCAAAAATATGACGTTTAATCACTGAAAACTGATTCGACACTACTAAACACAGAGTACTTATTAATTCAACGTTTAAAAGACACAGAAACCACCAAAATAGTTAAAACTCATTTGTATAACTTGTAGACGCGGAAAATAGTTGTTAACTCGCAGTAAATATCACGAAAACAATGCAAATAAATCAAAATGAAACTAGCACAAAACTATGTAAACAATCTGGCAGCCATATTTAAGAATGGAATTTAAGTTTTAGTAATTAGTTAGAGATGGGCGACCTGAATCGATATCGTATTTTATCGATACCATGCTATGCGAAATATACGATATATCAACATTTTGTGTTGATGCATATTTTTATTGTTGATTATATATACAAGAATAATTAATGATCATAGATTACATAATATTAATTTCATCAGTAATAGTTATCATAAATTAGTTTCATTAGCGTAATATATTGCATTATAGTTGTGTTTGTGAGCTACACGTAGTGTCTGATTTAATTGTTTTTTGTTTATAAAATATAAATGCCACCAATATGATATCAAATATTCATTTAAGTGGCATTAAATCTATATAAATTAAATTGGACTGTCTGTTTGTAATATTAAAATAACTGCTTTTTACTAAATGCATATGGATGTATATACGAAACATATACCAAAACAGCATTTTTTACAATTTTTGTCTGTCTGATTTTGACAGGACTTTCACTGGAAGATAGCTGATGTGACAGGGACTAACTTAGGCTACTTTTTCAAAATTTTTCCACGTCGCGGACGAAGTCGCGAGCTCAGCTAGTATTCTATACAGGCTTCAGTGGATGCAAAACGATCTCATCAAGTTGATGAACCATTTAAAAAGACCATAAATATACGCTGGATTAATCAAAGTTCGAATTCTTTTGAACAAGTAAATATAATTAATACGAGATACTATTGTTAAACGAATGTAACAAATATCTTTACAGCAGTTTAATATATAGTAATCTTATGCTAAGTTCATTGTCTTATTACATCGGAAAGGTCAAAATAAAATAAAACAAATTAGCCTTCCCTGATCTCTGAACGCTTACTTTATTTGACAGGATCTACACCTTCAGATGTCTGCAATTGTATTAACTTGCAACTCATCCACAAGATATTGTTTATAGTCATAAAAGTGTAGTCAAAATGCCGTTGAATGAAAATAGTGACATTTAATATTATTATTAAATACCGAAATAGCATTGAAATTTTTTTATTCCAGAAATATACCTTTCATATTTTACCTCATAAAAAATATCGTTTTGTGTCGATACGAAACGTTACATACATCGAACTATGAATCATATCGATACAGTGTATCGATTTAAATCGATTTTGAATTTGACATTGTGATAGAAATGATGATGGTAGATGATAGTAGACATTTCAATTTTGACTAGAGATTAGTTTCGTACGAAGTTTGGTGTATGTGGCTCAGGTGGAGCCACTACTAAGTTTTGTAAAAGGTCCAAATGTACTAACATTCCACCCCGTGGTTAGGTGCAGTCATAGACTAGTATATAATATTATGCTTTATAGACCGGAAACTTCAACATCGTTAAGAGGACGTCAGCGCCATCTATAAATCAAGCATAAACTATGTAACGGAAGCTTCTTATCATATCTATTTCTTAACTTTTTACTAGATCTCTGACATATTATGTAAATAAAACAAAAACTTTACGTCGTAGAATAGATTTATTTTGTCAAATTACAAACCAAATTATAGCAAAATTATGAGGTTTAATCACTGAAAACTGATTCGACACTACTAAACACAGAGTACTTATTAATTCAACGTTTAAAAGACACAGAAACAACCAAAATAGTTAAAACTCATTTGTATAACTTGTACACGCGGAAGATAGTTGTTAACTTGCCGTAAATATCACGAAAACAATGCAAATAAATCAAAATGAAACTAGCTCAAAACTATGTAAACAATCTGGCAGCCATATTTAAGAATGGAATTTTAGTTTTAGTTAGAGATGGGCGACCTGAATCGATATCGTATTGTATCGATATCATGCTATGCGAATTATACGATATATCAACATTTTGTGTTGATGCATATTTTTATTGTTGATTATATATACAAGAATAATTAATGATTATAGATTACATAATATTAATTTCATTAGTAATAATTATCATAAATTAGTTTCATTAGCGTTATATATTGCATTATAGTTGTGTTTGTGAGCTACACGTAGTGTCTGATTTGTTTTTTGTTTATAAAATATAAATGCCACCAATATGATATCAAATATTCATTTAAGTGGCATTAAATCTATACAACTTAATAAAATTGGACTGTCTGTTTGTAATATTAAAATAACCGCTTACTAAATGCATATGGATGTATACACGATACATATACCAAAACAGCATTTTTTACAATTTTTGTCTGTCTGATTTTGACAGGTCTTTCACTGGCAGATAGAAAACGATTTCATCAATTTGATGAACCATTTAAAAAGACCATAAATATACGTTGGAGTAATCAAAGTTCGAATTCTTTTGAACAAGTAAATATAATTAATACAAGATACTATTGTTAAACGATTATAACAAATATCTTTACAGCAGTTAATATATAATAAGCTTATGCTAAGTACATTGTCTTATTACATCGGAAAGGTCAAAATAAAATAAAACAAATTAGCCCCACGTTACATGTCAGTGGTTGTGACTTCAGTGATCTCTGAACGCTTACTTTATTTGACAGGATCTATACCTTCAGATATCTGCAATTGTATTAACTTGCTACGCATCCACAAGATATTGTTTATAGTCATAAAATTGTAGTCAAAATGCCGTTGAATGAAAATAGTGACTTTTAATATTATTATTAAATACCGAAATAGCAATGAAATCTTTTTATTCCAGAAATATACCTTTCATATTTTACCACCAAATATACCTTTCGTTTTGTGTCGATACGAAACGTTACATACATCGAATTATGACTCATATCGGTACAGTGTATCGATTCAAATCGATTTTGAATTAGACATGTGATAGAAATGATGATGGTAGAGGATAGTAGACATTTCAATTTCGACTAGAGATTAGTTTCGTACGAAGTTTGGTGTATGTGGCTTAGGTGGAGCCACCATTAAGTTTTGTAAAAGGTCCAAATGTACTAACATTCCACCCCGTGGGTGCAGTTAGGTGATTAAGTCACTCTAAGTTATTATTTTTTCTGATCCTCTATTTTCCTGTCAATCCAAATTCCAAATCCTAGTTTTTTGTCTAAAATATGTTTCCTCGTTTTACTTGATCATGGCAGTTGCTTAACGCCCATGCCAAAAAGAAAAAAAAAAAAAAAAAAAAAGTTATTATTTTTCAAATAATGAGATAGTGGGAAAATATGTAAACAGTAGATGTGGGTCGTTACGCCGTTTTCAAGAAATGTAACGTAACTAGTGACTTGTACGGCGTCACTAGTTTTAAAACTAGTGATTTTAGTAACTAGTTACTTTTGCTACTGTGATTGTTTGAGCATATAATTCTACCAATGATACAGTGACGCACGAAACGAAAATAAGTTAAATCACCAGCTAAGTGTTTCTAGCTATAGAGTTAAATCAATAACGTAATACTAAATGGTACAAATTAACTTCCCTTCATACTTTATTCAGGCTTAGGACTGACAGCATTAAAATTTATATATATTTTAATTATTAATAATTGATTTTAATGAAATTATTAATGCAGGCGTATTTAAAAGTTAATTTGGGTATCATATATATGTTTATATACAATAGGGTGGAAGGAAAATAATTTCTTTTTTTTTTCTTAATTTGTAGGTTATTCAATTTTTTTTTGATAAAAATATTTTTTTTCAACAGTTTGATTTAATGCACTGACTTCGAAAATTAATTTAAAAAAATGGAAACTTGACAAATATGAACGTTTTTAACCCAAATTTCGCTTCGAGGTGATTTTATTTTTAGACTAGCTGTTGCCCGTGACTTCGTTCGCGCGGACTTTGTTTACTCCGCACAGCTCCTCCCCCGTAGGTGATAGCGTGATAATGTGTAGCCTATATGTTGACCCGACCTGTTAGTAATATTCATGCAAAATTTGAAGTAAATCCATGCAGTACTTTTTGAGTTTACTCCGGACATACAGTGACTTTCCTACCATTTTATTATATGTATATATAGATAATTTTGTCATAATTACTATAACGTTGTTATAAAAATGGTTTTCTTAATTCATAATTTATTAGCTTTAAAGAGGATATTTTAAAACTTTTAACACTATTAAAAAACCTGAACAATAAATTTTTATTTAGTACTAGCTGTGCCCGCGACTTCGTCTACGTGGAAAATATTCTAAAATAAAAGTAGTCTAAATTACTCCTTATTCCATCAGTTATCTGCCATTGTAAGTCCTATCAAAGTCAGTCTAGCCGTTTCAGAGATTAGCCGGAACAAACAGACAGACAGTGCATACATCCATATGCATTTAGTTAAAACCGGTTATTTTAATATTACAGACATTCTAATTTTATTTATTTGTATAGATTAATTTCCTAAACCAGTATGGTACCTCAAAATTGTTGAATAAAATATTTTCTTAAAAATTTTAGTTTTTACCAGCTACAAGTGACACCCTAAGACCAAGAAAAAAAAGAAACTTATTTATTTTCGCTCCACCCTAATACTACAGTGACTGTTAAATTTATGGTTTATTTACACTTTTTATACATTTATTATATATTTACAGTTGACACTAGTTTACAATACACCTGTACTTTAATAAATGTACAAGTGTATTATAAACTAGTTTCAAGTAATAATATTGGAATTTCACCAAGTGCCAAAGATTGAAAGTGTACAATTTATTTATTTACACTTTCAATGTTAAGCAGTATTTTTCACTTTCATTTATTTTTGCACTTTTATTTAAAAGTTTACAATTATTTTGTTTGGCTATTTACACTTTTTATGTATTTACTACATATTTAATGATATTTATTTACACTTTTTCAATGTTCTGCAGTATTTTTCACTATCATTAGTTTTTGCATTTTTATTTAAAACTTCACAATTGTTTTGTTTGGCTATATTTACATATTTTGAGTTTTTATTATACTATAAACCTCTTGGGATCCAAGTTAACATTTAAATACATCAGTTGGGCAACTTTGTTTGTCTTCAATTGTGTGCGACGATTATTAATCGTAAGGCCTGTCTTGCTGAATATCCTCTCGCACGGAACTGAAGTCGCCATTATATTGCCATACTTACGTAGAAGTATGACAAGGTTGGGGTAAATGTGGCGGTTAAGTCGCCACCATTGCAATGGGCAATTAAATTTCCCGCTTTCATTAAACATAGGTAAAATGTCGTCTTTCAAATACGAGTCTACTTCCTTAATGGCACGGGACAAAGGTGTGCCTATTACCTGCTGTGTCCCTACAATATTACCCAAAATGGACCAAGGTGAAAATTTATCCGGTACCGGTATGGAAGCTGACTGTGAAGTTGATTGTTTCGGTTGGGTTTCTTTATGTTGCCGTCTAATAATGGCTGCAAGCATCTCTTCCAGTGTTTTCTTTGCCTTTATTGCCGCAGCTGTATCAGAAAATACATTCATTTTGTACCTTGGGTCCAAAATTGTACATATAGGGAATGTATCACTTTTCTCAACACCTTCTAGCCTTTTGTCTAACCCTGTCCGAAGAGCCGTTATTACATTGTTTGTTACACCGGTAAAGCCTTCCAAGAGCAATTGGTCGCAAGATTGTTTAAGACAGCGTGTCATCACTATGATGGTACTGGCTGTCATGTAATCTTCACCACTCATAGCTTTCGTAGCTTCGTCGAAAGGTTTTAAAACCTTGCACAGTTCGTGAAACATTGTCCATTCCTCGACTGTCAAAATCGGTAAATCTTTTTTCAGAACTGCAACAGTGGCACATATATAGTTTTCTAGTTCAACAAATCGCTGTAACATAGAAAACGTAGAGTTCCATCGGGTTGGTACATCCTGTATCAAGCGTTTAGGTGTTATTTCCGGATTTTCTTGTGTTTGCGCTTTTAATAATTTTTCTAGAGCTGCTGTACTTGTTTTAAAATGTCGGACAATAGTTTTTACTTTGTCTAGAGAAACTTGGACTAATTGTAGGGCATCTTGAACTATTAAGTTTAACGTATGGCCGAAGCATCCATACTGTTTCCACCCTATATCTGCAATGGCTTTTTTCATGTTGGCTGCGTTGTCACTCACAATAAAATTTATTTTATTTGTTGCATCCCATTCGTTCGTCGTTTCGAGTAATGCGGCTTGAATATTTGCACTGCTATGCGTATCTTTAAATTCAGCACATTTTAATAAAAATGTTTTGAGAACCAGATCTTTTGTTATATAGTGCCCTGTTACAGCAATGTAAGCATTATTAACCCTAGATGTCCATAAGTCTGTTGTTAGAGCTAAATATTCGATATCGTTTATTTCTTCTTTTTTTTGTAGAACTGTTTTGTCATATAAGGTGGGGATCAGGATATTAGAAACAGTTTTTCGGGATGGTAATTCATATCCAGGTATATGTCGAGCAAATTTTTTGAAAGCACGTTCCTCTACTAACGAAAAAGGGTAATAACCGTCTATAAATAAATCGGCAAGGTCATTATCAATTTGTTTTTTTTTACTTAATGTCACTTTTTTTCCAACACCGTAGCTATCAATGCGTTGTTGCATAGGCCGGTATATTGGTACGCTACCTGTAATAGTGGACGTTGAAGGTGACGCAGTATCTAAGCTGGACAACGAGGGTTGAAGATGGACATCACCTGAGGGTTCTTGTTTGCTTGTTGTTTCTAGAGTCTTTCTTGCATTTGATTGCGCGAAACATATACTTGTATATGCATGGAGGTGCTTTCGCTTCAAATGTGTTTTCAAATTCGCGGTTGAAGTTTTGAAGCTATAAACTTCACCACAATTGTTGCATTTAGCTTTCTTTTCATTGTCTAGTTTTTGAAAAAACTCCCACAAAGCACTAGAATTATAACGAGACATTTTTTAAAGTTTATTTTATTTACACGGATTTTTACACGACGTTTTATTTTATTTACACAAGTTACTTAATTTACACAATTTACTTAAATTTTACACAATTTTCACTAAAAACGTATTTTTTATAAAAAATAATCATAAAATTAAATTCCAAGATCTCGTGTTACATTCATCAACAGCAATCAATGAATAATGATAATTGAAAAAAAAGTCGAACTAAAACAAACAATATGAAATATTTTGAAAGTTACGCTTTCTCCCGCAATTCCCAAGCCTCTAAAATTATTTAAAACCACGGTCAGTCAATTTTCTTCTCTATGCTTATAATATTACTTATGAAAATTAAATGTATACTAATACGCTTAAGCTGTTTTGTTATCGGTTTTCGGACTGTATACCCTAGCACGTGTGCGCTTGATTTATTGTTATCACGCGCTCTCACTCACTCGTCATGTTTTTTGATAAGCCATCTCGCCTACTCGGCCGGTCGGTCACATTTTTTCACCCACACATTGTGTTCGAGTATTCACACAAATCACAGTATAGGTTGTAACGCATTTACAAAAAATCACTACTTGTCATTTGTCTCGTAACTAGTTACTCCGTGATATGCCGTGTAGCCAGTTACTGTAACTAGTGACGTGAAATAACGCCCATGTCTAGTAAACAGTTTTTAAAATACAATTTACGATCAATAGATTAAATGTGTCATACTCATAAGTAGTAAAAATTGTACTTTATCCAATATGTTACGGCAGTTTATTAAAGTTTTAGAACCTATTAAAAATCAATTGGTTAGTTAGATTTCATAGGTAGTTATATTTTATCAAAAAGCATTATGTGATTTTAAAATACCCATATATTTTAGATTCGTAGAGTTGGTGGCACAGGCAATGCATTTGAACAAAACTGTATACCAAGAGAGGAAAAATTAACTCAAGTACTAAAAAAATCACTACCCGGCATCACATATATTAGTGTGCAAGATATATCTGGAGGTTGCGGTGCAATGTTTGAGGTAAATATTGTTTATTTTTCATTGATACCTGATATTTCATAAACTTCATGATATTGATTACTTACAACTTCCAATGAATTATCTGGCTTATAGTAAAGTTCTTATGTTGCAACATGATGAAATTATGAATTGTAATCACAAGACACAAAATATTATGTAATTTCATATTTTTAATCATGTTACTAATGATGGAAACAGTTTGTTATTGGACAGTATCTATGCAGTAGTTGTATATTACTTATTATGTAATGAACAAAACAACCCTTGAGTTTTGAGTTGCATTTGGAATTACTATTCTCACATGAAGTGTAAAAGTAAAGAAGAATAATATTAATATTCATTAGACATGCACAGAATGTCTCATTAAAATGATAATAATTCACTTCTACACTTTGTCAAAGTGAAGTATATCCTTCGTCTAGTTCAGTAAACCATTTAGTTAAGTATCATAACGTGGCCTTTGAATAAGGTAAGGTGGTTGTACTAAATTAGGACAAGACTGTGCAGAAATCTACCCTCACACTAGTAGTGGTATATATAACCTGTTATGTTAAAGGCGAGAGACTAAGTCGTCTCTTGCCTTCAACAAAACAGGTTATAACACTGTGACGTGAGGCTGTAGAGTGCCTCAAGTTGCCTAGCAGTAAGGCAGTTGATATATTCTTGAAGAGAGGTTCAGATCAACACAAATGCCAAAAACGCAAATTGGACAATGTCTGGTCATCCCTGTAAACTATGGGAAATTGTTAAAATACAAATATATATATTAAACAATTGTGTTTCCTTAAATGAATTTTAAAATTCAGCTGCCGGGGCATGTATGACTCACATACATACAAGTCTATGGGCTGGTATGGGCTATGTACAAGGCTGTTGTAACTGACAATGAGGACTGGTGGCAACGAAATTACTTTGATGTATAATTTCACCATCGGTGCTCACAATGGGATTTATTGTGATTAATTATTCTGCTCGACTCAAGCTGAACATGTTAAATTGTTGCTTTTTTTATATTACAGATACTAACAGAAATTAATGAAAATGTAACACCAGGTTTTGATTGTTGTGTCAAGATAAAATAATAAAAATTAAACTACTTTACTCCTCCTGCTCTGCAAAAGAACCCGTGTGCTGTTATTTATTGTTTAATTGTGTACAGGAAACCTAGATACCCTGTACTTTTAACAAATTTTAACATAATTGTAACATATCAAAAAAGCCCCTCCAAAAATAAAGCCATAATATGTTAAATGAGCAAGTTTAAATAAGAATTTAAGAACTAATCCACATACTTGTAGTATCTACATATTTAAATTCCTACTATTTACAACATATTTTCTTAGTCATAGCAATAATTCCAATTTCATCACAGAATGAACAGAACAGAGAATCACAGAATTCACTTTTTACAGTGTGCAGTTGTGCCTCATATTCAAATGATATTTTTAATTTTTTAATGTTAGGGATATCGAAAAACTGTTTTAGAATGTTATCAATTGATTTGTGTTTCAGATTAGTGTTGAAGCAAAAGAATTCATTGGTTTGTCGAGGGTAAAACAACATAGGCTAGTTACAGACTCCTTAAAAAGTGAGATAGCCGAGATGCATGGAATTAGGATTCACACATCCCCTTCTCATGTGGAAAAATGATATATATTAGTTTTAGTAAACATCTAGTCGATATTTCTTATGGATATGTAGGCTCTTCACATGAATAAATAAGTGGTGCTTATTTTGTAAAATATAAGATAAATAGCTTATTAGGTCAACAAAATCTAAAGTGTAAATAATAAATATTTCTGTTTTAGTTTGTGTTCAAATTCTTTTATTACTTTTCCATATAATTTTTTAACATTTATAAAACCTAATAGTATAGGTTCCCTCTATAGAACAACCTTCACCATGCTGGTTAATGGATGGAAAATATTTTTTGCCAAATTTAATATGTCAAATATGTTACAAATGGGTTGACTAAAAAATTTCAGTCTAGAATATGATTAATTTTTTTTTTAAACATTTCACTAGTTTAGTTAGTAGACAAATTCTATACCAGTGGAAAGTATGAAGCCTGTAGAATATGCAAACTGACTATTTCTTTTCCATTACAGCTCTTGGGTAGGCAGGTATAAATAAGTAAATCAATATCTTTATCTTTTTTATAATATCTTTATTAATTTCTCCCTTTTTTACAACTGTACATTCAATAAAATATTATTAAGTGTAGGATTGTTTGGGAGACTGAATCTCCTGGCCTCCGCCTCTCAAATAGGTACAATATTTTTGAATACATTTAGAATACAAATTGGAAGATACAAAATAATCATTGTATTACATAAGTTTTTAAATGTATGCAAGAGTGTGGTATGTATATCAATCTATTTATGTTGTGTGTGTGTGGTGAGTGTATTGTGGTGTGTGTATAATAATATATAATCAATGTCATACCAAGTTTAAAAGTAAATATGTATTATATTTATCTGTTCAGTGAAATAAAAGATAAAAAAATACATTGATCAAACGGTTCGGTTATAAATGAAATTTTTAGTCTCATCAATTCGTGGACAGATCACAGAAGCCATTTACATATTGCAATGTGTCTTTAACCCACAGAACACAATACTCTTACGAGAAGAACAACAACTGCATACAAAAAAAGTGCTTACATTGAACTCAGTAGCGCTTCAGTTTATGCCAAAGGAAACTTTGTCAGGCGGGAATTTTAAATTGCACCTGAAGCTATTACTGCTATGACCAATTGCACTAACATTGTCTTAGCTTAGGACAATCCTAAATGGTATGCTATGACATTCTTTCCATTTAAGACAAGAAGTGGCAGCATACTATTTAGGATTGTGCTAAGCTAAGACAATGTTAGTGCAATTGGCCATTAATTTCTTTTAATTAAATCTAACACTGACTACAATGTTTTTATTTGTAGTTTTTAACCCTTCTCTGAATTACAAATACACAATAAGTATACAAAACACTATCTGAGCAAAAACTACAAAATGTAAAATCATTGTAGTTAGAAATAAAAGACAGTTTTAGGAATGTTTTAAAATGTTTATTTTTCTAACCATTGCTTTTTTAGAGGCTTCCTCTAGAAATTGTTGGTTTTTCAAAACACAAAACCGTTTCAGGCATATTGCGATTGTGCTGCTTATAATGTAATTTTTATTTATGTCATAATGCTCTTCACAACCCTTCAACCAGTCTGTGCTTATTTTTTCGCAAATTTTATATAAATTTTCTTTGATTCTGTTTAAATGCGAATAATTCGTTAGGTAATTGTTTATTAAATTTGCAGCACTCTCTACTGTTTTACAAAAATTATACTGAACGTAATTCAAATTGGTATTATTTTCATTGTATTCCTTAAAAGAAGAAAAAGTACGACATACCTCAGTATTCTGATCTGCAAGCATGATGCTTATACAATTATTGCATTTGTTTGGCATATTTTTTATAATGAAACCACATACATAAGCACATGCTTGCATTTCACCAGAGGACTCAGGCATGTCTAACCCTTCTACACTTACTGTGTTCAAAATGTTAGTAACACTGCATGTAGAAGGGACACAACTTTTTCTTTCAAGGAATACTTTGAAATTACTTAGCACGTCATTATTATCGTCTAGACAATTTCTATTTTTATTGTTATTAATTAAATTAGTAATAATGCTTGTTTTGAGCGCTGCAGTAAACTGGACAGTTGTAGGGTTTGGATTACAGCCACAATTACTTTTAATACACCCAAAACAGTTTTCTAGAGGATCTTGATTAAGTCTCCTAACAGAGAGTGTTTTTATATTATATTTGTTGGAAACATTATTAAACAATCTTATAATTGCATTTAATGTCCTCAACTAGCCCTCTTGAGACGGGGGCTTACTTCTAGCCCCGACAAACTTCATATCTCTAAAAAAACCTTTCATTTTAACAAAAAATGCTGAATGAGGACTGGTCGAGGTCATATTTGTTAAATATTCTTTTCCTCTTTTTCGGTCAGGGGTATCACCATTCACAGTGTCAAAGTTTGTCTATATTTGCAATTAATGAAGCTGTGGCAATTGCATCTTGCGGTTATTCATCTAGAAATAAAAGAAAATATTAAAAACAATATTTTATTTATATCACAATTTAATTTTTAATAATGCTACAAAAAAGTACTTCATGTACCACCACCTTAATTATTCCTAACACCACAACGTCAGAATTCGAAACACTGTTCCGGTCTGAAGCCCACTCCAGTTGTTGCAAATGAAGTTGAAATGCAAGAATAAAAACCACCTACGCAGCTTCGCACGCATGTTAATTAACAGATCGTCAATGTATAAATTTTGCTATTTTATAATTCTTTCAAGCCCTATTTCAGCGCTTAAAAACTAACAGTCTGACAGACTTTCGCATTTAAAATATTATGGCTATTAAAAATCCTTCTCGCTATTTTTTCTTATACATTATACAATTTTAATAACTTTTCAACAGGAATTTTCAACCAACTTTCCAACAGGAGAAGGTTATTAATTCGGCTGTATATCGTTATATGTTTATTACCTCAGGACTCTGTCATTTATAAATCGATTCGGAAAATTATTTTTTTGTTTGACAGGATATACTCCCCATGTGGTACTATTTTAATTTTGTGAAGATCTAATGCAAAGTTCCAAATACAACAAATGGAAAGTCGGCTGTTGGTTTTACTATGTTAAAGATTATTATATTTACCTTTCATACACACTATGTTCTGACAAGAAACGCATCTAAAAATGAATTATCCAATTTGATGAATTAAACGATATTATTAGCATATAAATATTTTGGCGATTCATTATTATTTGCATATATGTCTTGGATAATTTAAGTAAATTCTTTAACACTAAGACTAAGACTAAGAATATATGTTTTCTATAGTTGTCAAATTTTCAGATTACACCAGATTACACTATGATCAGTATTGGGTAATTATGGTAATTATGCCAATGATTATTAGCTCTTAACATTGACCTCTAAATATATGGACATGAAATAGCTACAGAAAAAACGTGTCAATTATAGACACAATATGGCTGCCGTGTTAACATTATTAAGGATGTCCAGAAAGTAACATTTATGTTTTATCGATAAACGTTGTTTCCTGATTTACGTATTTTCAACCAAAAAATATGTTATTGTATTAGAGGTGATCTTTGACGTGTAAGAACAAAATCTAAACATAATTTACTAGTACCTATATTGATAACGCTTAAAACGTTCCCAAAAATATTGAAACGCAAAGTAGGTCCGTACTAAAACGTTTATAGTAAATATTTCACTAATAAGCCTAATGGCTTTAGATTTACTTCTTTTAGTCTCCAGTATTCTGTGCTTTAGTTGACTAATTCTGAGGTTCTAGGACACATCCGACAATTTCATACGTCAGTATATATGACGTCTTTGTTGTGTGATTATATTCGTATTAGCACCTGCAAAACGATCCCTGGACTCACTCAAATAAATAGTAAATTGATAAAGAGAGATCTAGTTGACAAATCAAAATGTCAACGTAAATTCGTTATTTTGTGACATTCGATCACAAATAAACAGATTCAAGATTACGACTTTAAAAGTGGCTAATAAGATAAGAATAGAAATGAATATGTGGTCTTATTTTGTCCAATCACAGTCAACGTACGCATGCGTCGTGTTACGAAAACGTCTTAACTTATAGGGGATATTTCTAAGGGCCTAACATAATTTTACGAGTTGTCGTCGATAAAGCGGAACAATAGTAGCAATAGAATTAAATCATAGCGTACAAAAATAAGGTTGATTATTGTAACGATATTTTCATGACGTTGCAATATTTTTTGTGTTTCTGTTTATATAATTATCATTCTTATGCGTTACCATATATTTTCTTGAGCCACCTTTGTAGGCAACGCTGAATCTCATTATTTTTTATCGACGTAAGCAAAGCTAAAATGTGTAATAACACAAAGTTACATTTTAGTTACAAATTAGTTCTAATTTTAGTTTTTAATGACCGCTCACACCACCAGCCATTTTCGCATTTTTTTCTAAAAAAACACGGACCGTTACGCGCACACGTTCCGAGTTCGTTCCGGTGGACCGTGGTCACAAAAATGATTTATGAGTTGCTTGGATTGAATCAGATACTGTAAAGCGTATATTTTTTAAGAGGCCTTGAGCACTGCAATAAACTGGTATGAGAATTGTTTAATTTAAATGGCTTAAGCTACGAAATAATTCAGGTGTAACACGACACTTTGAGAAAAATATGTATTTGTTAGTCGAGGATTTTTAATTCAAAAATTATATAAAAAAAATATAAAAAGCATAGGTCATCGCTTATGCTTTTTATATTTTTTTATATAATTGGTAAACATATACATACGGAAAAAAATAAACAACATATATTATAGTACAAAAATATTTATTTACATAAATATTAATATTTTTTTTTTCATAAGTAATACGTAGTTTTTTTCGAAATTTTTAAATAATTTATTTCTTTATCAAATTTACAGCTATGTTAATTTTTTTTTAAATATTGTTTAGGATATTTCACATTCACATCATATGATTTATTTTGAGATCATAGATATCAACACTAAAATTTACGAAAATAAATAAAAATGATACCAGCGCTTTGGGTATGCCCAAAGCGCTGGTATCATGAGTTGGTCGTTAACGAAAAATATGTTTTATTAATTGATATTTACGGTTTTTTTTTTTTAAATTATTATCTAAACTGTTAGATCTTGAACTAATCTTGATTACAAATAAAGTTTATTTGTTGATTAATACGCCAAAACACTTTTAAATTAACCTGTAGAGATGGGTTAATACCGATATTTCTCAAGATTAGGTGATACTAATATATTCACTTTCAAATATTATAATGTCTTAACTAATATGTCATTATTAACTAATATTTCACTGTAATTTGGACCTTAAAGTAACAGTAATAAGATCTGACACTGATACGGCAGGAAAATATCTTAACTAATATATCAGTATTAACTAATATTTCACTGTAATTTGAACCTTAAAACAACAGCATACTGCAGGAAATACGTCTGTCTCATTCGTACGTACGACGCGGCGTATCGTGAAAATATTTTAATATTTTCACGAATCCGAACGAGCGCCAATCTAGTGAATCCGAACTATTCCGAAGATCGAATGATATTATCCGATTCATTTTGGATACCCGTTACAGATATTAGGCGAATATGAAATATTAGCATATTACAGTTCGCCGGATTACTAATCCACGAATCCTTTCAATATTACTAATATCTTAGCGAATACTAATATATCAGTCACACCATTATTAACCAGTATCATAAACTGCAACCAACACATAACACACACAGCACGAATCAAAATGGCGGACTAAGTTCTTTTATTTTTCCCTAAGAGCGTATTTGAAAAAAGAATGCCAATTTGATATTATTCTGTACAATGTTTCGTTCGAAAACGATAAAATACCATAGAGTATTGTAGTAAAACTGGTAAATAGTGAAAATATTGTTTTTTTGGATGAAATTAGCGTTGGTTTATATCCAGTAGAGCTTGTATCTTTATTTTGGTCGAAGTTTTTGTTACTGTGATAGCGTCTTTCGATGGATAGCATTCTTGTTTCGCATGTTGAACTTGATAATAGGTTGGAAATATAATTGCATTATTTTTCTTAACACTTTCCCTTAATGTATTGTATTGCCATTTGTTTAGCTTAAGTGATAAAAATATCCCCAAAGCCTCATCCGGAGAAAAAGCAGGTTTAGTTTCTTTAACAGATACGCACCTTTTTACTTTTTTCACACCATGTGGATTCTTAATTAAATGTTCTAATATTTCAGCAATTTCCTCATTCCTATCTACTTTTAACTGCGCAAAATATGCATATTATATTTCGTTCGATGACAAATGAAAGTTTTCTGCTCGTATTTTTTTCTGTTTAGGACCTATTTCACAAAAAGGTAGTCTAGGGCTTTGTTCGGTGGAGACACTTGCACTGATAGAAACTTTTAATGGTGACACAAAATTGATAAAATACAAATGATATTTTTTTTCAAATCATAAGATAGCAAACAAGCAGATGGGTCTCCTGATGGAAAGAGTCAACCATCGCCTATGGACACCAAAGATATTGATGGTGCGTTGCTATCTTGTGGCGAGGTCTAATGCCACATGCATAAGTTTACCGGCTATCTTACCCTCCAAACCGGAACACGACAGTGACAAACACTGACGCTATTGCGGCAGGAGTAGGCGGTGGTACCAGAGCCGGGCGAGATAATACAGAACTCTACCACCTAGTAGTCACGATGGCAGTGACTTGCATAGCCAATCGGTCGCCCTTTACGATCTGCCTGGCAGAACGGCAGTTGGTCTATTCTTCAAAGGAGCCCGGAACCAACACGAGGATAAACAAACAAATAGAACAAACATTTACTTGTTTACAAAAAGTTAAGGCACCTCTGCTAGACCTGCACAAACTATGAATTACTGGTATTCTTTAGAAATGAATAAAATATATCTTACTAAACTAGCAAAAAGCAGAGCTTTGTAAGGGCTCGTAAAGTTATATTATCTAGTAATATTGTTAGGAAAGTATTTTTATGAGAATTACATATTTTAATGTATGGACTTTATCTAACCTAAAAAATCCAGCGTGTTTCGCCCAAACATTATATTCGCATCAAAGGCGTCGTCAGGTTGCCAAGCTGATCAAACTGATGCTCTATAGCTATTGCAGTCTATACGTCGTGAACCCTTGCCTTTATACAAGAGTACGATGCCCGTGCGCCGCCAGTCAAATATAAACATTTTGTGAAATAATCTCTTAATAAGTTCAAAAATTCTAATAAAAAATGTATCTTCTATAGATTTTAACTCGTTAGTTTTTTAATAGATGGCGTTAGTAGTAATAAGATTCTCATAAAAATTGTATTTTCTATTTTTTTAATGTTTATAAAATGGTATTTTTATGGTAGATAACATATCTAGACATGAATTCAAAGTACCACGTCGAAGCTCAAACCTAAAAGTGCGACACTTTTTCAGTAAAATGTTCCACAAAAGTACATAGTTCGTCGCCTAGTGTATAATAATAAAATCTATTTCATTCATTTCTAAACAATACCAGTTTATTAAAATATTTACTGTGTGACACCTTATCATTAACTCGACGTCCATGATATCTATATCTTAAATCAATAAAAACTTTGATTACACTTTTAATAAGTAATAGTTTATGTGTAGAATTATGATCAGGCTGAGAAGCTAACCAAAATATTTTTCCACATCATAAAAATCACACATAAATTTAAATATATGTAGATAATAATGTAGTAAAATATTTAGGAATCATGCTAGACCAAAGATTATCGTGGCATCCTCAAATTGAATTGATATCTGGGAGGATCAGAAAACTTATTTGGATTTTTCGGAAATTAAGAGACGTTGCATCCAATACACTTCTAAATAGAATCTATTTTGCGCTAGCTCAATCAATTATTTGCTATTGTATACCTGTATGGGGTGGTGCCACTAAAATTAAAATGTTGCAAGTAGAACGAGCCCAAAGAGCATTATTAAAAGTAATGCATTTCAAAACCAGTAGATTTTCCACAACTGAACTATACTCACTGTGCGAGTTACTATCAGTTAGAAAACTATATATACTTTATGCCATACAAAAAAGACATAGGTTGATTACATATGATAATAACCAAAAAGTTAAAACAAGGAAGGATGCTATTTTACAAAACTCAACGGTAAAAACACCTTTTGCCAATAGACAGTTCTTAAATCAGTCTACTATAATATATAACAAGAAGACTTAATAAGAAGTTAAATATTTATCCACTAACCATCTACAACCTTAAAGAGGTTTTAGTGGGCTGGCTTAAGTCACTGTCTTATGACGATGTTGAATCAATTATTTTTAGCAAGATAATATAAGAAAACTCTATTAACTGATGTATCTGTCTGTTAGAAACTGCTAGTCCTAAGATTAATGTAACACATGTACTTACAATTACCCATGCTGACATAACATACTCGTACACGCATACACACTCATATACACGTACAGACTCATACACATACATAAATACACACACGCAATAGGCACGTATATTACTTAATTTACACAAATGCTAATGATGTTCTGGAAGAGCGGTGTATCCTGACACAAGCATTTCTGCTTAAAAGGATGCGCCGGACAATGTAATATTATATAATCAGTGTAAAATAAGTTGAGAAATAAACATTTAAACATTTGTAAAAATATATTATCTAAGTCTTGCAAACACTTACCTGTATTGAAATCACCTAAATATTACTGCCATAAGTCATAACATCTACTATATGGTTAAAGAATTTATTGAATTTTATTAGAATTAATATAATAATTTACACATTTCAATATTAATTTACATTCCAAATTTTAGGTATGAACATATTTAAAAAAAACGTAGTATTTAAACTATTCATTTACAACGTTGCGGCCAACAAAGTCCGCATGCATCATAACACCTATACATAAAATGAATCATCATTGATGTTGCAATTAGTTGTATGACGTAACCACTACTTATTCATTAATTTGCAAATATTATACAACAATCAGATGTAATTTAACATGTTGAACTTATTTTTACATACATTTTCCTTTATCACGGGAACATGAATGGATGCTAGTACTGATGATGTTAAAGTCCGAGTTGATTCATGTATATTCTGCCTTTCACACAAACATTAATTTTCTGCTTATTAACGGGCTAAAAATATTTAGGTCGGCATTATTGTCTAAAAACTGAAAGTGTAATTAGGACTACTAAAAATGTTTAATTAACTTATGATCAATTTGAATAATTCTTAAATCTTTTAATTAAGGCTCTTAGCAATAAAAATAAACAAAAAACCGAAGCCATCAGCAGAACTTAAAGGTACAATTATGCATGGAAATTATTGTTAAATTTGATAACTTGTATGTTGTTAAATCAAATTTATATTTAATAGTTATTTATTTTTGATATATTATATCAGTAGCTTAGGCAGAAGATGTGAAGCTATCAAGGTAGCGACCAAAAAAAACATCGACAACAACAAACACAAAATAACACTTACACAAACAGACAAACAGATGTCACTATTTTTAATGACGATTCCATTTTTTATTAACATTTAATACCTATTTAATTATATTATTACTGAAACTTATTAAAAATATACAAAAGGAATAAATACTGAAATTATTCATTATACAAATACTAGTCCCTATTATACTCTTTAGTGGCAATAAAAACAACTTTTAACAGTATTTGATAATATAAATAACAATTGTTAATTGTTAAAAAATTTAATACGAATTTTAATATGTTAATTACTGTCAAATGATCCATACCTAGGTACAATCAGTGTTGTGTGTTAGGGTTATACAGGTGACAGACATCATATCATATTTTATGTGGTAGAAGGAAATCGAGCTTTCTGATGACTGCAGATAGGTAAAAGACACAGGATATCATACTATGAAAACGTAAGAAATTACCATTACCTACTTACCAGAGAAAATGAAGGAATGACATTGTCACGCAATCTGACTACATCCAGTGTTTTATTAAAATTACTTTCCTTGAAATGAAGTGAGCAGACCAACCAGTTCTTATGTCGGGGATTGATATTTTCAATGCCAATGGCATCTAGTCATTTTCTGTGTAAATCTTCATTTCTGGGGAACCTAAAATTTAATGAAATTAAATATCGACAAATCTAATACCCCAACACTAGTCGTATTTTGTAGGAATCAAAAAAATTATGTTTACAAAGAAATCGTAAAATACACGAACATCTTTTATAAGTCAATATAAAAATACAACAATTTAGAATGGATATTATTTAAAATCAGCACGCTTTATCATAGGAGTTTACGACATACCTGTGAAGCGTTATTAAAGGTGCATTTTTGTCCTTTTTTGCTCCACATTGCAAAATACAACACGAAGGCATGTTGACTAATAGTCTATTAACTTCCACGGAGAATATGGCACTTAATAAACTGATATCTACTTGGTAAATCGTATTTATCCGAAACTAAATTAATATTTTGACAAATCATGTACCTCTTATTTACGTACATAATATGGCGTCGATGACACGTTTATAGAATTGCCAATTACTTAACTTTTAATTTATACGAAAGTGAGCAAGACACAATATCGTTGTCTCTTTTTGCATATGCAAATTACCATTTGTTAAAAAGAGATAAAGAAATGTCGCTTAGTTCAATGTCGATTCTACCGATATTTGTATAACTAAAGTAGCTATAGAATGTTATTGCGCTTCTATATATTATTCATATTTCTATGGCTCTTAACCAAGGATAGTAGGTATGAAGAAGTGTAACGTGCTAATTTCCTGTTACATAGACCTTAGCTATTGTTTTCCTTTGAAAAAAAAAGATGAAGTGAGATTATATATGATCAATGGTGTTATCAAGGAACTTACATACGATAACTGGAATTATTACGAAGCAATATTTGAAAAATAAAAATGTACTTTATTTCGTTCTTAATAAAGTTGACATTTGTTTCTTACATAACAGAGGGGAAAAAAGTTCTGAGCAAGACAACGACATGAGTGCCGAGTGGATGTTGTCCCTTTCTTGCAATTGCCAGTATAAATAAAACTTTCGGATGGTAGATTTTTATATATTCGGTAATCGTTTAATCCCTTTTATTCATACACGTCGATAGATACATTAGCATAAAATGTATTGTAATTAACACAGTGAGTTCTAAAGTGTGCTTCTTTTAATTATTACGTAATTATTTATGCAATGCAAAGCTGTTTCTCAAATTAGTAGAATTACTTAGTAGTAATTTGCAAACGATGCATGGCTGCACTTATATATGGCGATTGGCGCTTTATTTAGTAGAAAGAGACGCACTCCACCCATGTCGTGGTACTCTTCGGAACTACTTTGAAGCGCGTGTGAATATTCCGGGTAGAATGTAACTTCCTTGGCTTTATTTAGTAGAAAGATACACTCCACCCGTGTTGTGGTACTCTTCGGAACGATTTTGAAGTGCGTTTGACATTCTGTGTAGGTTTAATATTGCCCGTTACTTTTCAACTAGCTAATAGATAAGCTCTGAAAGCTTGGAGCGGTTGCGGTCGGTCAGTCGCGGTGTTTAATGTATGGTCGTGTCGTAAATTTAAGCAAAATGGCGAGAAAGAAATTTTCGTCATTTCGCGGTAATTTTATTCATCTTGTTAATAGAATGGGTCAACATTTCGTCCACTGGCCGAAATTTGACACTTGGTCGAAATTGAACATGTGACCGAAATACGTCATTCCGCCGAATTTCGACATTCGATCGAAATTCAACTTTCGGCCGAAACTCAACATTCTTGCTTGAGTGTATAGAATTGTATAGATTTATTTAACAAAATCACCAGCATGGTTACCGCCAAAACTTCGTCGTCAGACTTGTTACTCACACGAAAATATTGATCAGACTGGTTTGTCAATTTTATTGAGTGAATTTATTGAACGTCTGGAAACAAAGGGATATCCAATATTATTGCAAAATAAAAGTATTGCGCTTATTGTAGGTCTGTGGGGCACCTAATGCAGCTTTATGAATAAGCGAGTCAAAATAAATTATGTATACACATTGGCATACAAGATATAATATTCACGTTAGATAAGGATTAAGAGTCGGTATCATTTATTCTGAAGAACAATGTTGAAATCGTTTCAATTTCGATAATCGAAAAGAACAAGAGAAGAAAATTAATCTATAATCATAAAGAGAACCCCGCATATATAATTAACAATGGCAGAATGTTTTAGCGGTCTAAGCCTGATTCGTTAAGACAAGTCCAAATTAAATTATTGTTGAACGTCACGAAATAAAGAAAACAAGGGGAAGTGAAGAGTGGGCGTGCCGCATGCGTCACTATTATGCGCTTTTACTCTAAATTGCCTTAGTGATACTTACCATATCATTAGGAGATAGTCGTCGTGCGAAAATCTATTATACACCGAATTATGCCGTATTGTGCCATCCTTGAATGCAGAAATGATAGTAGAATACAGATGATTAAAAATGGAGATATTTCATATCATTCGAAAGTACAATTTTCATTTTATTTTAATTAAATTCCTGATTTAATATAATCTCTAATGATATAATAGAAAGTCAAGCTAAAATCAGCCGTACACCTTACATATAAAGTTCATTTTAGGTTGACCCAATTTTTCTAGAAAGATATACGTAATGACAGTCATTACGTATATCGTTCTAGATAGTTCTCTACTCAAATATGATCAACTGAAAACTACGGAAAATCAATGCTGCCATCTATTGTAGAATAGCGAAACTATTATGATCTTAAGTTTCACTATTGTACAAATAGATGAGTCTATTTTGAATAGACTACAAAAGGACGTAAATACTCTTTTTTTTTGTAGCAAAATAAAATTAATTGTAACGCAGTTTGGTATTTTTTGGTATGGTATATTTTTAAATGTTCTGTTTGTGTGTTTCGGATTATTGTTGTTTAAAATGAAAACGACCAATGAAACAATGTTTGCATTAGTAATTTATATGCAATAATGCTTATTTTATGTGTGAGTGTGGCGATCGCGGTCCTGATACAAATGTTTGTACTTGCCAATTCCGTTGTTTTCTTTATTTCGTGTTGAACGTTGTGTTGTTTTGACATTTGAGTTTGACAGGTTATGCGCGAGCTTTCGAGTTTTGTCGAATAAATTCACTCTTTTTTTATTTTACGAACTTAGCATCATGACGTTGAATTTAGTTGTTAAAGTGCATCCAGTTGTGTTATTTCAAATTGTAGATGCATATGAGCGTAGAAATGCAGACTCACATCGTGTTATCGGTACTTTATTAGGTAAACATTTTTTGGTTATACTTAAATGTTAAACACAGGTGTGATGTGGACATAGTCCACACTCCAGCTAACCTGTCTGTTGTAATGTAATATCGACGAATTAGTTTGCGGAAACTCAACCGTTTTAAATGTCCAGGTACGTCAGACAAGGGTGTAGTAGAGGTTACGAACTGCTTCTGTGTGCCACACAAGGAACATGCTGATCAAGTGGAAGCTGAACTTAACTATGCCATGGATGTATATGAACTTAATCGGAGAGTAAATTCTTCTGAAAGCATAGTGGGTAAGTTTGATTGATTATTTGTATTGATTTATGGGGATTGCATTCGAAACGGCCGCACGAATTTGGGGTTGAGGGGGGGGAGTCGGGGTCTACTCCCCTCCAGTAAAAATCCCCCCCTACGGAAATGCTTATAAAAAAGTTATAGGCCAAAAACTAGCCAAACCTAACCTTAAAAATGTATGCAAATACTTAAAAACACTTCAAATTTAAATTTAAAATTAAACTTGCACTATTTTTTATTAGATGTTTTTAATAAGTCTATTTTGTCTAACTTAAAATCATAATCATTATTTGTTATGTTTCCCATTATTCCCAAGAAATATGGCACTTCATAAATATATAACATATTGTAGAAAATCATAAAAATTCTTTAAGAACATATTTTTACATAAATTCATAACATATTTTTTTTATCTTCATAATTGCAATAAAATACTACCTTTTTCTGTAAAAAGGTGGGTAGGAGTATGTCGACGGAGCCCTTTTCCTGCATGTGGGATCTAAAGAGAACCTAACTAACCTACTTCAACTGTGGTATTGAATTATTTTTTTTATCTAAGTGGTGGAGGGTTTCGCCCCCCGATCCCCCCGAGTTGGGTTGCCTTTTATATGTTTTTATATATATTTTTAGGTCTAACCTTACCTAATCTACACAGGTAATTCACATACTAGTTCAGAAAAATAGGTATTAAAAAAAACTAGACATTTCCGTTTGGGGGGAGTAGTATCATTAGAAAGGGGGAAGCCAACCCCTATCCAGCCCACTACTCAGAAATCCAAAAATCATGTAGACCGTTCCTAATGCCAACCCGATTTATGTTTCATATTATTCCTCAGTGTCCATATTATTTTGATTGTGTGTGTCAGGTTGGTGGGCCACAGGCAATGAAGTCACAAATCATTCATCAGTGATCCACGAATATTATGCACGGGAGTGCAGGGAACCAGTTCATGTTACATTAGACACTGGGCTATCTGGGGCACGAATGGGGCTACGTGCATATGTGTGTGTAGCACTGGGCGTGCCTCGCGGCAAACAGGGTTGCATGTTCACACCTATTGATGTTAGCCTCACCTGTTATGAGCCTGAGGTAAGTCTTCTAATTATTAGTTGTGCAATTGACAATATTTCAAAATTCTGAAGTTGCCAAAACAAAAATATCATTTCTTTATTTTTCAATCCTGATTAGTAATACATATATTTTTAATTTTTCTTGTTACTTAATACTGGAGAAAAAAAAATATAATTAAAAAAAAAACAGTAGCAGTCGTGGGACTGCCGATAGAAGTGAAAACGGAACTATTAAGTTGAGAGTAATTAAAACTATATGCAAAACATAGCTATAGATATACTATTATCATTAGCATGTCGGTGACGCGAACCGAGGATTTTACCCTCTACCAAAACGCTCAACGCGCCTAAAGAAGTTTTCACTTCAAAAATGTGTTATGATGTCATTTAAATGGTAGAATAAGGCGATCACCTTTGCTTTGCTAAAACATATATTTTAAAAAGTATAATGGGAATGTCACCATATGATAATGTCAAATATGTCAATCTTCCACTTAACCGCTCACTATTATTTATTTGTGTAAAACATGCTTCAGGGACTCCGCTCTGCTCTTTTTGTAATCATAACCTGGATTTATTTGATATTTTGCATTAATATTACTGCAAACTAGAACGCTTTACATAAATATGATCAAAATATGTAAACAATGGTGTAATGATTTATAATACTTGATGTTAATGTAATAAATGTCATAGACGACATATGCTTTTTTGTCAAATCACAAAAAGCAAAGGCGTAGCCTCATTCAGCCATATAAATGATGTCATTTGGCACTTACATCTATTTAGAGAAGGAAGAATTTTAAAAATTAAAATAAATATCAAAATGTATGATTTGTGAGAAAATAAAAAATATGGATATCCTATTTTTCAATCTAGTTTCAGTTAAAAATATTATATAAGGGTGTTAATGAAATGTTGTCAATTCATCATGAAATTTCCAATAATCAACTTTCATTGTGTTTTATATAAATCTGTCGTAATCTTAAATAGATATTTCAGAAAGTAACAGCAAGTAGGGTTTTATCAATTGTTTAAAGCTAATTGACCACCTTGTTGGTACCAAGTGTTCAGAGAGAAGAGAGCATACAGTACCCGGCGATAAATGTTGCACATCGAACTTTGGAAAGAGACAATCGGATAATTTCGGCTTCGTAAAGCGTTATCTCTGTCCCACACTACCTATGTGACGTTTAGTCAGTCGTTGTTCAAGTACGATAGAGTGCAGTCGCGTCCCGAAAAAAATATATATTTAGAGTTGATAACACCCACAAATTTAAATAATTTAAAGTTGTAATATGGCATCTTTCGGAAAAAGAGGGAAACCTTTACGAGGTCAGTCACGTGAAATTATCTACAATGTTTATAAATACTTTGTAAGCGAAGCTGATAGATTTAAAAAAAAAAGTAGATGAAAATGTAAGTTGTTATTTTAAGAAGATTCAAGAGCGAGTTGCAAATGCCACTGGAATTTCAAGAAGAACTTTGAACAATATATTAAACGAAGTCAGTACTGAAACACATTCGACTGAAATTAAGTCGCAGACAGCACTCCAAAAAAAGGGAGACCAAAAAAGCAATTTCGTTTGGATATGGACGATTTTGATTACGATGTTGTTCGAAGAATGGTGTATGATTTTTACTTACGATTTAATGAACTGCCAACAATAAAATCATTAAAAGCTAAGTTATCTGAAGCTATTAATTACAATGGGTCTGAAAAAACGTTGAGAAAAATACTTCATGACATGGGATTTCAGTTCACTAAAATGGAAGATAATCGAAAAATTCTAATGGAAAAGCACGACGTTAGTCTCAAACGAATGGAATACCTTGATAAAATACGCAAATTTCGCAAAACAGGAAAAAATATCGTCTACATGGATGAGTCATATATACATGCATCCCACACTAAAGGGAAATCTTGGAGTGACGATAAGAAAAAAGGAGTAAAAAAGCCAATTTCAAAAGGTCAACGTTTGATAATAGTTCATGCGGAAATGAAAAAGGCTTTGTACCCGGTGCTTTTTTAACGTATAAATCCACGGACACTACAGGTGACTATCACAATGAAATGAATAACGATAACTATGAGAAATGGCTGGTTAACCAATTAATCCCAAATATACCCAGTGATTCTGTTTTAGTTATCGACAACGCACCCTATCACAACAAGTATGTTGAGAGACCCCCCAACTCAAACACCATTAAACGGGAAATGATCAACTGGTTAAACAGACATGAAATTCCAGTTGATCCAAAATTAACAAAAACCCAGATTTACGCTATTATATGTCAGCACAAGGAGAGGTATACAGAGTTTTCTGTGGACAAAATACTTGCCGAACATGGGCACACTGTGTTGCGATTGCCACCATATCATCCGGATTTTAATCCAATTGAAAATATATGGTCTCAACTGAAAGGCTATGTAGCCTCTAGAAATGTGGGTATGAACTTAACTACAGTAAAAACATTATTGACTGAAAAAGTAAACATGATCGGCGCTGAAGAGTGGAAAAAGGTTTGCGATCATGCAATCAAATGTGAGAATGAATATAGAAGCATTCAACACAGTTTAGACAATTACACTGATAGATTAGTAATAAATACGGCTGATAGTGACAGTGATATTGACCTCTTTGAGAGCACAGATAGTGAAATGGAAGTAATTGAGAATTAGAATTATTATTATTTTTATTGCAATGTCTCATTTTAGCAATAGGTATAATGGTGTTTATTATGTACACTAAAGCTGTAATGTTCCAAAATAATTAAATACGTAAACATAATCTAAAAATGTTTTTTTATTTTATTTCACCCCAACCTAAAGCCATCACTTATAGAAAAATTAGTGTATTTTATACAAAGAATAAAAATATCAAAAGAAGCAAATCATACTTGTTTTAACAGCTCCTAATAGGTACCGGACTGTTTGTATTTTGTGCGACAGAGATAACGCTCTACGAAGCCGAAATTAGCCGATTGTCTCTTTCCAAAGGTCGATGTGCAATATTTATCGCCGGGTACTGTAGATGTTTGTATTTCTGGGTTTGGGTGTTTATTATGTATGTTACAGTATTTATATATGTATTTCTATGTATTAGTATAACTAGCACTAGACTAGCACTCATAACACAAGCAAATAATTTGCTTCCTTAGGGGTCAGATCACTTCGTACAGTTTCTCCAGCAATATTTATTAATTTATGCTCTATTATATGTTTATAATAAATAAAATAATGTTTGTAATAACCTGATATGGTATTTTCAGATTGTGGGTCTACAGCTGTGTCAAAAGACGATGGGTGGTGGTGGGAGATCACGGCAGGTGCAGCCTGTGCTGGACCTGGCCCAGGTGGCTGAGGCTGCTGCCAAGCTATCAGGCTTACTTGACCAGGTTAGTATTGTGTTACATTGTTGAATGAGTTTAGAAACCCAAATGAGTGGGTAGTTGGTAGGTATTTATAACATGCAAGTTAGAATGAAAAAGGCCTGGTAGCAGCTTTAGTCAGTTTTATGTTAAATATTGGATGTAAAGTGGTGTTAATGGTTATGGATGCCTGATGTTGCTTGTGTAACCTAAACCATTTGTAAATTAATTATTAAATATTATTATAATAATGCAAAACATTCCAAGTGTAATAATTGATATTGTAAAATGAATGTCTCAGATCATCAGGTCTCAGGTTTGATCCCCAGGTCACGGGTCGGGGAAAAAATTGTTTTTTAGATCTTTCTTAAAAATCGAAAATCTCAGTACCAGCTTGGAGTCTGACGTGTTACCACTCAGATGTGCATATAAACCTGTTGGTCCCGATTATTACTAGAACAGTCGATAATTACTATCAGGATGGTATAATGCAGCAATGAGATCACCACTCATCTCGCCTACTGACAAACTGATTAATCTTGGTGAACCAGAAAGTCTATAGATGTTTAGTTTTCTGCAGGCAACCGGGCATGATAATTTTATTTTGTAAAATGAAACACATCTTACAAGCTCATACAGTAATATAATAGTTGGAGTAATTAAAGCATTGTACAGTATTGTACTGGGGAATATTGTCACTGAATGCAATCTGCAGATTAGTGCACAGACGAAGAAAACTAGTTATTTTGCAAATTTCTGCAAACTTTTAAGTGTACCTTTGAGATGTCACTGAAAGGGAAAAACATGTTAGATATGGAACACACTCACCATAGGTCTGAAAAATAATGAAGACACCAGCGGCACAGTTATTCACCCTCGTCCACCACACTTAACGCTAAGACAACACCAAGCACACAAACACACAATATATGCACTCAATGCATGTTTCACTTCACAACCGAAGCATCTTCAGAAGACACAAACATTACAGCACTCAATGAGAGCTGAAGTAGTGCAGTCAGCAGTGTCACTGTCAGTGTTAGTGGGTGTGGGTGGGTGACGCGCGGCGTGTGTCAGGTGGTGCAGTACGTGGAGGAGGTGCTGAGCGAGCGCGGGGTGCGCGCTGCTGGAGCTGGTCAGCTCCGTGTGTGTGTGTGTGTGTCAGGTGGTGCAGTACGTGGAGGAGGTGCTGAGCGAGAGGGCGGCGCCGGATGCAGGCGCGGGGCGCGCGCTGCTGGAGCTGGTCAGCTCCGTGTGTGTGTGTATGTGAGGTGGTGCAGTACGTGGAGGAGGTGCTGAGCGAGAGTGCGGCGCCGGATGCAGGCGCGGGGCGCGCGCTGCTGGAGCTGGTCAGCTCCGTGTGTGTGTGTGTATGTGAGGTGGTGCAGTACGTGGAGGAGGTGCTGAGCGAGCGCGGGGTGCGCGCTGCTGGAGCTGGTCAGCTCCGTGTGTGTGTGTGTGTGTCAGGTGGTGCAGTACGTGGAGGAGGTGCTGAACGAGCGCGGGGCGCGCGCTGCTGGAGCTGGTCAGCTCCGTGTGTGTGTGTGTCAGGTGGTGCAGTACGTGGAGGAGGTGTGTGTGTGTGTGTCAGGTGGTGCAGTACGTGGAGGAGGTGCTGAGCGAGAGGGCGGCGCCGGATGCAGGCGCGGGGCGCGCGCTGCTGGAGCTGGTCAGCTCCGTGTGTGTGTGTATGTGAGGTGGTGCAGTACGTGGAGGAGGTGCTGAGCGAGAGTGCGGCGCCGGATGCAGGCGCGGGGCGCGCGCTGCTGGAGCTGGTCAGCTCCGTGTGTGTGTGTATGTGAGGTGGTGCAGTACGTGGAGGAGGTGCTGAGCGAGAGTGCGGCGCCGGATGCAGGCGCGGGGCGCGCGCTGCTGGAGCTGGTCAGCTCCGTGTGTGTGTGTATGTGAGGTGGTGCAGTACGTGGAGGAGGTGCTGAGCGAGAGGGCGGCGCCGGATGCAGGCGCGGGGCGCGCGCTGCTGGAGCTGGTCAGCTCCGTGTGTGTGTGTGTCAGGTGGTGCAGTACGTGGAGGAGGTGTGTGTGTGTGTGTCAGGTGGTGCAGTACGTGGAGGAGGTGCTGAGCGAGAGGGCGGCGCCGGATGCAGGCGCGGGGCGCGCGCTGCTGGAGCTGGTCAGCTCCGTGTGTGTGTGTATGTGAGGTGGTGCAGTACGTGGAGGAGGTGCTGAGCGAGAGTGCGGCGCCGGATGCAGGCGCGGGGCGCGCGCTGCTGGAGCTGGTCAGCTCCGTGTGTGTGTGTATGTGAGGTGGTGCAGTACGTGGAGGAGGTGCTGAGCGAGAGTGCGGCGCCGGATGCAGGCGCGGGGCGCGCGCTGCTGGAGCTGGTCAGCTCCGTGTGTGTGTGTGTATGTGAGGTGGTGCAGTACGTGGAGGAGGTGCTGAGCGAGCGCGGGGTGCGCGCTGCTGGAGCTGGTCAGCTCCGTGTGTGTGTGTGTGTGTCAGGTGGTGCAGTACGTGGAGGAGGTGCTGAACGAGCGCGGGGCGCGCGCTGCTGGAGCTGGTCAGCTCCGTGTGTGTGTGTGTCAGGTGGTGCAGTACGTGGAGGAGGTGTGTGTGTGTGTGTCAGGTGGTGCAGTACGTGGAGGAGGTGCTGAGCGAGAGGGCGGCGCCGGATGCAGGCGCGGGGCGCGCGCTGCTGGAGCTGGTCAGCTCCGTGTGTGTGTGTATGTGAGGTGGTGCAGTACGTGGAGGAGGTGCTGAGCGAGAGTGCGGCGCCGGATGCAGGCGCGGGGCGCGCGCTGCTGGAGCTGGTCAGCTCCGTGTGTGTGTGTATGTGAGGTGGTGCAGTACGTGGAGGAGGTGCTGAGCGAGAGTGCGGCGCCGGATGCAGGCGCGGGGCGCGCGCTGCTGGAGCTGGTCAGCTCCGTGTGTGTGTGTATGTGAGGTGGTGCAGTACGTGGAGGAGGTGCTGAGCGAGAGGGCGGCGCCGGATGCAGGCGCGGGGCGCGCGCTGCTGGAGCTGGTCAGCTCCGTGTGTGTGTGTGTGTCAGGTGGTGCAGTACGTGGAGGAGGTGTGTGTGTGTGTCAGGTGGTGCAGTACGTGGAGGAGGTGCTGAGCGAGAGGGCGGCGCCGGATGCAGGCGCGGGGCGCGCGCTGCTGGAGCTGGTCAGCTCCGTGTGTGTGTGTGTGTGTCAGGTGGTGCAGTACGTGGAGGAGGTGCTGAACGAGCGCGGGGCGCGCGCTGCTGGAGCTGGTCAGCTCCGTGTGTGTGTGTGTCAGGTGGTGCAGTACGTGGAGGAGGTGTGTGTGTGTGTGTGTCAGGTGGTGCAGTACGTGGAGGAGGTGCTGAGCGAGAGGGCGGCGCCGGATGCAGGCGCGGGGCGCGCGCTGCTGGAGCTGGTCAGCTCCGTGTGTGTGTGTATGTGAGGTGGTGCAGTACGTGGAGGAGGTGCTGAGCGAGAGTGCGGCGCCGGATGCAGGCGCGGGGCGCGCGCTGCTGGAGCTGGTCAGCTCCGTGTGTGTGTGTGTGTCAGGTGGTGCAGTACGTGGAGGAGGTGTGTGTGTGTGTCAGGTGGTGCAGTACGTGGAGGAGGTGCTGAGCGAGAGGGCGGCGCCGGATGCAGGCGCGGGGCGCGCGCTGCTGGAGCTGGTCAGCTCCGTGTGTGTGTGTATGTGAGGTGGTGCAGTACGTGGAGGAGGTGCTGAGCGAGAGTGCGGCGCCGGATGCAGGCGCGGGGCGCGCGCTGCTGGAGCTGGTCAGCTCCGTGTGTGTGTGTATGTGAGGTGGTGCAGTACGTGGAGGAGGTGCTGAGCGAGCGCGGGGCGCGCGCTGCTGGAGCTGGTCAGCTCCGTGTGTGTGTGTGTGTGTGTCAGGTGATGCAGTACGTGGAGGTGTGTGTGTGTGTGTCAGGTGGTGCAGTACGTGGAGGAGGTGTGTGTATGTGTCAGGTGGTGCAGTACGTGGAGGAGGTGCTGAGCGAGCGCGGGGCGCGCGCTGCTGGAGCTGGTCAGCTCCGTGTGTGTGTGTGTGTGTGTCAGGTGATGCAGTACGTGGAGGTGTGTGTGTGTGTGTCAGGTGGTGCAGTACGTGGAGGAGGTGTGTGTATGTGTCAGGTGGTGCAGTACGTGGAGGAGGTGCTGAGCGAGCGCGGGGCGCGCGCTGCTGGAGCTGGTCAGCTCCGTGTGTGTGTGTGTGTGTGTCAGGTGATGCAGTACGTGGAGGTGTGTGTGTGTGTGTCAGGTGGTGCAGTACGTGGAGGAGGTGTGTGTATGTGTCAGGTGGTGCAGTACGTGGAGGAGGTGCTGAGCGAGCGTGCGGCGCCGGATGCAGGCGCGGGGCGCGCGCTGCTGGAGCTGGTCAGCTCCGTGTGTGTGTGTGTGTGTGTCAGGTGATGCAGTACGTGGAGGTGTGTGTGTGTGTGTCAGGTGGTGCAGTACGTGGAGGAGGTGTGTGTATGTGTCAGGTGGTGCAGTACGTGGAGGAGGTGCTGAGCGAGCGTGCGGCGCCGGATGCAGGCGCGGGGCGCGCGCTGCTGGAGCTGGTCAGCTCCGCGCCCAGCCTCGCCGCCGACGCCTTCGCGGACGCCTTCGACGCCAGCGTCAAGGATCTGCTCATGGTGAATATCACTAAACCCCCATATCTATGTAGCACATTGGTGTCAACTCATTTTGGGGATGGGGTGATTATACTTAAATAAATCTCTGTTTTCTTTTTTATTTACACAACAAAAAATAATTACAACAATGTATTATTGATATGCAGCATATCCAAGTTATTTAGAACGAGTGTCGCATATTAAACAAATCGTCGCGGCCCCAATTCTTGAATGGCCAACCGACCAAATTTACCAAAATTCACTTTTTGGTTGTATCATTTAGAGAAAAATAAATACGCTTTTAACTGTGTATCAAAAAATATTAAATGTTTCATATATATTGCAACATTTACAATCCTATCTCCAAAATAGAATTAGTCTTTAGTGCTTGTTTAGCCAAGCTCCATTATTTGGCTAAATGACCGCATTCATGAACGAAGTTGCATTCTTGAGTGCCCAATCTCCACCATGCAACCAATCACAGCCAAGTATTACGCAGTGTCTTCCCGCCATAATATTTTCATTAAGATAGTTTTGTTTAGACGTTTGGCAGTGTTTGTTCAATTGTATATTAGTTTAAATAAGAAAAATAGCTAGTAATGTCTGAAACAGATAAAAAATTTAATTAAGAACAGATGGCATTGGATTTAAAGAGATATGTTTGCATTTAAGTAATAATATTTCTGATTTACTATGATCGGCAGCCGGCTTAACAAATTATACAGGCTGATTCTGAATAATTGATTAATTATAATAACAACAACAACATTATAAATACACCCTCCGTACGAATTTTAGAGCCCAAAAGAAATGTATTCGAGCAATGTGTGGTTTTAATGTGGTGGCTGTAAACCACTTTTCAAGTCTCTTAAGGTACTTCCCTTACCATGTTTGTATATTTTAGAGGTATGCGTATTTGCAAAAAAGCACCAAAAGTTATTTAAAACAAACGCTGAAGTCACTGGTAACTTATATTTTAGGAAAATAGTAAGAAATTATATGTGCCTAATCAAAAATTAAATATTTTTACAAAAAATGTGTATTGTATGTCTATTATTATGTACAATCATATTCCTGATAGTCTTAAATCATTGCCTATAAATAAATTTCGCAAAAAGTTGTTTGATTTGCTGTTAGATAAAACTTATTATGATATTAAAGAATTTTTAGCCAATAAAATTAAATGTTAATGGATAGAAATATAAGTTTGTTGAATTGTCCTTAAAAAAATTTCAATGTAGTAAAATTTTGTAAATTGGTGAACATTTTGTAAATTATAAAAAGATAATTACTCAAAATGTGAAACTTTTAATTATAAAAATAACTTTTGTAATATGAAATCATCCTTATATATTTATAACAAGACCATAAAATACAGAAAAAAAGACCAGCCCGCTGAGTTTCTTCCGCCGGATCCTCTCAGTGTGTGGCCGCGTTCCGATCCGGTAGTAATTCTAAAAAATCGATACAATATTTTAAATGTAATGTTATATAATGATAATTTTTTAAATATTTGCACACCATATAATGGTAGAATATGTTGGTAACTTAATTTATTTTTAACAACTTGTAACACCCATATTCTTGCAAATAAATGTTTTCTTCTTTCTTTCTCAAAAAACTTTAACCTCCTTTTGAGAAGTCGGGTAAAAAGTTTAGCCAATAATTTTTTGCCAAAATTTTTGGATTCTAAAACCAAACATGATGTACCTAATAGTTAGAATAGTAGTTATTTATTTTCTAAACGAAACAATATTTCCTGTTGTTATCATAAAATCCTTAAAAGTAACCCTCATTTTTAAATTCTAACTAGATCTATTTTTAAAGATACATAGTTTTATTATAATCTATTTGATTCGAGTTAATTTTATAAATAATATTCATGAACATGCTGTATATGGTAAACAATGGTCGTTTGGACATACAAGCACTGAACTATAACATATGTTTCATGGGCTATCTCCATGTCACTATGATCAAACTCCAGTTTCTAAATTTTATCGGAGCTGTTTTGGCCAACCTCCACAAATAATTGCAAAACTGACCCTTTTATGCTTACTATATTAAAATGACATATAGATAATCGTATAAATACATGACATATTAACCTATTATCATCAATCAATTTAAATTTTTCCGATAATTAAAATCGAGAAGGGAAAAAAACGTTTCCTGTAAAATTTACTCAATAGTCGGTTGGGCCACTCAAGAACTGAGGCAACGAAATATCAATGTCAATAATATATTATTGTAATTTTAGAAAGCAGAGATTATTTAATTATGATTACCCCATCCCTAAAATCAGTTGCCACCAATACGCTACATAGATAATGGTGTTTAAATATGACCATCCACAAACCCTAAAAAAGCCTCTTTATGTGGTTGCATTATAAAAGAATTTGTTTTAACTGGGTGTGTCCATATTGTTTCTGGCCCTCTTTGAAGAATATACCACCTGTCATTCCAGACAGTTCATTAAAGACAAACTATTGGCTATAATATGATTAGCTACCGTCATGACATGACATGGTCGCAAAAGGTGATCGATTGACTATTTGAGTCATTACCATCGTGGCTACTAGGTGGTAGATTGCTGCATTGTCTCGCCCTGGTCTGGTACCACCACCTTATCTATTTCTGCCACATAAGCGTTAGCACCTGTCTCTGTCGTATCCAGTTTGGAGGGTAAGGTAGCCAGTAATTAGGACATTAAGACCGCTCGACAAGGATAACGATGCACCGTTAACATCTTTCTAAAAACAATGGTTGTCTCTTTTTATTAGGAGAGCCCTCGGTTTGTTTACTATCCTAACGTCAAAAATAAAGCTTGTCACTATTGTGTTCTGGCTTGAAAGGTAAGGTAGCCAGTAGACTTATTCATGTTGATAGGGATAGAAAAAGTATCATTAACGTCTGTGATGTCAATAGATGGTGGTTTATTTTCCATCAAAAACTATCTGTCATTTTTAGGAAATCAAGTTTGGCAGAACACAATCGAATGCCATGCCAAACTACGTTTCGACCAGTAAAGTTATGGAAGGGTTGTACACACAAATACGTACATACTAACGTCACTGCGAAATTAGTTGGAAAATGTTTGTAGGACTTTAAAATTATCTAGGTGTTAATAGTTTTTAGGGGAACTTTGGACGAGCATTTCCCTTCTACCCCACATTTTCATACAAATGTAGCATTTATTTCAGTGGAATTAATTAAGCAAGTTTTATACATGTGGCGCTATGCCCCGCTACATGCATAGCAACACTTTATTAATATCTTTTGGCATATTAATATACATATAGGCAATGACTGAAATTAATTAATTAGCAAGTGTGGATACCAAAGTTATATCAGTTTCGTGTATTCTACTATCAGGCATGTGGTTGTCTTTTTGTGTCACAAGGGCCATTTGCTTGTTTACTTTGATGTAATGTGGCCTTTTTGTGATGAGATTATAAACTGATTTTATCAGCATTTGCCAGAGGCGCAGTAAAGTGAGGAGGAGATGTTGTGCAGGTGGTGACGCTGGCGCAACTGATCAAGACGCAGCTGCAGCTCAACGAGAAGCTGACGCTGCTCACCTCCCAGTAGCGGCTGAGCCCGAGCACTCACCACACACGGCTCAACATATACTAATATAAGGAAATAAACCTAACTTTACCATATATAGGTGTTTTTTTAAATAACTTATTGCCTAATGATACTAGATGATTATGAAATATAACATGAAAAAATGAAACATGTTGGTGATTCGCGCTCCATTGGCCCCTTTGCGCCTTGAATCATCACTACTCATTTATCCTCCAACTATAACATTTATTATTTTAACGCATGACGCTTAAAGGTAAGAGTCAAATATTAGTAATTAGTAACATTATATACATTTGTTTTATTCCCACTAAGTATATTACTAACCATTGCTACTAAACTAACTAATTTTATGAAGAGCAGATTTTTGGTTATTTGCTTCTTACAGTTTAACTCAAAAACTACATCGGTCTAGATGTTAAAAAAATCTTTAGAAAGCTACATTTTACAGAAGTGACAGGCTACCTTTTACTCGATTGAGCAAAGAATAGTAGCAACTGCTAGTCCATACTAATATAAATGCGAAAGTCTGCCTGTTGCGCTTTCACTGCTAAACCGCTGGACCGATTTTAATGCAATTTGGTATGGAAGTAGTTGAAGAGCCGGGGTCAAACATAGGCTAATTTTAATAAAATTTTAATTAAATAGGGGACGACATTTTGACGATATGTTAATCTTCTCGTGGGCGAGTCAGCGACTCTGCGCGAGTCAGCTAGTATAGTATAAAATAAATCTTAATAGATATATTTTTCTATTTAAAAGTATAAAAATTTACGATTTTTCAATCCTTCCAGTCGCCAAAAATATTAATTATTCTTGTAAAAATTATATTAGTCTGCTTGACAAGTTGAAAATGGTCTAAAATAGAGATACTGCTCTTAAAATTATGTGCGATAGCTCATTGGATCCGGAATGATCCAGATCTTGTCCGGCCAAGATAATTTGATAAAATGTTACCGTTTTTATATTTGCCATATTTTCAGTGGGGGAAAAACTTATTTAATCGACACGTTTTAAAAATAAGACTGTACAATACCTACGTAAAATATTTTTTACAACATTGCATCATTGTCTGTCCGTTTGGATACTATTGTATCTAAAAAAACCGAACAGTATCTAAAAAAACAGATTGTAACCATGGGGCGGACGACTGTAAGACTTAAGATGTAAAGATTTTTTTTTGACGATTTGAACTAGTATGGATTTTGAATTTTTGGAAATTATGTGATACAATGTGATCATTATTATGTTTGCCGTACTTCTAATTTGGAGAAAAAGTGGAAACATTCTTGAAAAACTTGATTTTTCGATACGCTTTCAAGGTACAAGACATAAAATCATTTGTTACAGTACGGCATCATTGTATTTGGTTCGTTTCAATAAAATCTACCTAAAAATTATCCCATACTGTAACCCTGAGGTGGAAAAGTGTCACACTCAAGATATAAACAAAAAAATAGTCACAAATTGCTACAGTCAACAAACGACAAAACAAAGTTGTACAAAAAATCGCATTACTCAAAATTTGAAAAAAAAAATGACCCTGCAGGCCTTCCCTGAAACTTCCCGCTAAATTAAGGTATTTTAAGCACAAAAGAGAAAAAAGTAAAAGCATAGATTTTTTATTTTATTTAAATCTATTTTGTTAAAAATGATAGTATTAAGATTTTTGAAAAGCTGTACATTTTGGAAAAGATGGTCGATTTTGATCTTTCGGTTAGCATTCAACTCAATTTTTGAGATCTAGAATATTTTTTAGCTAAATAATCAAAATGTAGTTGAAAAATTTTGAAGCAATGTTAAAAAAGATTTTTTTTCAAAATTTTTCATCTTTGATAAATCCCAAACAAATTGACCGATTTTGATCCAATTAACAGTATTTGACGCAGATTTGAAGGAGAAAAGCTGATAAGAATTTTAAGTCAATCGGTGTATTAGCCTGAACGTTATTTCAAAAATAGTAGGTAATTTTAATGTTGGAAAAGCTGTAACTTTTGAAAATCATAATAATTTATAGATTTGATTTGATTTTTGAAACGGCATTCGACGTAGTTATTTTGGTACTAAAATATCGTAGAGTACCAAAAAATGATTGGTTGAAAAGTTCTAATGTTATGCCGAAAACACACTTTTTTCAAAACTTTTTCGTCAACAATTACTCCCAAACGGATAAACCGATTTTGATGCAATTTGTGATTAGTTTTTGTACTCAATTGGTACACTAATCTAGAAGTTATGTTAAAAAAACACTGTTTCGCCAAAATCTTTATTCGGGTTTTTTCAATTTTTCTGAAAAATCTGGGCCGACTAGGTTAAAATTTTCAGGAAGTCTAAGTTGAGTGGAATCCAATCGAATGCCATCAACCGCGTTTTGATCGTTCAAAGTTATGAGATGTTTACACACACATACAGACATACTGACGTCATCGCAAAAATAGTCGGAAAAGGTTCCTAGAACCTCAAAACGTATACGCTTTGAGAGAACTACGTAAAGCAACAGACCTTAATACTGCTTTGGTAGCATATCACGCATACGCAAATTCGTGGCTTACATATGGCATTTTGCTATGGGGTAATAGTTTAAACATACAAGAGCTATTTATTTCCCAAAAAAAATGTATACGCATCCTCAAACACATTAAAGAAACCGAAAGTTGCAAACCATACTTTAAAAGCCTCAAAATATTAACTTTGACATCAATATACATATTGGAAGCAATGAAATTTGTAAGAAAATATCCCCATTTTTTTAAAAATAAAACCGATATGCCACGATACTTCGCAAGTAGATCCAAATATAATCTAGAATTGCCAATATTAAAACTAAAAATGCATAGTTCCGGACCGAATATAATGTGTATAAAAATATATAATAAACTACCTGATAAAATTAAATCTGAAGAAAATGATCGTATATTTATAAAACTTGTAAAAAGTCTATTGGTAGAAAAATGTTACTACACCATAAACGATTTCTTTAACGACAACCGTATAATTGTATCATAAAATGGATCGGTCCAGTCCTACATTGCAATACCCTATTAGGGTGTATATGTTCACCACATTTAATATAATATAATAACACCAAATGTAATAATTGTAACATATTAAGCAATAAATTATTGAGTATTGAGTATCTGGTGAAAACTCGATTTTCGAAAACCGGGGCAAAATCAGTAACTTCCTTATCTACATACTTAGTGGAAAGTTAAGAAATGTACACATTCGCCACCTCCCACAGGTATGGCGTTATCAGACGTCTATTTATGATTATAAAGAGAACTGTTAAAAAAGTTTCAGGGTAACAAAAATATTCCTTTGCGGTGGTATGGCGGCCATTGGGAACAGTCAGAAAAATATGGTAATCGTCAGAAAAGTGATTTTCGTGAATTACTCGACGACGGTTAGTTGTGCAAAAATTAGCCAACCGTGAACCGACGTGAACAAATTAATCGTCGGTACTTTTTTTTTATATAATATATATATTGCAAACAAGCAGATGGCTCCCATAGACACCAAAGGTGTTAATGGTACGTTGCTATCTTGTGGCGAGGTCTAATACTCCAAGCATAAGTTTACCGGCTACCTTACCCTCCAAACCGGAACACGACAGTGACAAGCACTGACGCTATTGCGACAGGAATAGCAAGAGGCTGGTACTAGATCCGGGCGCGATAGTGCAGAACACTGAACTAACTGCATAATATATTTTTTTATAAGATAGCAAACAAGCAGATGGGTCTCCTGATGGAAAGAGTCAACTATCGCCTGTAAACACCAAAGATGTTAATGGTGCGTATGCATAAGTTTAGCGGCTACTTTACCCTCCAAAGTGGAACACGACAGTGGCTCTGAACCTATTACGGCAGGAATAGGTAAAGCGGTAGGTAGTACTTAGTAGCCACGACGGTAGTAACTCCCATAGTCAATCGGTCGCCTTTTACGACCTGCCTGGCAGAACAGCAGTTGGCCTATTCTTCAAAGGAGCTCGAGACCAACAAGGGGAAAACTATCGGAAAATACAAGAATTTTAGTGGAATAAATCGTTCGACAATTGTAATATATTCGAAAAGTTCGATTAACGCCGACGCGAGCAGACTTGTGACTTATCTAAGATACAAGTGTTTGAAATACACACACAACATACAAAATACATATTTTCATCTTCTATCTAAAATATTTTTAGAAAGGATTTTGTATCATATTTAAATTCTTTTATTTAGTATTTAATAAATACTTTTTCCGATAAAAAATATATTATTAGGTGTCATTTATAAAATAATTGCGCAGTGAACGTGCCGTTATTAATGTAAGAAAAAAATTGGTTGATTCTTTCTCTCGGCTATTAAGCTATTTTGATTGGTTTATAGTCTGTACTTTGTTTGGCGTTTGCCGAGCTCTGCCCCTCTCTTTTTTTGGGGTTTATTGGTGTTATTATTGGTGGGTAACATTTCAAATACCTTTCTCAAAAGTATTTTGTATTTGGTATTTGAAATACTTAATTTAAAAGTATTTTGTGTTCCAAATAGGTACTTTTTACAGGGTATTTTGTGTATCACTGTACGCGAGTGGGTCGCCGGTACCAGCGCCATGACCATCATTTTCCTTTTTGTCTTTATGTAATTAGACCCCTAAAGAACCGCCATACTGGTACAAATGAACTAATATTTTGTGTCACCTTCTCCCGGTCATAACTTTCGACAGCGGAGCAAGCCGTTTCATTTTAACGCCGACACTTTATAAGAAAATTTCTCTTAAGATTTCTAGTGTTAGGGTAAGGTAAGAGGGAGCGGTCGCCGTCGCGCTCGCCAGTAGCACGCGACACCGCCAGCGGGGCTGCAGCGGTACACTGCCCACCACAATGAAACACAACAATACATCAAGTGTTTATTTAACATGCCACATAGCCAACTGTACCTTTATATAGTGGCTGTCAGAGGGCACTGGTGTCCGTGTGTGCGGCCAGCAGCTGCCACAAGTGGCGCGCACTGATGTTGCCGCCGCGGTGTGTCAGAGGGCACTGGTGTCCGAGTGTGCGGCCAGCAGCTGCCACAAGTGCCGCGCACTGATGTTGCCGCCGCGGTGTGTCAGAGGGCACTGGTGTCCGTGTGTGCGGCCAGCAGCTGCCACAAGTGCCGCGCACTGATGTTGCCGCCGCGGTGTGTCAGAGGGCACTGGTGTCCGTGTGTGCGGCCAGCAGCTGCCACAAGTGCCGCGCACTGATGTTGCCGCCGCGGTGTGTCAGAGGGCACTGGTGTCCGAGTGTGCGGCCAGCAGCTGCCACAAGTGCCGCGCACTGATGTTGCCGCCGCGGTGTGTCAGAGGGCACTGGTGTCCGTGTGTGCGGCCAGCAGCTGCCACAAGTGCCGCGCACTGATGTTGCCGCCGCGGTGTGTCAGAGGGCACTGGTGTCCGAGTGTGCGGCCAGCAGCTGCCACAAGTGCCGCGCACTGATGTTGCCGCCGCGGTGTGTCAGAGGGCACTGATGTCCGTGTGTGCGGCCAGCAGCTGCCACAAGTGCCGCGCACTGATGTTGCCGCCGCGGTGTGTCAGAGGGCACTGGTGTCCGTGTGTGCGGCCAGCAGCTGCCACAAGTGCCGCGCACTGATGTTGCCGCCGCGGTGTGTCAGAGGGCACTGGTGTCCGAGTGTGCGGCCAGCAGCTGCCACAAGTGCCGCGCACTGATGTTGCCGCCGCGGTGTGTCAGAGGGCACTGGTGTCCGTGTGTGCGGCCAGCAGCTGCCACAAGTGCCGCGCACTGATGTTGCCGCCGCGGTGTGTCAGAGGGCACTGGTGTCCGTGTGTGCGGCCAGCAGCTGCCACAAGTGCCGCGCACTGATGTTGCCGCCGCGGTGTGTCAGAGGGCGCTGGTGTCCGTGTGTGCGGCCAGCAGCTGCCACAAGTGGCGCGCACTGATGTTGCCGCCGCGGTGTGTCAGAGGGCACTGGTGTCCGTGTGTGCGGCCAGCAGCTGCCACAAGTGGCGCGCACTGATGTTGCCGCCGCGGTGTGTCAGAGGGCGCTGGTGTCCGTGTGTGCGGCCAGCAGCTGCCACAAGTGGCGCGCACTGATGTTGCCGCCGCGGTGTGTCAGAGGGCACTGGTGTCCGTGTGTGCGGCCAGCAGCTGCCACAAGTGCCGCGCACTGATGTTGCCGCCGCGGTGTGTCAGAGGGCACTGGTGTCCGTGTGTGCGGCCAGCAGCTGCCACAAGTGGCGCGCACTGATGTTGCCGCCGCGGTGTGTCAGAGGGCGCTGGTGTCCGTGTGTGCGGCCAGCAGCTGCCACAAGTGGCGCGCACTGATGTTGCCGCCGCGGTGTGTCAGAGGGCACTGGTGTCCGTGTGTGCGGCCAGCAGCTGCCACAAGTGCCGCGCACTGATGTTGCCGCCGCGGTGTGTCAGAGGGCGCTGGTGTCCGTGTGTGCGGCCAGCAGCTGCCACAAGTGGCGCGCACTGATGTTGCCGCCGCGGTGTGTCAGAGGGCACTGGTGTCCGTGTGTGCGGCCAGCAGCTGCCACAAGTGGCGCGCACTGATGTTGCCGCCGCGGTGTGTCAGAGGGCGCTGGTGTCCGTGTGTGCGGCCAGCAGCTGCCACAAGTGGCGCGCACTGATGTTGCCGCCGCGGTGTGTCAGAGGGCACTGGTGTCCGTGTGTGCGGCCAGCAGCTGCCACAAGTGGCGCGCACTGATGTTGCCGCCGCGGTGTGTCAGAGGGCACTGGTGTCCGTGTGTGCGGCCAGCAGCTGCCACAAGTGGCGCGCACTGATGTTGCCGCCGCGGTGTGTCAGAGGGCACTGGTGTCCGTGTGTGCGGCCAGCAGCTGCCACAAGTGCCGCGCACTGATGTTGCCGCCGCGGTGTGTCAGAGGGCACTGGTGTCCGTGTGTGCGGCCAGCAGCTGCCACAAGTGGCGCGCACTGATGTTGCCGCCGCGGTGTGTCAGAGGGCACTGGTGTCCGTGTGTGCGGCCAGCAGCTGCCACAAGTGCCGCGCACTGATGTTGCCGCCGCGGTGTGTCAGAGGGCACTGGTGTCCGTGTGTGCGGCCAGCAGCTGCCACAAGTGGCGCGCACTGATGTTGCCGCCGCGGTGTGTCAGAGGGCACTGGTGTCCGTGTGTGCGGCCAGCAGCTGCCACAAGTGGCGCGCACTGATGTTGCCGCCGCGGTGTGTCAGAGGGCGCTGGTGTCCGTGTGTGCGGCCAGCAGCTGCCACAAGTGGCGCGCACTGATGTTGCCGCCGCGGCCCACAGAGTACGTCACCTCCGTGTCCTCGTCCACCTCCTCCGGCTGCGACACACAGAACATATACTATTATTATTCAACTATCTGACTATTGGCGCACATTCTCTATATAACTATCTGACTATTCTTAAAAATATTTTTCTGAATATGCGCGGAAATAGCGTCATTACGTTTGAATCAAACGCATGGGAGAACATATAAACCAATACGCCTATAAAAACTGAAATATATATTATAACAAACACCCAAACCCAAAAATACAAACATACTTGCTTATCACTTAAATGTCATTATCGGGAATCGAATTTGAGTTCAATGATTGCATATTTAGGATCACTAATCACTAGCAGCCCATAGTCTGGGAAGTGTAATGGGAAATTATAATAATTAACAGGCAGCTGTGCGCCCACAGTTCTTTCACCTCTTGTCGCCGCATACTTCAATGTTTGCGAGTCAGCCTCACCTCACCTCCTGCTCAATTGAGCTTGCGTAATCACTCTGGTGTATAAAAGTGGATGAGTTTATATCTCAAGGAATAAGAGCATTGTTCCATCAAAAAGTTTTAGTCCTTAAAATCACATTGTATTTGTCTTGGTAACTTACTAAACGACATACGTATTGAACACTGTTATCAACTTATCACTAGTTTTTATGCACACATGAGTGAAGTTCAGAATTTGTTTAATCTATATGGGGGTAGGTAAAAGATTTTTAATGTTTAAAATGTATTTTTTCAAGTTTTAGTTATAGGCTGCTGCATGTATTAATTGTTGACGCATAATGTGGAAGGTTACTCACAGTAACTTCGAACCGTCCACATTATGTAATGCGTCAACAATTGTCAGCACCAATCAATGCTGTCTACACGTGTTTTTTGGTTTATACTAAGCATTTACATTATTAAACACTAGCACTAGCTCTAATGAACGTGTAATCGGAACGTAATGTTGCTATCCAATGATATATTTTATATATATCGTTGGATAGCAATAACACATGGCTCTCCTTGGACAGGGAAAGCCATCGTTTGAAGACATTAAAGATAACATCTTAAGTACAAGTGTTATGTAATTAAAATTAATAACATCTTTGGTGCATCCGTATTCAAATGATATAAATAAAATTGTAAAAGATACATGTACTTCGTTTGAGTATGTGTACGTGCGTGTATGTATAATGTACGTATGTACGTACGTGTAGCACGAGGCCCCCAGCGCGCGCAGGTACCGCGGCAGGGGCCCCACGGTGTCACGCACCACCACCGCTATGTGTATGTATGTACGTCACCTGTAGCACGAGGGCCCCCAGCGCGCGCAGGTACCACGGCAGGGGCCCCGCGGTGTCACGCACCACCACCGCTGTGTGTATGTATGTACGTCACCTGTAGCACGAGGGCCCCCAGCGCGCGCAGGTACCGTGGCAGGGGCCCCGCGGTGTCGCGCACCACCACCGTGGCCCCCGACAGCGGGGCACCGAGGGCCTGTGTGATAGCACGTTCTTTACATTCTCATTCTAATGACACGATGGTTTAGTTTATTAGCACCGAAGTGTCGTGTCCTATCTAGGGACCCTAACTTCGGCGTTGTATAATGAGAGTGTGTAGTGCACTCTCATTATACAACGCCGAAATTGTGTAGTGTAATAGGTGTTTACACTAGCGGTGGGTAATCTTTATACCTCGGGGTCAATTTATTCAGTTATTCCGGCTCCAGGCACGGATATGATTCATGTTATTTATTCCTTTAGCTCACTTCGTTCTTTTTTCATTGCAGTGTATCATATTCTGTGATCGTATCTTTTAATCAACGTTTCCATATGTAGGGGTTACCCTACGTTGTGATAGAGATGATAGTTGCTGATGCTGATAGGGTACAAAATGATAGACCCAATGTAGTGGCTTTTCCCTACTAATGATATAACTGATATAAACTGATAGGCTGACAGGTGAGTGATCATGCAGCTGATTATATATGATATACGGAGGGAAAATGATACCCGTTTGACTGCTTATTGATCACTGATTTATTATGATAAATATAATAATATTTATAGGATACAAACGATGACGAGAGTGGCTGATATGCTGACCGGTGCATCGTGTAGCTGGTAGGCCACGCTGACGGGGCGGACGTGAGTTGCAAGGCCACATTGAACTGACCATCTAGAACGAACGTGTGATTGCGAGGTCACGCGGCATGAACGGGCGTGCTGTTGTACTGACCTAATCAGCTAGGTGTACGTGCTATTGGAAGGTCACGCTGACCTGAACACCATATATATTTGTCTCGTTCCCATCAATTACTATGCAAGTAGTTTTTAGGCTGATTATCGCTTGTCCTGTCCCATTTCACTAAAAGAATGTAGAAATCATCCGCAGTTCGCAATATCACTCACTCTCTCATTCTATCGCAGTACACTCAGTTGCTCGCTATTCTGACCAAAATAAAAAATTTCGCAGAGCCGATAAGGATTTGAAGGAATAAATAAGCTTAATAAGGTCATTGTATCCATTATATGTATATATATATATATATATATATATATATATATATATATATATATATATATATATATATATATATATATATATATATATATATATTATTATATTATATTATATTATTATTAATGTATTGAGTTATGTCGAAACTCATAGAACAAATGTTGTTATTTATAATGTAAGGTATCTAGTCCTGGGAGGTTGCTGATGTTTCAGAGGTAACCCTGTATATATATCCCAGTTTTGCCTCTCATTGGCACTTTTGTGACGGTACTCGCCAAACAATTATTGTTTGTTTACTTCATGTTCTTGTGTTCTAGCGTTTTGTTGCAACTATCAGATCGGAACGCGGTGTTACACTGAGAACATCCAGTGGAAGAAATTCAGGGAGCTTTTCTTTTTTCCAAGTTTTTGAAGTGCCGTTTCTTTAGCCGCGCTACATGATTTCTGGCAGCTTGGTTGCTTTTGCGTTTGTCGAGCGATTAGGAAATTTCTTATGAAATAATGGGGCTAGAGATCGATTCCTAACAGGTGCAAGAATTTTTATAGGATGAATAATTTTAGTATTTATTTTGTTTTTCATTATGTATTTACTTTTGTAAGTTTTGGAACGAAGTTCCTTACGGCAGGCTTGGAGGGGATAGGGATTTTGCTGCGCGACCGAATTGAAAAAAATGTGATAGTAAAACCGTAAGAAAAATGCGTGGAATAAAAGCGTTAAATGAGACGTGCGCAGGCGCGACAGTCGCGTACACAAGCGAGTAGTGCCGTTTAGCCGAAGGAAGTTCGTTCCTACCTGGTGTCCCGCGACACCACATCATTTTTTTTATTATTTAATACAAACATCATTTTTATTAATGATATTCAATATTATATTGTAGTTAGTATAATAACAAATATTAAATTTCCGTTAAAAATCGCCATATGTCGGTATAAGAGAAAAAAACTTTGGTCATCGATACCGTCCATGTCAACCGCCGTCAAAAGAAGTTCACGTGACGTTGGAAAGATGGCGTATGATAGTTTTCGATTTCTGTAGGGTAAGAATTTGTATGAAGAATAATTTCAGTATTTAAAAAAAATCCTTTATAATTTTTTTGAAAAAATTAGTACACAAAATTGAAGAAACGTTAAATAAGAGAGAGAGGAAGTGGAGGGAGATGGAGATAGAGAAAGGAGAAGGGAGGGGAGAGAGGAAGAGATAGGGGAGAAGGGAGATATGGGTAGGGAAAAATTGGTTAAGAGGGAGACAGGAGGAAGGTGAGATAGGGGTAGGAAGGAAATAGCGTGGAGGGAGAGGTATGAGTAAGGAGGGGATTTAGAGAAAGGGGGAGACAGAGGGGATATGGGGATGGGGAGATAATGGGAGGGGGGATAGAGTGTGTTGTTGGTCGGGTTAGTTTTTTGAATTGCCTTGTTGTTTAGTTTGTTCAGTATGTGTGTGTGTGCGTATTTTTCGTTTAGTAAGGGATCTAGTGTGTATGTGTGTATATTATACTGAAAATACATGATGTGGTACTATGTTTACGTGTTGTGTGTGTGTGTGTCAGTACCTTTGGCGGGTGTGTGGGCGGGGGCTCGTCCTCGACCGTGTCGCCGCCGCTGTCCCACTCGCTACTGCTGTCCCGGCGTGCACTGTCCCGCGTGTCGTTGTCTCGCGTGTCGCTATCCCGCGTGTCGTTGTCCCGCGTGTCGTTGTCCCGCCTGTCGTTGTCCCGCCTGTCGTTGTCCCGCGTGTCGTTGTCCCGCGTGTCGCTGTCCCGGCGGCCAGCCGACGTCCCGGTGGTGACCCTCTGAATCTCGTCGTCGGTATCTGTCCCCACAGAGTTGTGACACAGTTACACAGGTTTCCTTACCGGCCACTCACCACTGAGCGTTTCAAGGCTCGCTACATTAATGATATTTTTCTGAAACATGGGCGGAGGTATGGGCTGGTCTGAAACATGGACATAGTGTCATTAGATTTGAATAAAGAGCATGCGAAGTATCGTATTTACGTACACGGAAAAATGAGTCATTGCCAGCGCGTTTTTAGGGTTCCGTAGATAAAAGATAAACCGGAACCCTATTATTAAGCCTCCGCTGTCTGTATGTCCGTCACCAGGTTGTATTTCATAAACCGTAATAGCTAGAAAACTGAAATTTTCACAAATTATGTATTTTAGTTGTTGTTATAACAATAAATACCTAATAAAAAAATATCAAGGGAGGGGAGGGGGATATATACAATACACGTGTTTTTTTTGTATTTTTTTGCTATGATGGTACGGAATCCTTCGTGCGCGAGTCATTCTTGCATTTGGCTGATTTTTAAATTTGGAACATAAGTTGTGTATAATATGTTTGTTTTCCATTGAATTAATTCTGTATTTAGTGTTTTTGAATGTGTTTGTGTGAGGTTTCTTGGGCTCTCACGTCTCACGGCGGCACTGTATCGGGAGTGCCGGAGGTGCGGCTCAGGTGTGGGGTGGGTCTGGTACATTTCACGTGTGGGGACAAATTTGGTATGTGCTGACGCGGACGCAACTTAAGTGACGCCAGTGTGGGATGCCAATTGACCGCGTACCTTCACGCGCTATTTTATGTAATTTGTGTGTGACGTAACGTAATACAGAGTATGTGCTCTTATAAACTCTATTAACTCCCTAACTGTGGTAACTGAATATAGAAGCAAAATGATCATTTTCTTTGAAGTCCTAATTCTGAGGCGATATACTCTTTTTCTCTCTAAACACGCAACATTGGTTATATCACTTGTTATTGAATAATATGTGAATTATTTAATACATTATTTATATGTATCGAAACTGTTTGTTATATATAACGCGAGTTTGATTTAATTTCACGCTGGTCAAGATACTAGTTAAGTTTATAATTCATTGAAATCCATCGAGCGAAAGAGACAAACAAAAACATTTGAGCAACACCGCGCTATCGGCTAGAAGTGAGAATATGTTTAATATTATATTATTTCACTTTACTAAACATTTATAAATTATAATCACTGCATAGCGATGTAACATACTGAATAAATTGTACTCATCGTGACAATAATGGTCACTAATAAAATATAACTGCTATGATTTATCATGCGTGATATAATAGTGATATAAAACAAATAATTTCGCAAGGTGATAGTGAAATAAAGGTAAGTATAAATCTCATCCTAGTCTACATGAATGGTGTAATATTTAGCGGGTTGTGTTGTGTCGTGTGCAGTTACCGTAGTCGGTGTTGTCGGCGTCGGGCGTGGTGTCGCGCGGCGGTGTGTGCGGCGCGGCGCGGTGCGGCGCGTACTCACGCTCGGGCAGGCGCGCGCGCGCCACGCCGCAGTGTCGCAACCACTCGGCGCGCACGGCCCGCCCGCGCGGGTTGCGCGCGCGCAGCTCCTGCAGCTTGGGCGTGTTGCTAAACGCGCACCTGCACATCACCACATCCTCACACATTACGTTGCCAGTTTAGGCTTGAGTAATTCCTAAACTATTGTTAAATATCGTTTTCCACTACTGAAATAGAACTTAGATAAGCAAACAGACAGACGTACTACCTGATGGCACTTACCATCGATGTCGATGTCGCCAATGAACATAAATTAATTTACATAGAACTAGCCCAGATATTCCATTCGCATGTTGCCTGTCCTGAGACATTAGATATTAAACTGGCACCGACAGTGCCAGTAATTACCATGTTTTGCCTTTCTTTCTAAACACAACAAAACTGCTTCACGAGAAAAACAAGCAAGATGGTGACACCTATACAACCGGGAACACGACACGGCACATCTCTCTCACTGGCAAAACCAACAGAATAAACTATTTACCGAACACAATTTTATCTGATTATACCATTAAACGATCAATATCTTAAATACCTAGGTATTCTATCAATTAAATACTTTTGAATAAGAATAAATTAATTAGGTGTCTCAGTTTATTCTCCATTCTGTTCTCAATTTGCAAATATATATTTTTCTAAATATTCCTGCTCAACCCTTTTCTTATATGATCAGACAGAGTCGAAAAGGAATATTAATTGAGCTTGACAATGGTCATGATGACGCTAACGGCATTATTAGTGGCGGCATATGAGTCACCATTTTTTGCCGCGATATTTTCCTAAAATCAAAACGTATAGCTAAATATAATATACCTAATAGAAAAAGAAATTGGTATATAAATTACACTGTTTTTGAGTACTTTTACCAAATAAGTACCTATTTTTAAACGACTTAAAAAAAGAGGTTCTCAATTCGGCCGGTATATATTTTTTTATGTATGTATACCAATTTCACCGAGGTTTCTGAGCCGATTTACGTAATTGTTTTTTTGTTTGATGCAGAATAGTTTCGAATTGATCCCATAAAAATTTGATTTAGGTAGGTCCAGCAGTTTTTATTTTATGAGCATTTTTTTATTTATTTTACCTATGTCGATTTCTTTAGTCAAATTCTTCCCGGTTACCGATTGAACTGAAATTTTGGCTTATGATGATTTTATAAAGTTACACCCAGTCATTGAAAGAAGTCTTTGTGACGTCTGACGCGCTGCCGCTAGTCGGTTCTCACGTATCTGAGCAGACTCGGTTGCTGCATGGTTTCGTATCACTTCTAATCTATAAACTCTCTGCTCAGCGGACTCCTTAACTAAACGCTGCTTAATGAGAACAATTCTGTGAGCCTTCTGCTCGGCAGATTCGTTCGCTAGACGCTCATTGATGAGACCAAGTCTATTAGGTCTCTGCTCAAAAGACTCATTCGCAAGGTGCTCTTGGATCTTACAGAGTCTAGAATTATACTGTTCAAAAGTTTCTTGATGTTAGCATGATTTCATATATGCTTTCATGGCCAACAAACGTTTTTCAGGGTCTTTAAGTCTCACAAGAACGTGATATTCTGTTTCGAAGAGCATTTTTACGGAGAGAGATCTATATTTGTTAAGGCGCGCAGTATCTGTTGTAGGTCTACCCATAATTAGTTGACAATACAACAATACACTAAAAAGTATTAAATAAAAATAACTACGTTAAAAAAACCGACTTCAAAACAAAAAGTAAAGAATAATAAAGATTTAATATTAATTAAATACTACCTATTATTTATATGTGCTATTTGCTATATATTAATAGGTTGAAGTCGGTGCCAAGCCTTAAACAAATAATAATATTTTAATCACTTAAATGAATACGAGCAAATTAATACAATGAAATGCCTACTTTAAAGTTTAAATAAAACCTAATAAAGAGCAATTAAATGTTAATATTATAAGCAGATTCAATCAATACGAAGAATAATGAAAAAAATAATTACGAAAATGTATTCAACAGAATTCCTAAACTAAATGGTCATGTGAATTAATGTAAAATTATCAATTAAGCTAAAACGCATCTAAATTTTTAATTTAAAACTCACACCACATAATGGTAGAATAATGGTAGTTGGTAGCTCGAATAATTTTTAACTACTTGTAACACCAATATTCTTGCAAATAAATATTTTCTTTCTTTCGAACATTTTATATATTCAAGACATTCGTCGACAACGTCTGCCCGTGCGTGCGTGCCGGATTGGCTTGGCACCGATTTCAAACCTATTAGTAAATAGCGCATGTAAATAATAGGTAGTATTTAATTAATATTCAATCTTTATTATTTTTTAATTTTTTGTTTTGAAGTCAGTTTTTTTAACGTAGTTAATTTTATTTTGAATATAGATACCTACCCCACCATCAGCAAATAGGTGTATATGAAATTAAGTATATAACGGTAGTAAATATAGGTAGGAACTATTCCAATAGTTCATTAAAATGTTTTAATATCTAAACTATAAGGAGTAGTTCAATAAATAAATAAATATCGATAAAGTACGAAATTTACTTTTCCCAGCATTAATATTAGGTAAATTCTGTGGTTTCGGAACGCCAATGTCGGCTTATCCCGAGAACGCGTGACGTCATAAGGGAACTAGAGTTGCGCCACTGCTATTATAAAATTTTCAATTGAGTACGAACTCTGGTAATATTTGGGTCTAATTTTTAAGCTATTTGAGATGATGTAAATTGTTTTAAAATAAAACAAGCCTATGTGAAAAATAAAGTTGTTAATATTATATTTTTATTTACATCGTATGCTCATGGTCACATCTCTATTTTTTCACAGTGTTGTTTATAATAAATTATGGTGCCACGGTTTTTTGTTTCGTACTGTGGCTGTGAAAAGGTTAAATAATTAAAAAAGCAATATGTTAATCCAAACTTCCTTTGATAAATAAATGATCTATTATTCTATTAGACCAGTCTCCAATTCACGTAACTGAGTCAATGTGTTAGGGCGTTTGTCCCGGGCGATTTCCACGTGGGAATGACAACAATGGTGCTTGATGAAGTTGTTTATTCTTGAGTTTGTTCTTTCTTACATTGTACTAAGCAATCACCGTAACGTGAACGATGATGAGTATATGTGGATGTACTATGGCGCGCGTGCGGTGCGGCCGAGGAGCCGTCGGTGAGTAGAGTGGCCGCCGGCGCGGGCGCGGCGTGCGGTGCCCGCGCCAGCGCGCGGCGTTGTGCGTGAACACAATGCGCTTACGGCTCACACATGAACACGATAGAACGTCGAGATGTGCTCCCACGCGACATAATATGTGAGAAAATGTATAAGTCTTAAACATTCTGACTCGGTTGCCGTTTGTTGCGTGAATTAGGCTCCTGACGTTTCCAATCTTTTGGATGTCACCAGCACACTCCTGGTTCTATTAAAATATCCCGGCACATCGGTAAAAAAGAAACCAAGTGTTCCCGCCGTCTAATTCGAAATGGCTCATATTTTTTGAGGTGAAAATTCTTTAGGTGCGGTGGCCACTTTGTACGGTGCAACCGTAACATATTGCAATTCATCATTTTACACGACACACATTATTCATTATTATTTTAATCAGTATAATAAGACAGTTCGCATACAGCTATCAAGAGAGCTACGTGTCCTTACTAATCATTTCATATCAAGTGTATCATCAATATTAAATCAATATAACAATCAATAATCAATATCATCTATCATTTATCAATCTAACAGTGTACTAGTTAACAAGAACCCATATACACTTTTTAGCATGAGAAGAAACCATTGAAGAAACCAACTACTCGCGACATGTTACCGTAATCAATAACTCTGTATATGTACGTAATACGTGCATTGTGTATGTACGTAATACATAAATATTATTGCATGTTGTCATTCTTTAAAATATTTATTTCTTTTGTGTTTTATTTAAAAAAAAAAAACTTTATTTTTTTTAAATATTGTAATAAAGATGGGCGGAAAGTAGGGAGAATGTGCGTATTGGGTAGGGACGTAATATAAAGAAGGTAGTGAAAATATAGTAAAAAGGTATTTTTTTCAAACGTGTGCTAAAAAATTGTCATTACTTTTTAAATAAATAGCGTGTGAATCAATGTATTTAGATACATAAAAAAAACAAAAGTCATTGGCGGTGTGTTTACTGAATTTGTAACAAAAATCGTGTCGGCAATGTTGTGTGGGAAGGCGCGCCGGGGTTTCATTTGAATTTAGACCTCATTTATTTTATTTATCTTGTAGTACAAGCGAGACGAGAGGGTGACACTGGAGAGTGTCGACAGAGGGGAAACATTAAACAATTTCGTGTGTTTATTTTAGAATCGGCAGGAAATGTTTTATTTTTCAGGAAATGCTTTTACACGGAAAAAACAAAGTTCCCTCGTGTTGGTCCCAGGTCCCTATGACGAATATACCACTTTGGCAGGCAGATTGTACAGGATTGTAAGGCAGCCGGCAAACTCATGCACAAGGATAGCAATGTACCATTGACATGTTTGGTGTCTGTAGGCGACGGTTGTCTGTCTCCATGAAGAGAGCTATCCGCTTATTAGCTATCTTATGATATAAGTAATTTGTATAGTTGTCCCTGTGTGTGTATGTGTGTGTGTGCGTGTGTGTGCTCACACGAGGTGCGTGCAGCGCGTGAGGTCGTGCGGCTCGTAGTGCGCGCCCAGCGCCAGCGCTAGGTCCCTGAGCGCGGCGCGCTCCGGGTTCACGAACCCCGACAGCGACACGCGCACGCCAACCAGCGGACCTGCGCCACCACCGCCACCACCACCACCACCACCACCACCACCTACACAACACAACACCACTACTGTACCACACAATAACAAAACTCAATGTACTTACAACTCATATTCGACCATACCACACATAGACACTTCTCACGGACACAATATCTCGGGCTGATGAAGAACAAACTGTCCCGTGCCATTCCAAGCTATCGCGTCCGTGAGCGGTGTCCACGTGTGGGATGCTCGAATATTACTTGTATGTAGATTGAGTTGTGTTAGTGTCCAGTATGTGTGAGTGTATCATGTCACGATACCGACATACAGCGACAGCGCGCTACACTACGTGTCACCACATTATAGCCACTACTGACAGTCGTCCACGTACTGCACCAAACCTAAATTATATCTCACTAAACACATTTTTGAAATAGACTCAAAAACAACTTCACTTAATTTCTGTGTACGTTTTGTGAAATTTACGTACAGAAAACAATTCTGTCTTTCATATCGACACATGTATTTTATAAATGCAATAAAAAATCCTTACTTCGTCGTATCCGTCTGTCCGCTACTCAAAAGTAGCACTAAACACCTTCCACATGATTATACAGTAAACAACAGCAACAAGATACTTTCTTACTTATTCTAATATTTCCCATTGATTACGAATCGTACCAATTACAAATAAAATAAGGGTGACGTTTTTATTTTTTGCATACACTGTTGTGTAAAATTTAAATAAATTAAAAATCTTGTAATATTTAACATTAAAGTACTAATTTTCATCCCCACCCCTGCACTAACCGTGTTTTTGAATATATGAAAAAATTTACAACAGTATACAAGTCAACTGGTAAAATACTATATATATATTGAAGGATACGGTACTTAATGGTCATAAGTGAACAATACAAATATAATTTAAAAAAAATTACACAACCACAAAGTAAATTTCAACAAAATTAGTGTCACTATATTCAAAACCGATAGTGACCGCGCGCCGCGGGCAATCGACGCACACTTTGACCGACACATGTCGCGGCGACAATCGCTGTTCATAAACAATGAATCTCGATATTTGTACGCGGGAGCCTGTACTAAACATTTTTTTGACATAATTAGATCAAAACTTTAAGTCTGCCCCATTGGTCGAGTGGTCAGCGACCCTGACTACGCAATCAATGGGGCCCGGGTTCGATTTCCGACAGGGGCAGGGATTTTTGTGATGAACATTGATGTTTGTATTTTTAGGTTTGGGTGTTTATTAATGATTTTGAGTGTTTATATAAGATATATTATTAAGGATTTTCAAAAGTAAACCACAATTCGTTTCTCTGAAAATACAAAGAAACAACAATTCAAGTTCACTAATATCGGTTGCTCAATTAGATTCTTTCATTTATCTCTATACAAATCACAAGTTTTTGGAACGAAGTTCCTTATCGTGCGTGGTGAAAGGGGGCTAGACGGAAAAAATTCTTATGAAAAGTTGTCACGACACTTTTTGCTATAGTAAGGTATTGTAAGCTATGCGGCGTGCGGATGTTTCTCTCTCTCTCTCTCTCTCTCTCTCTCTAATAGAAAGCAAGCCAGATATTTTCATTTCTATTTCGCATTGAACAGTGTAGTGTCGCGACGATTATTTTTGTTGAGTGTATACAGGTTTTTTGTAAATAATAATAAAAGGAACTTCGTTCCATCCGGGTGTCCCTTGACACCTCTCAAGTTTTTTTAAGCTATTGCATAGCTTCTATCGCGGGCCTTGAGCGTGGAGACCGAATCCAGAAATTCCGTAACGAAAAAAACCTAACACCCCCCACTCCGACCGGCATCCATTCCATCTATCGATAAATACCAGAACTTTTAATGACTTTTTGAAATATCACGCTTATCTCTTTAGTTCAGCAACCCGCCTTTAGGTGGCATTGGTTGTATTGGAAAACTACCGTAATCATATATATAATTGTAATTGCATAATTTGATAAAAAATGCTATGCAATAGCTTTACCGCGGCAGTCTCCGAGTGCCACACGTCTTTTTTTTATAATAATAAAAATGCACAACATAACCTGAACCTCATCCGCCATTGAATCATATGTTACTTCGACTGATGCGCCCTCTACCGACTTCCACAGACAAATTAAACATGCACGAAGCGCGGCAAATTTGAATTAAGGACATATAATTTCATTACATTTATGTATTAATAATATCGTTGACTAACACCCATAACACAAGCAAATAATTTGCTTACTTTGGGGTTAGATCAGTTAGTGTAAAAAAGTTGAGTACATACTTTACATATTCGGTATCAAAATCGGTGTTGACCCTCCTTCAGCATGTACAATTTTTCACAAGCTACTCCGTATATTATAAGTTATAACGATGTTAAAAAAACGATTACAGTTAAGTGATCTTTACAAGTATACGAGAAATACTCGATAAAAGTAAAAGCAGATATATCCGTCGTTAGCATTAAAATATAAAACTGTCATGTACAAAACTGCATTATTATAGTTAATGTCGTTGAACAAATCACACGAATTGATCTAACCCCAAAGTAAGCAAACTGTTTTGTTTGTGTTATGGGTGTTAGTCAAAGATACCAAAACATAGAGACACACTAGCTGCAGCGCGCAGCCCGCTGTATTATAAAAGTGTTTTGGCGAATCCCGCGGGATCACCTCATTTTTCCGGGATAAAAAGTAGCCTATGTGCTATTCCAGGTCATCATCTACCTGTGCCTCAAATTTCATTAAAATCCGATCTGTAGTTTTTACGTGATTGAGTAACAAACATCCATCCAAACATCCAAACTTTCGCATTTTTAATATTAAATATAATTAATTAATATAGATATATAAATACTGTAACATACATAATAAACACCCAAACCCAGAAATACAATCATCTATGTTCATCATACAAATGTTTGTCCCTGCCGGGTATCGAACCCGAGCCCCATCGATTCGTAGTTAGATTCGCCAACTACTCGACCAACGGGACGGTATTACACACAGGCATCATTACTTTACCGCAAGTTTCCATAGGGAAGGCGGACATTGCCATTTAAAACAAGTTAGTTGAACTTACCAGTATTTTTTCTTTCTTGCTTATCAGGGTTTTTTTTTGTACTGCCATCCCTCTTGCGGTTGTCTGCCTTTCTTTCTTCTTCTATCCGACTGTCACGAATCTTCCCTTTCTTGGGCTCCCTCTGTGGACTGTCGTCACTGCTCCTTTTCCTGATGTCCTTGTCTCTGGTTTTCTCGTCCTTGTGTGCCTGGACGAGGCGGTCTATCCTGGCGTGAGGCTTGTCATCGTCTGTGGTGTACATGAGACCATCTCTGTGTCTGTTTTGGCCGGCGTTGTGGTCACCGTCTCTCTTGCTGGTCATCTTGTGGATGGGCGTTTTGGTCAACTTGGTGGAGGTGTCCGATATATTTTTCAAAGCTTGAGAGGAATCCTGGCGAATTTGTGCGTCTGCAAAGTAAATAAGTAAAATTGTTTATTTAGATAAATTAAGTTTTGCTACACATTTTATTATATAATAGCAACCAAGTAGATGTCTTTCTTGGTACAGAGATACCATTGCTAATAGATATGAAATATGTTAATGGTGCGTCGCTGTCCGTGTGGCGGGGCGGTAATGCCATATGTATAAGTTTACCGGCTAACATACTCTAAACTGGAACACGACAGTTACAAGCACTGCGGCAATATATCTTCACGCCAGATCAGACGTAGGGAGAACAGTGCCATATGACAGTATTCTTGCAGATTTGCAGTAATTGCTGTCGTCATATAAACACGCCGGTTGAGTAAACTCTCGACACCACCTTCGGACAGTACTCGATCAATCTGATCGTGGTACGACCTCTCATCTACCATTCCTCTGAACCAATGGAGCATCCGCTTTTCTTTTTACACACTGATATTTTCAGGCGTAATTTTGACGTTAGTTATTTTATAACATAAGCATGAGCGCACCGATGGAGAGGCTGCCCCCCTGGAATTTGTTTACCTCCCTACTAACTATCTACTGATGTTGATAAATGTATAATAATAAAAATAAAGTCTTAAAATGTTAGGGTATCGGTTTCAGCCGGAACTGGAATAGAAGGTGAAGTTTCGATTTTGTTTCGGCTGAAAATCTAGTTTCTGTTGGTAACTATTTATTATCTGATCTAAACAATGGTCAAACTAGTAGTAGGCATGTAATATTCTGATTATAACCGGGCCACGGGGAGTAGTGGTCACCGCCGCGGCCAGTCACCGGCCGACGGTCATCTACTTTATCTCGATATTGTGCGGAGGGGAGTAGTTTTGTACTTCAACATTTACTATTTGGAAGATAATGTGGAGTACACGATTTAAATACACAGTTACACGTTAAATACACAGGTACAGTATACACGTTGAATTTTACAATAAGTACAGGAAATACATACCTACTTTATCTAGAAAAATCTTTGGAATATACCAGAATGAGTGTCGCAACCTTTGGTTTAGTGTTACCGCTCAATAGTTCATTATTTATCTATTATATAAACAAACATTCTATATATTTAGGGTTTCAATATCTCAGTAAACACAATACTATTGTTAAACAGCAATACAATTGACAACATAAATAGTATTCATTTATATTAGATGACCTTAGCTAGATCGATTTCGCTAATTCTTTTTTTGTTGTATTTGTAATTTTCAGGAGAGGCTTCTTATAAAAAATAAAAATATTAAGAAAATTGGGCGGAATACTAGAAAATTTAAGAATACTTAACCACCATATAAAATTCAATGCCCTTTCAGCTGCCTGGAAGGACAATCCCGTATACTTATATAAATTACGTGTCACATTGTTTGTCTGCTATGGATTCTTAATATGTATTGCAAAACAATGTTTGCCGGGTCAGCTAGTAATTTAAAAAAATAAAGTGTCAAACATATCAACAATATGAAATAACAATACAAACTATCGATCGTATTGTTATTCAATATTGCATTAATTTCAATTACTATCGATACTATCGATTATTGATAGTCAACTTATATACTAACCGATGCTATCAATTGTACAAACTATCGTTAATATCGATAGTTGATGAAATATTGTCTAATAATATTACTGATAGAATCAATACTTTGTTTATCTTCAATGATTGATATTATTGATACAATCGCTAGTTTATTTATTTTTCTTTTCTTTTTTAAAACTATCGATTTTTCGGCGACAATATTTTAATTATATTCTTATGAATATTCAACATTGGAGGAAGAAGCAAAAATTGTATCTCTGGACTTTGTTTATACTTATAAGGTGACCAGACTTACAAATTGCTGGCCTAGTAAGTATTTTGAGAATAAATGTTTCAATGTTGATAGTGTATTTCACATCAAGTACAACAAGCGTTGTGTATGTGTCGGCGGGCGGCGCCGCAGTGCGGTGCTGAGCCGCACGTCAGTATGTGTCGGCGGGCGGCGCCGCAGTGCGGTGCTGAGCCGCACGTCAGTATGTGTCGGCGGGCGGCGCCGCAGTGCGGTGCTGAGCCGCACGTCAGTATGTGTCGGCGGGCGGCGCCGCAGTGCGGTGCTGAGCCGCACGTCAGTATGTGTCGGCGGGCGGCGCCGCAGTGCGGTGCTGAGCCGCACGTCAGTATGTGTCGGCGGGCGGCGCCGCAGTGCGGTGCTGAGCCGCACGTCAGTATGTGTCGGCGGGCGGCGCCGCAGTGCGGTGCTGAGCCGCACGTCAGTATGTGTCGGCGGGCGGCGCCGCAGTGCGGTGCTGAGCCGCACGTCAGTATGTGTCGGCGGGCGGCGCCGCAGTGCGGTGCTGAGCCGCACGTCAGTATGTGTCGGCGGGCGGCGCCGCAGTGCGGTGCTGAGCCGCACGTCAGTATGTGTCGGCGGGCGGCGCCGCAGTGCGGTGCTGAGCCGCACGTCAGTATGTGTCGGCGGGCGGCGCCGCAGTGCGGTGCTGAGCCGCACGTCAGTATGTGTCGGCGGGCGGCGCCGCAGTGCGGTGCTGAGCCGCACGTCAGTATGTGTCGGCGGGCGGCGCCGCAGTGCGGTGCTGAGCCGCACGTCAGTATGTGTCGGCGGGCGGCGCCGCAGTGCGGTGCTGAGCCGCACGTCAGTATGTGTCGGCGGGCGGCGCCGCAGTGCGGTGCTGAGCCGCACGTCAGTATGTGTCGGCGGGCGGCGCCGCAGTGCGGTGCTGAGCCGCACGTCAGTATGTGTCGGCGGGCGGCGCCGCAGTGCGGTGCTGAGCCGCACGTCAGTATGTGTCGGCGGGCGGCGCCGCAGTGCGGTGCTGAGCCGCACGTCAGTATGTGTCGGCGGGCGGCGCCGCAGTGCGGTGCTGAGCCGCACGTCAGTATGTGTCGGCCGCCGCGCCGCATGCCATGCTCAGTACATTCCCATACATTTGTTTTAGAAGCTAGACACTTCGACGTTCGCGCCGGCTGAAAAATCACGAGCGCGAATTTTTCGTGGCCAGGCGGTAAGATGTTAGAAAAGTGTGCATTTGCTCACCAGTGGTGGTAGTTCTAGCGGTTTGGTTCCTGCTGGCGAACAGCTCCCCGGGATGGAAGTCCTCGTCCGAGGAGTACGTGTCGAGCGCCAGCCGCGCGGGCCCCTGCGCGGGCCCCGGCGGGGGCTCCGGTGCGGGCCCCGGCGCGGGCCCCGGCGCGGGCTCCTGCACGGGCTCCGCTGAGGGCGGAGGCTCGCTCGGAGCCGCGGACTGCGCACACTCCGCAGAATAGATTTGCACGAAGGACAAACCGTACTGTCAATTTATAAATATTCTATATGAGTCGGAAATAGAATTTAATCAAAATGTGTTAAATGGAAAGAGAAAGGAAAGGTAATTCTGATTTCCTTGAAAATCCAAGCTTAATGCAACAGTAGTGTAGAGTGAGGCCATGACCACCATTACTCTAGATATATACAACCTTTGCAGGGACAGCTCAAATGTAACACTTTTTGTTGTTTAATCTCAAGATTAATTTTACAAGTTGGATTGCAATATTCCAATGTGTTAATAGAGTTTGAAAATTTCAATAAGTTCTAACCAAGGAACTTATATATGAAAATTGGGATTATTACAAAGCAATATTTAAAAAATAAAAATGTACTTTATATCAATATAAATAAAATTGACATTTGTTTCTTACTCAACAAGGGGAAAAATGTTCTAAGTAAGACAACGACTACAGTGGATGTTGTCCCTTTATTGCAATTACCAGTGTAAATAATACTATTGGATGGTAGATTTTTGTATTTCAGTAACAGTCAAATCCGTTTTATTCATACACGTTGATAAATACATTAGCATAAAATGTATTGTAATGAACATATTGAGTTCTAAAATGTGCTTATTTCAATTATGTCGCAATTATTATTGCAATGCAAAAATTATTTTCTCAAATAAGTAAAATTACTAGTAATTTACAAACTAAGCTTAGCCGCACTTATGTATGCCGCTTTATTTAAAAATATGGCTTATAGTTTATGTTAAAGTGTGTTAAATTTGTCTTTCTACTAGCTACTATAAGTTTTTTCTGTTGCAAAATGATGAAAAATTGTAGTGTTAAGTGCTGTAATAGTGAAGCGTATGCTGATTGTAAAATTACATTTTTAAGGTAAGCTTTTTATTTTATTTACAAATTCTTGTGTAAGGTAGAAATAATAACATTACATATGGACACCCTACGATTTTAAACGGAACGTTCTGTTACAGCCCTTAATTGTTGGCTATTCTAAATCGCTGAGTCAAACTTTTATTTTACTATATAAGCCGTGCATTTCCAATGCACGGGCAGTCAGTATTTGAACTAGTCAATTCGCTGCCCAGCAACGGACCTGGTTTCTGCCCGCCGGCTGGCCTTCAGTGAGGAGACTAGGGATAGTAACACCCGCGTCGTAACCCCCTTTAACCGCGTGCACAAATAGTAGTAGTGCGATTTGAGTGCTTAATAAAAGTGAAGTGTAACAAGTAAATTTTTTTATTTTTATTTTTATAACATAAGATAGCAAACAAGCAGATGGGTCTCCTGATGGAAAGAGTCAACCATCGCCTATAGACACCAAAGGTGTTAATGGTGCGTTGCTATCTTGAGGCGAGGTCTCATGCCACATGCGTAAGTTTACCGGCTACACCGGAACACGACAGCGACTAGCACTGACGCTATTGCGGCAGGAATAGGTAAGGCGGTGGTACCAGACCCGGACGAGCCGATGCGGAACTCTACCACCCAGTAGTCACGATGATAGTGACGCACATAGCCACTCGGTCGCCTTTTACGACCTACTTGGCAGAACGGCAGTTGGTCTATTCTTCAAAGGAGCCCGGGACCAACACGGGGAAAGTCGAATAAAAGTGCTTGTCACGAAAATTATTTTTTTTTAAAGACTACAGCGCGGGACACCCTAACAGTTCGTCATTCAAAAGAACGTCGGAACGATTTTGAAGCGCACATGAAAGTTCCAGGTAATATATAACTTCCTTGGTACCAACATGTTGGCATATTGTATTCAGTACATACATATTAATTTGTTCTAATTAGCTTTATACGAAATGTACATATAACAAACTTTAAGATACACCATGAGAGATTTGACGTGAAGCAGATACTATCCCATATTGACACAGAACTCTTTCGATGGTAGATTGTGTCTCGTTACCACTGCTGTACTTGTTGTAATCGCATCAGTGCCTGCTGCTGGTGTCATAGGCAATGGTTTTCTATCAGAACTGCAATCAGCGTGTCTGCTATCCTATGACATAACAAAATGAATTGAAACTGTTATCATTAGTGGTAGCACAAAAAAAAATAAAAAAAAGCTGTTCATGGCTTCACTGGCCATTAACTCGACTTCACCCTTTTTGCAGGTGCGTTTACAAAAACATGTTCTAAGTGAATGTCTAAGTCAGGGATGACACAATATTTTGGGCACGCTACCGGTCATAAGTTAATTATGAAATCTGAAATTACAAAAGAATGCCAGTTATCCTGTGCCACATTGTTTAGGATAGAGGAAAGTTAACATCTGAAGACCCCAATGTCAGTTACTTGTGTGTTTGTCATCCTAACTGCAATAATAGACGTCTCGCTAATGTTATTTCCATTTGAATTATGCATATACCTGACACATTTATTGTTATATATTAGAAAATGCATTTTTTGTAGAATAATTATGTATTATACACTGGAAATGCTTTTTTTGAAGTATATAAAAGGTCTTAAATGTAATTTTTATATAACTAGCAGTTACTCGCGACTTCGTTCGCGTGACTCAAAATCATAACTTCCCTTTTCGCAGTCGGTTAAAAAGTAGCCTTTGTCACTCCTGGATAGTGTAGCTTTCTAAAGGTGAAAGACTTTTTAAAATCGGTTAACTAGTTTTTGAGTTAAATCTTAACAAACAAACAAATTCTTTGTCTTTATAATATTACTAGCTGTTGTCCACGACTTCGTCCGCGCAGAGTTCGTTTACTCCGCATAGCTCCTCCCTCCTAGCTGATAGAGTGATAATATGTAGCCTATATTTTGACCCGACCTGTCAGTAATATTCATGCAAAATTTGAAGTAAATCCATGCAGTACTTTTTGAGTTTACCCCGGACATACATACATAAAGGCCGGCAACGCAACTGCAAGACCTCTGGTACTGTGGATGTCCATGGGCGGCGGTGATCACTTACCATCAGGTGCACCTCCTGCTCGTTTGCCCCCTCTTCTATAAAAAAAAAAAAACAGACAAACAGATAAACAGACATACAGACAAATAGACAAACAGACAAAAATTCTAAAAACTATATTTTTGGCTTCGATATCGATTGTAGATCACGCCCCAAGTATTCTTTAAAAAAAAATATTCAATGTACAGTTTTGACTTTCCTACGATTTTATTACATGTATAGATTATAATATAAGTATAGATAATATTTAGAATTATTATTTTCCCAATAATCATTAATTTAAGTGCACATTTAGTTAACATTAACTTAACTTTTAATTATTCGTTGCCAAATCTATGACCTCAATAAACTAAGTATGTAGTAAGCTAGCTTCACATTTTATATGCCAAATTTAAGCTGGGCGTTGGTAGTAAGTAGGGGAAAACCATTACATATAAGTAGAGAGCACAACACTTTTGTGTAAGTAGCTGTCACAGAGAAGTTCTTGAATAGCGATTGTAATCGTGGTTCAAGAACTGTTAACTTCTTGAATTGCGAAATCTGTATATTGAACTTGACAGTATAGGTCAGCTCTCAAACTGGCCGTATTTGGCCAATGGCGGCTGGATACACATAAGCTGGGTACATGTCAAGTGGAGGCCAACATTCAGCAGGAGACGTCCGGTTGCGACTTTGATGTGAAACACGTTTCTGTCTGGTTCCCAAAGTTGCATGGTGTTGGGCAGCTGAGGAGTCAGTAGCTGCGTGGATGCGCGGCGGTGTGTTGGGGCCGACCTTGCAGTGACGGTTGTAAGGCTGCGAGCAGACGACGCGCACGCGGTCCCAGCACGCGTGTAACTGACTGACCTTGCAGTGTCGGTTGTAAGGCTGCGAGCAGACGACGCGCACGCGGTCCCAGCACGCGTGTAACTGACTGACCTTGGAGTGTCGGTTGTAAGGCTGCGAGCAGACGATACGCACGCGGTCCCAGCGCTCCCGGCGCGCACTCGCGAGCTGCTCGCCGCGGAACGAGCGCACGCGGTCCACCTCCTGCTCGCGCCGACTGTTCGCCGCGCTCACGAACATACTGCTCGGTACCAGCACCTATTGTGTATACACACACAATGTACTACTTTATAAACTCTTAAATCAGTATAGTGAAAATTAGTGTTTGTTTGTTACTCTTTCATGTCTTATTTGTCATTTTACTGCCAATAGATACATCAAAAACTTATTATTTCATAACAAAAGAGTGTGAAATCCTCCATTTAAACAATGACAAAACACTTTATGTGATATACATCAGATCATGTCTTAATGGTCCATAGAATATGTCATTGACACGTTTTAGAAGCAGTCACCGTGGCAGCACCGGCCCCAGAGTGTTACAACCTTGTTCCTTGGTAGAGGGATTACGCAAAATCATTTGAATTCTTGGTGTATGAATAACAAGCACTCGTTAGTTCAGAAATGCAGAGTATTACGAGCTGGCTCCGTTAAGAAAAATGGCTCATCGTAAAAATGTTACACAGAAAAGGATGTTAGAGTACCTTCAGCAAAGGTAAAGGTACTGCCTTAAAGAGGTATTAAATAACTTTTAACATAAGCAAAACCACATGCAAAAGCTAGTAATATTGTATGGCTAGTGAGGTTGATACACTTTAATAATATAAGTATGGAGGAATATAGAATCAAGGCAGACCAAGTAGTCTCGGCAATCATTATTGACAACCAAGATTCACATATGATCAGGTGCCATCTGAAGGTGTTTGTTCTGATTGAAAATAGGTGTGATTGTAGCAGAAACAAGACAAGTTACTTATGTATGACACTTGGGTCATCCAGCTCGTCCTGTATGACACTTAGTATGTAGATATATATGGAACATAACATTAAAATATACATAATATATACTACTTCCTCCCCTATTACTGAATGCAATCAATTAAATAGTATGGTCAGTATTAAATAAACAAATCTGATGCTCCACTTTCTGTTACAATGAATTGTAGCTACCTCATACTGACTGTCTGGTTTTTCTGACAATCCGACCAACACTTCTACAAATGCTGCATGGTAGGCACCAATGTTTACACCATCAATCTAAAAGTAGATAAATTGAAATAAAAATATTGTTTATTTAGCAGAACCTTCTTGGGAAATATCAAGCTGGGAACATGTACGTTAAGTGTAGAATAAATAATTTATATAGCACTTTTTCTGTTTAATCTTGGATGTGACAATTTGTTGTACGCAAATTTTTTAGCTTTTCTGAGACTCATAACTAGCCTTAAGCTTAACATGTTGACATTGGCCCTTAGCTATAAGTTGGTAATGTTTGGTTATGGACTTTTTATTGTTATACAAAATTCAGAATGAATTGGGTTATATTTTTTTCAATAATTTTCTAATGTTATTAAAGATGACACTAAGAATGCTTAATAAAAAATACATTTTTATCGCAGTTAACTTTGTTAAGCAGAAAAATGTTGTTACACACCAATTGAAAGTGTTTATTATTTTTGTAAAAAACAGTAACTTTATTTTATTATAAGATAGCAAACAAGCACATGGTTCTTTTGTTGGAAAGACACAATGTTAATGGTGCATAGCTTTATGTATGGCAGAATGTTAATGCCTTTTCTATAAAGTTTACTTTTTGTGATTACTTGCTAATTGCATGGGAACGTTGATTTGTCAATTTTGTCAATAAGTTATCCTCCTATCACATCCTGGGACTTTATACAAAATAAACTTAGTGTTTCGCCGTGTTGGTCCCGGCCTCCTTTGAAGAATAGGCCAACTGCCGTTATGCATTGCAGGTCGTAAAAGGCCACCAATTGGCTATCGAGTCACTACCATCGTGGTGGTAGAGTTACTAGGTGGTAGAGTTCCGCACTATCTCACCTGGGTCTGGTACCACCGCCTTACCTGTTCCTACCGCAATAGCGTCAGTGCTTGTTGCTGTCGTGTTCCAGTTTGGAGGGTAAGGTAGCCGGTAAACTTATGCATGTGGCATTAGATCTCACCACAAGATGGCAATGCACCATTAACATCTTTGGTATCTATAGGTGATGGTTGACTCATTCCATCAGGAGACCCATCTGCTTGCTTGCTATCTTATGATATAAAAAAAAAACAAAAAGGCTAAGTCGGTTTTAAAAAAGCATTCTAACAGACACTTGTCACTAGGACCTGACAGAATACCTAGTCTTCTGTGACATCTTCTCATAAAATTTTATAGAAGAAATTTTTAGTTGATGATCATGACACTAGGCACAGATGAAATAACACCAGGGATAGATTTCCATAGAAATATAGATAAATAAGTGAAACCTGAACAGCTTTGGACAGCTGTAGTACAACTGAACATGATGGTTCACCCTCTTTACATAGCCACTTTTTCTTATTTACTTCCCATGATAGAAGATTGCTTGCTGGATGTTCCTGTAATTAAAAAGAAATAAGCAGTTAAGATTAAGTCAAAATGTATTATTGAGCATTTATACAATTATTGCTATACTAGCTGTTGCCTGCTACTTCGTTTGCATGGACTTGGTTTACTCCGCACAGCTCCTCCCCCGTAGGTGATAGCGTGATAATATGTAGCCTATATGTTGACCCAACCTATTAGTAATATTCATGCAAAATTTGAAGTAAATCCATGCAGTACTTTTTGAGTTTACCCCGGACAAACATTGATTTTCCTACGATTTTATTATATGTATAGATGACTACTGAAAATTATAAAATTATTGATCAGGATAATTAAAAAAAAATTAGATATTAGTAGATCTAATAAAACTTAAGTCTATATCTATACTAATATTATAAAATTGTAGTTTGTTTGTTAGTTTGTTTGGGTGTATGCGGTAATCTCGAAAACTGCTGAACCGATTTGAATATTTCTTTTTGAGTTGGATAGCCTGTTTATCGAGGAAGGTTATAGGCTATGTGAAATCACTCTACGACCAACAGGATCGGAGTATCAATGAAAAATGTGGTCAAAACGGTTTTTTTCTCGTTTTGAGAGCTTTCCTGGGGTGCGCTGCATTAACGGTTAAAGTTACGCAAAAATCATGAATGATCGAATTGCTCATCTCAAAAAGTATTAAAAAAATAGTCCCCGATAGTGTTCATTTACCTATTAAGGCTCACATTTTATGACCCTTTTTATGGTAATCAAAATTGTTCTAAGATAATGTATTATTTTCGAAGGTGTTTTAATAAACATGGTATTAATATTTATCTAAATAAATTAGTTATTTACCACAAGTGTTTAATTTTGAATTAAATCATCCATTACTTCATTTGATTTCAACCAATAACTTAAGAGATATCACTGTTTTTAGATATAATATTATTATCAAGCACCGACAAGGCACGCGTGCGAGTAGAGAGGTCAGATGGTAGACTGCTCTGCGCATATAAGTTCCGATTACCCTTTGATTAGTGCATGTTCGAGCCTTTTTACTTTGTTACGCTGATTACTCATCACTCACAGTACAATAGTCAACGGCTGTATTCACGTTGAAGTAGAAAACAAAGACTACCAGTGCATGTGTCAAAGGGCAATATTGGCAGCTAGAAATAGTGGTGTTGACGAAATTAATGACAGAATACTGAGTAAACTTCCAGGAGATAGCGTAAACTATACATCGATTGACACCCCAGTAGTGTTTGTTACCCAACGTTCCTTTATTAGTCACTAGCTGTTGCCCACGACTTTGTCCACGCGGACTTCGTTTTCGGACTCCTCCCCCATAGGTGATAGCTTGATAATATGCAGCCTATATGTTGACGAGACCTGATAGTAATATTCATGCAAAATTTGAAGTAAATCCATGCAGAACTTTTTGAGTTTACCCCGGAAATACATACAAACAGACAAAAATTCTAAAAACTATATTTTTGGCTTTGATATCGATTGTAGATCACGCCCCAAGTATTATATGTATAGGTTTGACTTTCCTACGATTTTATTATATGTATAGATGTCCCTTGCCATTTTTAGGGTTTCGCACCTAAAAGGTAAAACGGGACCCTATTACTAAGCCTCCGCTGTCTGTCTGTCACCAGGCTGTATCTCATAAACCGTAATAGCTAGAAAGCTGAAATTTTCACAAATTATGTATTTCCGTTGCTGCTATAACAACAAATACTAAAAATAAAAATAAAAATGAAAATATTAAGAGGGGATCCCAATACAATAAGTTTTTTTTCATATTTTTTTGCTCAATATTAATAACTGTAACAGGTAGACGCTTTACAGGTAGACAATTTTCATAGATTATTTAGTTGTATTTTACCTTTCAAAAATATAGTAACAACGTCCTCTCCTTATGATACATACCTTATCTTCGCTGCTAAAACTTACAACATAGTCAATTTTTACCCGAGGCATTTCAACATTTGAAAGTCCTGTATAAACTTTATTGCAAGTTTGAAGATATCACAGGAACATTTATATTATGGGAAGAAACATTGAACAATTGTCAAGCTTATTTCAAATTTCAATATACTCGACAGTCGACACAACACTTTACACTACTATTATTTGAAAAAAAAACAATTTTCGGATAAATTAACTACGTATTGTTAATTGATATCGGTAGAAAGATTTGTAAAATGTAAATAAACATTTCTGTAACATGCTTATTTGACTTTGACAATTGACATATTCATAAAATGCGCCTTTTTTCAGTGCTGCAAACCCCTGCAGATTTTTTCCCCCCAAAATTCATTTTTAAAGCCACCCAAAAACCCTTAAGTATTTTTTAAGTATACCTAGTATAGTGTTTCTTTAGGCTCAGGCGCCCCACAGACCTACAATAACATTGCGCAATACTTTTATTGTGCATTAATATTGAATGCCCCCTTTGACTCCAAACGTTCAATAAATTCACTCAATAAAATTGACAAACCAGTATGATCAATATTTTCGAGCGAGCAACATGGCTGACAAAGAAATTTTGGCGTCAACCATGCTGGTGATTTTGTTAAATAAATCTCTATAATATAATTCTATATACTCAAGTAAAATCTCCCGTTCTTTATCTTTTATAGCATACTTGCTCGCCATTTTGATTAAATTTACGACACGACCATATATTAAACACCGTGACTGACCGAACGCGACCGCTCCAATCTTCAATATTATAACCATAAACGGTCAATAATATTGCACAATACGTAATATTGCGCAATATTATTGTAGGTCTATGGGGCACCTTACAAAATGTATATGAGATGAATGCGCTCCATAAACCTATATCGTAGTACTCTAATTGGTCTGTGACCTATATAAAGCGGTTTAAGCCAAAACCGTAGAATTGTACGTCACGCTAAATTTGGAAGTGACGAACATTAAAGGAATATTTTTAAAAAGCCTCTAAAACTGATTTATTGATTTAATACGCCTATTATTTTGCTTCATAAGAAAACCGGTATTGTTGAAGTTAAGGTAGAGCCAAACCTTTTGAAAACATGCGTTACATTTACGATGATTTTGGTTTGAAAATTAATCCTGGCGTGAAGTACCTGCCGTTGTACTTTTGGAAAAATATTGTATAATTTTTTGATTGAGGGATTCGTTTGTGAAGTATAAAGCTTTTAATTGCTAATTTATTTTTGTTAGAGTCAGGTGTCTTCCTCCCCCTTTTACTAGCTTAACGATTGGTTCTAGGGGTGTGAAAAATAAAACAATAAGTAATTATGCAATATAATTTTTTATGCCTAAATCGGCACCGTCATTCGTCATTGTCGTCAGATATTTCAGAGGTCGGAGGAGAGATTTATTTTTATTATATCATCTGATTATTTGACCGCCCCGTTGGTCGAGTGGTTAGTGACCCTGACTACGCAATCAACGGGCCTCGGGTTCGATCCCCGATGGGGACAAGCATTTGTGTGATGATCATAAAATGTTTGTATTTCCGGGTATGGGTGTTTATTATCTATGTAAAAGTATTTATATATGTATTTCTATGTATTAGTAAAATTTGAAGTAAATCCATGCAGTACTTTTTGAGATTACCTCGGAAATACATTGATATTCCTACGATTTTATTATATGTATACTGACATGTAGATTATATTTATAGAGAAGGCACGTTCAAAAAAATATTAGATATTTTTTGCAATATTTTTTACAACTGTATAAAAAATGCTCGGAATTATTATTTTATCTTCTTGACATAATATTGCCATTATTGAGATCTATTTATAACTTCCAAAATGCTTCTGTGCTCATGTCAATATAAAAGTGAACTGACATCCGCATGTTGACTGGTAAATTAAGAATTATGAAATGTGACCACAGGTATTATAATGACTTTAGTCAGGTTTACTGTCCTTGTTTTTTAGCATTACGGGCGCACGGGTATTTCTGTAAGGTCTTTCCGTCTTGTGAAAAAGGTTTTCGCTTCTCTTTTATATATGTATAGATTTATCCTTCAGCTTATAAGCGATGAACCCCAAAAAATCACTAAAGAAATCCTGTCCTTATATTTCCCTTTTTCAATATTTTGCCCGCTTAGGAAAAAAAACCCCCTCAAGTTGGCAGCACTCACAGACAATATTACCACTTTGATATTACTCCAGGGAGGGCACCCCAGGAGGGCACCACTGCTTTTTTCGATATTCCTATTCCTATTGATGCTGCCAATTAAAAAATATTGTTACAGATATTGCGTTCTAAAATTTTTAATAAATTACCTAATTCATTATAATAATGTGTATGTATGTATTATTTATGTATGTATTATGTATGTGTAGAAAGTTACATACTATTCGGAATGTTCACACGCGCCTCGAAATCGTTCCGAAGAGTACCACGACATGGGTGGAGTGTGTCTTGTGAGTGTCTCTTTTTGCTAAATAAAGCGCCAATCGCCATATTATATAAGTGCGGCCATGCGTAGTTTGCAAATGACTACTAAGTAATTCTACTAAGAGAAACAGTTTTTGCATTGCATAAGTAATTACGTAATAATTAAAATAAGCACATTTTAGAACTCACTGTGTTAATTACAATACATTTTATGCTTATGTATTTATGATTGTAATTTTGTAATACATAATTATGTATTTATCGACGTGTATGAATAAAAGGGATTTAACTATTACCGAATATATAAAAATCTACCATCAGATAGTTTTATTTACACTGGCAATTGCAAGAAAGGGACAACATCCACTCTTGTCGTTGTCTTGCTCAGAACGTTTTTCCCTCTGTTAAGTAAGAAACAAATGTCAGCTTTATAAGTAACGAAATAAAGTACATTTTTATTTTTCAAATATTACTTCGTAAAATTCCAGTTATCGTATATAAGTTCCTTGGTATCTACCTTAGATGAAGAAAGTCAAAGACCAACACCTATGAGTTTATTAATTTTGTTGTAAAATAACTTTTAAAATAATTATGTGAAGGAATCCGTATTTTTTTTACGTTGTTGTATAATAAGGTAATGAGCAGTTTGTTTTAGTAGTATGCCATTTTAAAAAAGTAATTTTATTATGTTCAAATCATGGAACATAGAACAAGGGAAGTGAAGAGTGGGCATACCGCGTGCTTCACTATTATGCCCTTTTACTCTAAATTGCCTTAGTGATACTTACCATATCATTAGAAGATGGTCGTCGTGCGAAAATCTATTATACACTGAATTATGCCGTATTGTGCCATCCTTGAATGCAGAAATGATAGTAGAATACAGATGATTAAGAATGGAGATATTTCATATCATCCGAAAGTACAATTTTCATTTTATTTTAATTAAATTCCTGATTTAATATAATCTCTAATGATATAATAGAAAGTCAAGTTAAAATCAACCGTACACCTTACATATAAAGTTTATTTTAGGTTGACCTAATTTTTCTAGAAAGATATACGTAATGACAGTCATTACGTATATCGTTCTAGAAAGTTCTCTACTCAAATATGATCAACTGAAAACTACGGAAAAATCAATGCTGCCATCTATTGTAGAATAGCGAAACTATTACGATCTTAAGTTTCACTATTGAACAAATAGATGAATCTATTTTGAATAGACTACAAAAGGACGTAAATACTCTTTTTTTTGTAGCAAAATAAAATTTATTGTAACGCAGTTTGGTATATTTTTAAATGTTCTGTTTGTGTGTTTCGGATTATTGTTGTTTAAAATGAAAACGACCAATGAAACAATGTTTGCATTAGTAGTTTATATGCAATAATGCTTATTTTATGTGTGAGTATGGCGATCACGGTCCTGATACAAATGTTTGTACTTGCCAATTCCCTTGTTCTATGTTCCATGGTTCAAATAGCTGACTTGGTAGAAAAAATGTGCAGGTAACAAAATAACATAATTTTGGTTTTGTGTTCTTTTGTCATAATAATAAATAAATAATAAATAAATATTCACACCCAAATACACCCAAATACACCCAATACACCCATATACACCCAAATCTGGAAATATAAACATTTATGCTCATTACACAAATGCTTGTCCCCGTCGGAGGTCGAGCCCGAGCCCCTTCGATTGCGTAGTCAGTGTCGCTAACCACTCGACCAACGGGGCGGTCCGATAATGTCGAATAGGCTAACCAATTGGTAACTGGCTAGGTCTTGGAGTCCAGGGCTTACCTAGTGTGTAATTGGTTAGCCAAGAACCATTCCATGATTAATGGTCCAAGAGTAGTAGCCAGAATCATAGTAGGTATGGTTTTTGGTCTAAAAGGTAGTGCTCTAATAAGTAGTATAACGCGGTGTTAGTCAATTTTATTAATAAGATACATGAAACAACAAAAAATTTAAGTGATGTCATAGTGAACACCCGGTTAAAACGATGTTCCTTGCGCTATATCTGTGACTGTGACAGTGTCTACAAGGAGGTGTCTAGTTTAATTCGACGGTCCAGTCATTTGTATGAAAACTTCGATACGTGATCGGGGAGCAAGATCCTCGTTCATAGATGTGTCATAATAATTCTTGATTATTTACATAAGAATGGGTATTTAAACTTATTTAAAATAATAAATCATGTTCTATATTCTCAAAATTGACGGCGAGCTGAACCGATTGAAAAAAGTTTTATTTTCCTAGGTGATTGGAAATGGCCTCAAAAATAACTGCAAATTGGTGGGTTTTTAGTGTCTAATGTTCTATATTCTCAAAATTGACGGCGAGCTGAACCGATTGAAAAAAGTTTTATTTTCCTAGGTGATTGGAAATGGCCTCAAAAATAACTGCAAATTGGTGGGTTTTTAGTGTCGTGTTTTTGTTACACATTACCTATTGGTTTAGCCGTTGGTTTAATACTCAAAGGTTTAGCCCCTCAGCATGATAAGCTAACGATAACTTACGATAACTTGAACTCCATTCCTACGTAACAGGTAAGCTAAAATATTTTTTGAATTAGACATTTATATGATGTCTCATATAAAAGTCTAATTCAGAAAATATTGTGTTTGTTGCTTGTCAGCAGACCCATCCTGCTTCGTCCGCGAGTAGATCTACATGTCATCGTTACAGGTGTTCATAGAAATATTTATCTTCTATTTCAGCCCTTACGGGTTGTATGATTGAGTTGATGTGAAAATATTTTTTGAAAAAATTCAGTGTCTATTAGATTCTCTATGTCGTAGGAAAAATTGGAAAATCATCATGCATTTCCAAAACTTTTAAAGATTTGCTTTCAAGTTATGACATTTGGTTACATATTAACGAATTTACACGCAATAAAATTTGCATTAATAATATAACGAAAAATATTGAAAATGCAGAAGGAAAAATACACCAGCTATTTCAATCAGACCATAATAAAGGTCAATCGCTAAACATTCCAATACTTAAAAATAAACAAAAACCCAACACTGGTACGTCTTTAAAAGAAACTATAGCAAATAAAACTACCTGCTGAGGCAGTTTGTGAATTTTTCAATGTTTTCTTAGGTTAGAGTCAAGTTTTAAACGAGAACGATACTAATAAGGCATTTAATCAAAACAAAGATAAATCTCAAATATCTTACCTATCTCCATAACATAGAATGTAAAGGAAAATTTTATACATTACAAAAAAAAGAAGAATCTTAAAAAATGTATTATTTTATCAAAACGATACGTTAAATATAACTACACTTGTTAAATTCTAAAAACAAAGCAAAAGCAACTTAGTCTAAAATTAGTAATGAATTGGATAATGAGAAAATAATTGATGAATTTGAACTAATAGACATAAAAGAAAATTTACTCTCGGACCCTAAACAGGATGCAAAAATTTTCGATAGTTATTTCGTTGAAGTGATTAAACAATAAAAGTAACTGAAATGAAAGAGATTTCACGAATATAAATAATTGTAACATTAGTAAGTTCCTAGCACCATGTACACCTGATGAAATTATTTAGTTTAGTAACAAAATAACGGTTGGTCACGACAATATCTCAACACATATAATTAAATTAAGTGCAAAAATATTTTTTATGGTTTGCGAAACCAGAAAAAAGAGTTTTAACGGTTCTTTCATTCACGGATTATTCCCTGACAAACTTAAAATAAGTATTATAAAACTTATATACAAAAAAGGAAAAACGAAAAATGACGAAAATTACAGAACTATTACATTTATTCTAATATTCGCAAAATTATTTGTATGTAATGCCTCCTTGCTTTAAAAATTTCTAAAATAAACCTGAGATACTAGCTAAAGAAGAAAATAGTTTTCTTAAACTAAAGTCCACGACTTTGGCCATTTTTTCGCAGATAAGTAAATTTAGAAATATTGTAGATAGGAACACTATATTAACAGCTTATTGGATGATGACATGGATTTCTTTAGTGTATTTTAAGGTACACTCTACTTTTATGCGTTATTCCACTCATTCAATTTGAGTTTTCATTGGACAAAAAAGTGGTTTATGTTCCTTAACATCTTGTAGGCAGTTATTTAAGAAACTAGGTTTGGTGACTTTGGCATCCCAATATATATACCTATATGATGCCCATCTATTTGATGAGAACAATCCTAGAATTTATGAGACCGAAAGTAATTCTAATACGTAGGTCACACTATAAGTTTTGCGTAACTTAAAAAACATGTTATAACCAAAATATTATGTTTATTGCTTTTCAAAATAATCTCCTTTACATTTTAAACATTTTTTCATGCGATCGAACGATTTCTTAAAACAGGAGGACCACAGATCTGAAAACATGTTTTCTTCCTCTTCGGAGTTGGTAAAAGTAAAACCTCTCATCAAATCTTTGATTTTGGGGAAAATACAGAAATCACAGGGTGCTAGGTCGGGAATATGTGCAGGATGAGTGACGAGATGTACTTTTTCGGAAGCTAAAAATTACTTTGTTTTGTTGGCCGTGTGTGAAGAAGCGTTATCATGGTGTAGAAGAATGCGTCTTTCGCGAAAGTTTTTGATCTTTAAGTGGAATTGTACAGATGGGACTCGTAGCTGAGAAAAAAACGCGATCATTTTTTTACCAACGTTTCACGCCTGTCTCACTTTTGTTGGCCTGTTCTCATTTTCAAACACCCATTCACAAGATTGTTGTTTTTTTTTCGGGTTCAAAACAATAAATCCACGTTTCGTCTCTTGTGACAATGTCATAAACAGCATTAGAATGTCCGCGGTCGTACTTCAGTAGCATCTGTGAGCACCATTCCACGCGAGCCCGCTTCTGCTCCGCTGTCAGTTCATGAGGGATCCAACGACAACAAAGTTTCTGAACGTTCAGTTCTTCGTGTAAAATTGTCTGAATTTGGCTCATACCAATCCCCAATAGTCCACGAATTATCTCATGCAACGTTTTAAAAACATAACATTCGAAATTCTAATAGTTCCAATTAGCTAGAAGTGCAAAACTTTTAGTGTGCCCCATGTAGATACAAATCAAGAAATCTCAGTAAAATAAAATTTCCGTTGTTCAAGAGCAGCTTCCTCCAAAAGAACTGTTATTTTATGTCAATAAATTTTTTTAAAGACTCTCAAAGAATATCGAAATTTAAAAACTAGTCAGCTAAAAACAGGTTTACGAACCTGCCTTGCTAATAAATGTTTTTATACTCTAAATAAATATTTTTGCCATAAACACAAACCATACAAAGAGATTTAAATAATACTTAATATTAAATTTATAACAATTATAGTATAATTATATTTAATTAAATTAAAATATATTAAATTATATTATATTTAAATGTTAGCGACAAAATATCGAACTGAAAGAACTTGTAATTTAATTTAACTTTCCAATATTGTAGATACTTGTTTTTCTTATATCGTAGTGTAGAATGTGATGTGTTGTTTTTTGTCTTTTCTACGTACAATTATTATTTGCTATTTTTCTGCTATAGAAATAATTACTATTAACATTGGTAACATTTATTAGAATTACATTGAAATTCATTAGATGCAAACTAAAATTGATGAATAAAAAAATGTTACAAAATTTTGCGTGCCGTTATGTGGTGAAAATAGGAGGACACCGAATTGATTAATAAACCAATCGTTACTATATACCTTATTTTGAGCAAATAAATTATAATAATCATTAAGATCGGGACTAGATGACGACAAGTCTTTAGCTCTGATAAAGTACGGAACGTTGCTAACTAAGATTGTGTGGATCAAGCTTCATGACCCCGCGCGGCGGCCGCCGCCGAGTCTTACTGACAGGACCATTTTTAGTTATTGAACATGGTGTTGTTGTCCGGGGTAAACTCAAAAAGTACTACATGGATTTACTTCAAATTTTGCATGAATATTACTGACAGGTCGGGTCAACATATAGGCTACATATTATCACGCTATCACCTACGGGGGAGGAGCTGTGCGAAGTAAACGAAGCCCGCGCGGACGAAGTCGCTGGCAACAGCTAGTAATATATAAAATAGGTTACGGAAAAATACATTTATACATATAATAAAATCGTAGAAAAGTCAAAACTGTATATTGAATATTTTTTTAAAAGAATACTTGAGGCATGATCTACAATCGATATCAAAGCCAAAAATATAGTTTTTAGAATTTTTGACTGTTTTTTCTGTTTGTCTGTATGTATGTCCGGGGTAAACTCTAAAAGTACTGCATGGATTTACTTCAAATTTTGCATGAATATTACTAACAGGTCGGGTCAATATATAGGGTACATATTATCACGCTATCACCTACGGGGGAGGAACTGTGCGGAGTAAACGAAGTCCGCTCGGACGAAGTCGCTGGCAACAGCTAGTATAGCAATAAAATCCTTTAATAAGCATAATATGGGGAAACTGACAAGTATGACTATGTATGCAGTATAGAGGGACATTGTTATACAACAATACAAATTCATCGCACATCCTAAATCGCGTACAGAATTAAAAATCTTGAGATTATATTTTAGAGTACGTGCGCTATTATTAACGCAATGTCAATTTTGATGTTCTTATACACACTCCGTGTGTTTTACTGCGACAGCCGGCATCCATTACAATATTTTTATGGATCATTGAATATTCACTATTCATCAATTTCACACGACACTAACTTGCTAAGTCATTAGTCATAACATAATATCGGTAGACAAATTATACTAGTTGACCTAACCCCGATGTAAGCAATTTATTTGCGTGTGTTATCGCTAATAGTCTACAATACTAATACATAGAAATACATATTATATAAAGACATTATAAATATACAAATCTAGAAATGCAAACTTCTATGCTCATCACACAAATTTCCCTGTCGGTAATCGAATCGACTGGTCAACTGGAAACATACAGCGTGTCTGTTAACTTTAAGTTATGGCTTAGATTTTCCCAGTACCGGCATTAGTTCCACTGACGCTTTGGGCATGAGTACTTATTGTGGCGCCACAATAGGTACTCTTTTTTCCCCGTGTTGGTCTCTGAGCCCGGGCTCTTTTGAAGAATAGAACAACTACTGTTCTGCCAGGCATGTCGTAAAAGGCGACCGAGTGGCTATGCGCGTCACTACTATCGTGACTACTAGGTGGTAGTTGGTAGTTCTGCATCGGCTCAACCGAGTCTGGTACCACCGCCTTACCTATTCGTGCCGCAATAGCGTTAGTGCTAGTCACTGTCGTGTTCCGGTTTGGAGGGTAAGGTAGCCGGTAAACTTATGCATGTGGCATTAGACCTCGCCATAAGATAGCAACGCACCATTAACATCTTTGGTGTCTATAGGCGATGGTTGACTCTTTCCATCAGGAGACCCGTCTGCTTGTTTGCTAGCTTATGTTATAAAAAAAGGAAATTCATCAATGAGTATTCATTTTGTGGCCAATTAATATAAATATTAAGAAAAAAATCATCTTACCTTTAGCATTACTTAGAGGGAACAATGCTGATGATTTGTAGCTCTTCGTTTTTTAAGGAAAATTGCTCCTATCATTTTTGCTGTGCCAAGTCCTAATTCGTCTGCATGTAGAGAACAATTGTTGAGGGTCGCCTAAATATAGTGCTGCGTTTGAGGGGGCGTAATGCGTCACCGCATTACGCCCCCTCAAACGCCGGTACTGAAATTTCCTGAGATTCTATTTTCAAATGTTGACTTTTTAGTAAAAACGGTGGTTCCATTGGATTTATTCTTTTGAACTTAAAGAATTTTTTTCAGAATTAGTTTACAATTGAAGAAAGCATAAAATATACATAAATTAAAAATGTTCAGACAAACACAGGATCTGCCTGTTCAAGTGGCCCGTAATATATTTAAATTGAATATTGAAAGCAGCCGGGACTCCAATTAGGCAGTCAATCGCGAGCGTGCTGTGTCCAAGCGTTACGCTCCGCTTCGTCTTCCGACTGGCCAACTCATATTTATGCGGGTGGAAGTGTTCACTTGTTCGTTTGAATCGGAACAATAATTTACGTTATTAGTCGCCGCGCATCGCCAACATCTGAGTAATTATTGTAATTCAGCATGCTTATTGTTCAGACCCAATGACAAATCTATACCTACTAATATTGTAAAGATTTCTTTGTTTGTTATCGGCAAACTCTGAAATAACTAAACCAATTGGTTTAATCTCTTGCCCCATCTTCTATAAAGACATCTAACAAAATAACCAAATTTTGACTCGCACAATATGAGTACTGAGACTCATTAATTTGTAGCCTATGTACTACAGTGGTAAAACGCCACAAATACGGCACTCGGTACTCACTAACTCGTGGCCTATTAGTACAGTGGTAAACTGCCCAAAGACTACTGCTCTGGGGCACTGCTCATATTTATACGCTGCTGCGCCAAGGTATGAAATGCTTCCATTTTCCCGAATTAAAAGGCGAGATTGGCCAGGATTTTAATCTTACTAACCACCTTGAGCCTCTTAGTTTGATAAGACGTAGCTGGTCTGAGTGTGGTACCCTGTGTGTCAGGATGACATCAGCTTTATCCTTTCACCACTATAACAGTCGCAGTTGTCAGAAACAACGTGTACCTTGGCATATGATTTTCTTCAACAACGCGATTTATTTAGAACATTTTAGTACGCTCCACCAGATTGAGAAATCTTCCTAAGTCAAAGAAGTAAAAAATTCAACGTCCATGGCATTTAATTAAATTGTTGTCTACTTTGAATTATTCATTTTTGCAAAGTATCATCTGAATCTATAGTAAAACTTTTTAAATCAGTTTATTAATTTAAATCAAATATATATATATATATATATATATATATATATATATATATATATATATATATATATATATATATATATATATATATGCTATAAATTATAATACATTGAAATGATGTAATTTAAAAGTTTTCAAAACATAGTAGTCCATTGAAAATGGTTGGCATTTCCTTAAATATGCGATTTTAGACATAAGTGCTCAGAAATATTTCTTTTTTGTCATTTAAAATGAAGAATATATTGTATTTTTTATATTTTAAGTTCACTTGTGGGTGAGCAGAATGAACCGAACATCAATGGAATTTTCGGTTCTTCATGGTTCGCCAGTTTGTCGGTTGATACTTGACATGATGAGTGGTGATCCCCATTGTCACTTTTCATCGATCTGATAAAGATTATCACCTATTTAACAAATACGTTAACTGCCATATTCCAAACTGCTAATAAAATTTTAAACCTCTAAAAAACCTCTTTTGCCCGACCCGGGCGTCGAACCAAAAGCCTTATGATCTAAGTCGAATAACCTAACCTCCAAAGCACCAGATAGTCGGATTAAATTCTATAATTTTAATCAATTTTAAACAATAGTAACAATATACATACTATATATTTTCTTAAAGTCCGTTTTCTGCTTCAGTGGGATTTCCTTGTCACTTGATCTGTATCGGATGAATTTTCAATATTCATGGGTTACAAAGCTGACCCAGCGAAATTCGTTTCGCGTAACAACCAATGATTGAGCAGATTTAAAATTTTAAAATTAATATATAATCATTAAGTTAAATTTTTCATTAGGCTAATAAATATGTATAAATACATAAATATAATTATAAATATAAATTTACCGTGTACCCAGTGGCGTGCACAGGATTATGAGACTGGGTATGCGGCGGAGTATAGATTTTCTTATATAGATTTTTAGCGTAGCCTCAGCCACGCGACGGATCTCTAAGCCGGAAACCATGCCAACGGAACATGTCTTAGATGTACTACTATTTATCTACATCTTCTACGGTAACGCAGAAAAAACAGCGGTCGGTCGTCGCTAACTAAAATATTATAACAGGTAACTACTTACCTAGTCAGCTGTATTCTAGGTATGTTTCCATGTTCAAGGTTCTTGTTATTTAAAATAGGTACTATTTCCCGATGTAAATATTTAAATCTGAATATCCAGAATTAGTCCACACTGTATTAGAATTACTAAACAATATGCAAGGAAAACAAAATAATTTAATCGTATGGAGACAACCACACAGCCAGTCATACGTTTCATAACTTTTAACATGAAACTTGCGAGTTACATTTCCTTTTTTCTGGTTTAATTGTGGTAACTCGGGTATACACCTACCTTTAGATACGATTTGAATCTTTTCACTAAATGACAATTGTGAGAACTTGTTACTTTTAATTTTTAGTAAGCACACATTATCAAAACATACGTCACAATCAAATAACATTTTAAAAAATCAAGAAACGCGCTAGATTAAACAAATCACTAATTATTTTAGATATATATAACTGTTTACTTTAATTATTTACTGTTTATTTAATTTAATTTACACACTTTCAAATGTTAAAATAATAATATCATTAATATATATTTTAAGAAAACATATACAATAATAAAACATAATAATACACAATGCATATCACGTATCACATAAAAATTTAAAATGGCTTCACTTTTGTCAATAACATTTCAACAAATAAAACCTTACTAAACAAAAATGCATAATGTGAGCATACATTTTGTCAATAATATTTCGTCTATTATCTTTACCCGGATTATAGAACAAGGCCGCATTACCTGCTTTATAACACAGAATCATTGTGTAAGTGAGCCAATTACGTGCGGATAGGTAATTATGTCTCGCACACATTTACAATGTGAAGCAGAATCCTAGCTGCTTTACTTCAATATTATTTATCGTTTAATAAACGCCTGGCAAACATGTTTGAGTGCTTTGCTTGCAAATAGGTGCTATTTAAAAATATTAGGCGTTTTTAAGTTATTATATTTTGTTTATTCATTTATTTATAAGTCATCTAAAACGTATGAACGTTTTATTAAAATAAAGGTAAAGCAATGCTTTTCTGCCTATAAGGAGCGCACGCGCCTGCGTGTACCGTGTACCGTGCTTTGGTTATAGAATTTAAAATTGTTGTATGAATATTTATTTTATATTCGTATGATTAATGGACTAATTAAAAATAAATATTCGTACGATTGTCGCATTTTTTAATTTGTCCGACACTACCTTGTTTTAAAATACAATGACACGAAGAAAAGATTTCAACGCGTATAAATAATCAAATAGTCGTCCACGAGGGCGTCGCGTCGCTTTATAGGATACTAGCTGACCCGCGCAGCTTCGCCCGCGAGTATATTAATAAGTCGTCCAAATAGCTTTTAATAAAAATTTCATTCCCTATTTCAGCCCTCCAGGGACTGAAATGTAAAAAAAATTAGCCCATGTTTGATCCCGGATCTTCAACTATATTCATGCCAAATTTCATGAAAATCGGTCCAGCGGTTTAGCCGTGAAAGCGTAACAGACAGACAGACTTTCGCATTTATAATATTAAGTATAGATCCGCGTATTCGAATCGGTGCCGTATCTTTGCGTTAATGATATACATAAATATCTATAAATTATTACGTGAAGGGTAAGCTTTGTACCCCTTATTAAAACAGTTGCGCGAACGTTAGAGTATGACATTTGTCACAATTAAAGTTTAACTTTAAGGAGGAGGTGGAATGCAGAATCATAATATCTATACATATAATAAAATCGTAGGAAAGTCAAAACTGTACATTGAATATTTTTTTAAAAGAATACTTGGGGCGTGATCTACAATCGATATCGAAGCCAAAAATATAGCTTTTAGAATTTTTGTCTATTTGTCTGTTTGTCTGTATGTATTTCCAGGGTAAACTCAAAAAATACTGCATGGATTTACTTCAAATTTTACATGAACAGGTCGGGTCAATAAATAGGCTACATATTATCACGCTAGTACCTAGTTTTTAAATAAAAGGCTTTATAAATACACCAAAGAATAAAAATAAACATACCATATTCTACATTCATTTGGCATACATAATATTACACACACATGTTCCTACTACTACCTACTTATAACTATTTTATTTACGACTAGTCAGTTGTCAAATTTACAAGATATTTTATTTTAGTCTATGGTCGAATTTCGGCCGCAGGCGGTTGCTAGTATTTTTAAATAATTGGCATTAGAAATACATTAAATTAATAAAAGTAAACATTACACAATAAATATATAAGTACATGTCATACATGTATATAACAATATACACATATGTATACTATTTATGGCTAAAATCTGTTGTCAAATTTAGAAGATTTTATTTTTCTATGTTTCGACTACAGGGCGGTCTCTAGTTATTATAAAGATGTGAAATGTGTGAATCTGCTTATATGAAGTAATCTCTCGATAATTTCGATGACTGAACCGATTTTGAATTTTTTCCCAAAATTTCCAGGGTATCGTTAGCTGCGCGGATTATATCACGAGAAACTGCTCGCATTAAGTTATTGACGTAAATTTGTTACCCAAATGAGTTGTTTTGATTTTTGATTGAAGCGAATAAAACTAACAGTTTTGTAATAAAAACTAACAAAAAGCAGAGCTTTGTAAGGGCTCGCAAAGTTATACTACCTAGTAATATTGTTAGGAAAGTATTTTTATGAAAATTACATGTTTTAGTTTTTATAATGATCTAACCTAAAAAAAATCCAGCGTATTTTTACCCAAACAGTTCCCATTCCCATCAGGCGTCGTCAGGCTTTGGTCTAAGAGGGCGCCGGAAAATAAAACCAAAATAAAAATAACATGTAACATTTTTTAGTACTTACGAGATAAATTCTTTAAAATTTTCTTGATTTATTAAAAATACGATTTTTATTATTATCAATCTTATCTACACTGAACAAATATAGAGGTTATATACTATAATTTTACACCATATTTTCAGGTCTACCTATAATATAATACGGTCTACCTATAATATGTAGCAATTCAAGATCCGTCTCGCGCCACCAGTTCGCTCTTAAAGCCTAATATTGATAGAAATCAATGTTTGTTTATGGTAGTTTTTTGTAAAAGAATTTGTGTATTAATAAATTAATATTGTATTAAAATGGAGTGAATGAAAATGAATTAAATCTACCACGCCAAAGTAGCATTTTAACTCGTTAGCATTTTAACTCGTTAGTTTCATAATCTATGGGACTTGGAACCTGAAATAAAAAATTCATTCATTCATTCATTCATAATAGATGGCGTTAGTACTAATAAAATTCTAATACAACATGTATATTCTATTTATTTCCATGTTTATAAAATTGTATTTTAATGGTAGAACATATCTAGATTCGAATTTAAACTGTCACGTCAAAGCTCAAACCTAATAGTGCGATATTTTTTCAGTAAAACGGTACCACAAAAGTGCATAGAAAATCCTCTAGTGTAGGGCTCGCTTCACTCGCCCTAATAACATGTTGTCTTTTAAAAGCTGGGCAGATTTTTATATTGGAGATAACATTAGATTCTTCCTCACTTAAAAAGTGATTAATTTTTTATGCCTAACTGCGAATAAAAAAGTAACTGATTTCTCTTGGTCTAGCATTACAGTTTTCTAACTAAAGTGAGTTATTCTTTCAGTCCATTTCCTTTAAAAATTAATGTTATATAGATGTTACGATTAGAATCCGTTACAATAGATATGTAAACAGTAACTGTTCCACAACTGATAGATCACGTTGAAAATACGAACACAAGAACAGTCTTCTTGTGTTCTTTCATAAGTCTTAATTAAAAAGGGCGTTAGATTTATCGATACCAACCAAATTGGAACTTGAAATTACAGTTGATTTTATATAGCGACAAGTAAAAAACAGTAAAATTGTAACAACCGACTTACCAGTAACTCCGATACCCTATGAATATCTTTATCAAATTTAAATGGGACTACACAGAAAGTATGAACTTCCAAACAAAGAATTTTAAAAATCGGTCTAAGGTTCTAAGGAAGTTAATATAAAAACGTCAACCAATTTAGAACCTCCTCCTTTTTGGGAAGTTCAATAAAAAGAAGGTCGTCAGTTGTGATAATGACCCCTCCTCGTGTGATATTCATCCGTGTCCAGTTGCGCGCGGCTCCCAATACTGTGGTCTGCGCTTTTGCCATTTTTGTGTTATGACATATGTTTTTAATTTTTAATAAGGTGTATTAGTTTCAGGCATTCACTGCCACAAACGCATATAAACCTACATGATATTAGTACAGATTGGTAAAGAGTGATCTGTATTGACCCGGACCTCTTTTTGAAGTATATATAAATGGCCTTAATGCTAGACATCTTGTAAGAGGCGAGAGACGGCTAAAACGTATCACTAACATTGTGCCTTCTAATTAGATGGTAGAATTTTGTAACGTCTCGACCGGCTCTGGTATCACCGCCTTACCTTCCTGCCGCAATAGCGTCGGAGTTTGTCGCTGTAGTATTCCGGTTCGGAAGTAAGATAGCCAGCTATACGTGTGACATCATCGCACTACATCTTCGATGTCTATCGACAGCTTCTATCTTTTCCATCAGGTGAACCATTTGTTTGCATACTTTTCTATTAAACAATAAATGTATAGAATTATAAATTGACTACAAAATCACATCGAGGAGTGTTGGTTTCTCTCTTGGCCATTACTTTAACACGAATGCTACCAAAACAACAAATAAAGTGCGCTTCATTGAATTTCCTTTGATGGAAGAGTGCGTGTGCAAATGAGCACAAGTAGTGGCAATATGGGTCGGCGGTGGCAGTCGAGGGTCGGCCGAGCCAGGAGTCGCCAGCGCACCAAGCTGCCGATATGGAACACTTCGTGAGTGCACTTTTATTTCCGCATTAATTCCTCATTATTTCAACAAACGATTAATATGGTCATGTTTGCGTAAATGAAAATTAATTTATCCCTAAGAACTTTCTCTCAGAAATTTTTGTCTCAAAAGGAATTGATGTGCTTAATACAATTAAATATAGTATTCCTTATCAATATTATGTACACTTGAATTATATTTCTTTAGTTAATAGCTATTTAAAAAAAAGGTTAAGAATCATTATGATGCCCATATGCCAAGTACATATGACTAAAACGATACACACACCTATCACATATTCTCAGAAAAAGCAGCTTTTGTTGTAAAATATACACGCTTTTACAAAAAGTTTTCCGACAATATTTTATATAAAATTATAGAGAGACTTATCAGGAAACAACCCAAAAAAATATGTTGTCACAAAACTGATGAAAAATATTAATCTAAAATATTAGAATATTTCAGTTATCTCATACTAGTGTTATAATCATTTATACATATTATAAAATATAGTCACCCATCGTCGTTTGTCTGTCTGTTTGTGCACTTTTACTCGTGCGATTTTGACGCGTATGAATCATCGTTTAGGATTTTTATCCGAAAGGGTATATAATACACTCATATTTATTGTACAGATAGCAAAAATATTTGCTATGTTTCGACGAGTTGAACAGAAAATACTATTTTGCGGCGTATTATAGTAATAATGCTTAAACTTCGAACCATGATGTAGATTTTTTTTATAAGTTTAGCTCTATAATACATGCATGATCACTGTAAAAATAGGAGAAAAAATGTGATAAACGAAATATTTCGCAACAATTTTAAGGCAATAAATATCCTCTGAAGCTATTAAGGCAATTTATTTATTTATTTATTTCTTTATCAAAATCTGTAATGCGCTTAACAACAAAATATGTACCTACATACAAAGCGTAACTTGGTGCTTACGGCCATTTATGGATTTACATTATATATGCAGGACTTACACAACACAACAAACGACACAATAAATATGGAATAGCGTTTCAAAATAATTTAACTTTTACTAAAATTGCAATTGCGATGTGGTTTGTACCATCGTGTAGGATTCTTTTGTAAGGCTTAAGTATATAACAGATTCAAACTGACTGTAAAGTTAGCAGAGAAATTGCGATATTTTGTAGACAAGGCGCAAAAAATACACTTTTTTTATATATCACTAGCTGTTGCCAGCGACTTCGTCCGCGTGGACTTCGTTTACTCCGCACAGCTCCTCTCCCATAGGTGATAGCGTGATAATATATAGCCTATATGTTGACCCGACCTGTTAGTAATATTCATGCAAATTTGAAGTAAATCCATGCAGTACTTTTCGAGTTTACTCCGGACATACATACAGACAAACAGACAAAAAATCTAAAAACTATATTTTTGGCTTCGATATCGATTGTAGATCACGCCCCAAGTATTCTTTTAAAAAAATATTCAATGTACAGTTTTGACTTTCCTACGATTTTATTATATGTATAGATAGATAAGATAGCAAACAAGCAGATGGGTCTCCTGATGGAAAGAGTCAACCATCGCCTATAGACACCAAAGATGTTAATGGTGCGTTGCTATCTTGTGGCGAGGTCTAATGCCACATGCATAAGTTTACCGGCTACCTTACCCTCCAAACCGGAACACGACAGCGACAAGCACTGACGCTATTGCGGCAGGAATAGGTAAGGCGGTGGTACCAGACTCGGGCGAGACAATGCAGAACTCTACCACCTAGTAGCCACGATGGTAGTGACTCGATAGCCAATCGGTCGCCTTTTACGACCTGCCTGGCAGAACAGCAGTTGGCCTATTCTTCAAAGGAGGCCGGGACTAACACGGCGAAAATATGTCGCAGTCAGCTAGTTGACATAAATAATTTAAACAACTTCCTTAAAAATAATTAAAATATGAAAAACGTTAGACTTAGGCGTGCGGCATAAGATATAATTTAAATACAGAATTCTTAGTTTTTTCCAAAAATAAAATAGTAACACATCAAATCGACGTATTTATTTAATTTCATAAATATATTCTTCATGCAAAGGTGAACGATTAGCTATGCGTGTGAACACCATCGTGACTATTAGCGGATAGATTTCTGCAACGTCACACCGGGGTTCAGTAGGTACCATCGCCGGTTTACTTCCTGCCGCAATAACATTAGTAATTGTCACTATTATGTGGAATTAACATTCCGCCACACGGATAGCAATGCATCATTGCTATCTTTAGTGTTTAGTTTTAATTATTTTTAAGTATATTAATATGTATGTTAGTCTATAAGGTATTTTTAATATGGGCCATGTTGCCTGAATTAAATGATTATTATTATTATTATTAATTATTTTCATTCTTTGATCCAAAGACACGCTGAGCTGTAGATATCAATGTTTTAAGGCTAGATTTATTTTTAAAAGTTTTCAACAATAATCTGGTGAATCACGGTAAACCTGCGTGATGTTAATGAAGATAAAGGAAGGAAGGCAATGTTTGCTAATATTTCTGGTTGGCTGAGTACCTGCTTACCGACCACTTTACTGATTTGACGTGAAAATACACAATTCCTCCTAAATTATAACTACAAGAGAGCGTGTGACTTCTTCAAGCTAAAAAAAACCGGACGGAATACTTCAGGAATACTGGAAATCAAATCCCGGATGTAACACATGAACTAATTTTTAACTAAAAGCTACGTTGTTCCTTCGAGATTCACAAAAAACTTTAATCACGATGCAGGCTGTGTGTAGATCACTGATAATGTGTCATAGAGTAAGAATAGGTACATACATTTTATAAATGAATAACAAATAATAATAGTAATTAAAAATTTTAACTGACTTAAAATATAAAGTACCGTCTTCAAATACCAATATCTCAAAAACTACTAAACCGATTTCGATGAAACTTAGATTGTTCTCTAAGTTGGAAACTGAAAACTTGATTTAAATTGAAAGGAATTATGTTGATATGGCTTTTAGTGTACGATAAATTTATGGACAAACATACAAAAATACAAACACACAACATGCATACTCTTACGAAATTTAATACACGTATGTATATGGACGCCTGAATATATCATTATACTCAAATATTATCCAAGTCTAACAATGTTACATACAACATGTCAAACTAACCTCTACCTAACCTACCTACCTACCTACCTAACCTAAATAACCTTTGTTTCTTCGTCGGTTGAAAACAGGCAGTTTTTTTTATATCATAAGATAGCAAACAAGCAGATGGGTCTCCTGATGGAAAGAGTCAACCATCGCCTATAGACACCAAAGATGTTAATGGTACGTTGCTATCTTGTGGCGAGGTCTAATGCCACATGCATAAGTTTACCGGCTACCTTACCCTCCAAACCGGAACACGACAGCGACAAGCACTGACGCTATTGCGGCAGGAATAGGTAAGGCGGTGGTACCAGACCCGGGCGAGACAATGCAGAACTCTACCACTACTCACAGACTAGTGAGTGCAGTATTGTAAGGACGGAATACTCAATGCTGTTATAAAACTAACTTTGAGATTTATACCATATTCCGCAAGTTGATCGGCTACCCGCCACACCTGCATGCAGAATAAAAAAAACGGGCCTCATGTGATACTATTGCTATTGCTTCCACACCTATTGTTGTTGAGACTATCTTGTCTTCCTAAGTGGGTCTTCCTTCCTGAAACACGACGGAAAAATGTGCTTCATGTTTACGTTTTGCATGTAGTAATTCGTGAATTAATGAACTTGAAACCACGTCACATAGGCACAGATATTTTCACTTTCGTGTCCACATTTGCGTAGCGATGAAAGTTTCTGATATAACTGATTATCTAGATCGAAGTGGCTATTATTAGTTTACTAAACTTCAAAATTTTAGTCTGCAATTCTTCTAAATTTCGCATCACTCAACGAGCTCGCCCGTCACATCCATTAGCTAGTAGTGACATTGCTTAGACATAGATGAGTAGCTTAATCCAGTTCAAACCGTATAATAAACCTCTATACTTTCCTTTATCATCAGACCATCTTCTTGTTTCATACGCGTCACTTGCAGAGCAGACCATTAAAAGAACTGATGACCGTACAATGTAAACCCTGCAGCATCAGATCAAAGTTCCCATCTAATTGCAGTATTTCTTGCTTTATTGCTTGCTTCCAATATTTAAAAAAATATATTTAAAAAAAATATATGCGTGCAAGACCTTCGATTAGTCAAATAAAAAAAAAATACTTATTGAAGGTCATACACGCATGGCATTATTAAAAAAAAATCTGGAAAAACTGCGTAAGTAGTTTATATACACGGTCAACGTTATAAAACGTTTTGTTAAAGTGTCGGCTACCCATAACCCGCGAAATAAATTTAACTCTTGTGTAATCTAAAATTGTCTATTTCAGTTTTAGAACATTGAGGAATACATGACTTGGGTGTAGGTTTATACTCAGATATATGCTGGATCTTGTAAAACGTAATATATTAATTAGGAAACTTAATATTTGCGCGCATTCAAATTAGAACATGGAATGACATCATACATTTTTATATGACGAAGTCACAAACTATTACTACTTTAATGATTTACATTAAACTCGATATGTATATTTCATGTGGATTACAAAGCGGCTGGAACGATTTTGATGAAATTTCTAAGTAATCTCCAGATTATCTCCATAACGATCAGATCGAAAGATTTTTTACTAGTTTTGGTGTCATAAACAGTAAGCGCTACCCATGCGAAGCCGAGGCGCGTTATTAGCAATATTCAAATCACTGAATTGCGCAATGTTTACAAATTATGCGCAGTCGCTCGAGCTTGACTTGTAGAAGAATACTTCAGGATTTATGCTGTTAATGAATTTCTTTAAGACTAGTTTATAAATAATACAACTAAGCTAATTATAAAACTCTGTAGAGTTTAGTATAAAAATACATGTAGCTCTTTTCTCTAGTTAAAGCGACAACAACGATGGTTAGACACCTTCTACCTAACCATGGTTGTCATAGACGGTACGGAGATTCGGAGCATCGTTGTAATATTCTAATATTTCCTTGTAAAATACCAGTCAGTTCAGTTTATTTTGTCTTACGAGATGTTTGAATTTTTTTTAAATTTTAGAACACAAAATAATTAAGATGTATTATAATTGATTTTTTTGTTTCAGATCTGGGTTTTGCTTATATCGGTATACTCATACGCGTATACCAGCGCGTATTCGACCGCATATACAAGCGCGTATTCCAACACGTATGCGCCGTCCAAATGGACGGTGCAACAGCGGCGCAGCCCACCCCCGGCGTACACGAGCGACTTCCTTAACGAGTATGAGCCGTACGCGTACGCCGCCATACCGATCCACTCACCCATGCCTCTCTTTCACGTCATCACACCTTCGAACCTCCCTAAATACAGACCGAAGAAGTATATCCGGCCACAGGTACAAAAGGAACAGTACGTGCATTCCTCATCGGCTGAAGAGTCTGCTGAATACAGTCAGGAAGAGTATTCCGATAGCATAATGCGACCGAAATATACTAGCTATTATGAAGACGATATTCCAGTGCTGGTCTACGGGCGTCCTAATAAAAAAACGCATCGGCGACCGCTAACAGTCACTACTCCATCCACTAGCTTGGTTCAGTCACCACAGGAACCATTCGTGATCAGGATTCACAAGTACAGATTGGTCAAGGATTGAATACTTGTCAGGATCTAACAAAATCGATCTACGTCTTCAAATATCGGAAGGAGAGTGATATCGTAAAGAGAAGTGAAAAACTTCTTGCAGGGAAAATTAAGATGTTATTGTGTGATTTTGCCATTTAATAATTGAGTTTAATAATAATTTAATATAAACACGTCGCATACTAGATTAAACTCGGTAGGATATCGGGGATCTAAGCTGTTTCACAATAACTCGTAATGTCAGTGTACATATTTCAAACGTCTCCAAAACAGGATTATTTTTCCCAACTTCCAAATTATTCCTTTCATCGTGCTCCATGTATATCTTCAAATTTCTATATTCAAAATAACATTAATTGCAGTGCTGAAAATGAGCATAGGCTATATAATTATCTCAATATCAATACCAACACAATACACTCGTAACACGCTCGTATTGCAGGTCTCGACGACGGCTCTCTTCGGCTCCTATTCCTAACGCGTTTAACTGGAGACCGTCCTTAGCGTAGGCGTTAGTAGCCAAACATAACTTGAAATTCTCTTTTGGCATTGCGCTCGGATCAAAGTCCGTTTTCATAGTTGCAATCTATAGGACTAGGTGTATAAAAATCATTTTACAAAAAAAAAAAAAATAATTTGCTCGACATCTGTAGTGCAGTCGCATAATACCAACTAATTTAAATATCGATGTGTTACTTTACTGAAACAGTACAAAACCAACCCTGTTGGTCGAGTTGTTAGCAAGCCTGACTAACCCTTACTGGTTCGGGTTCGGTTCGGGTTAATATTGCAGGGTTTGGGTGTTTGTTAAATGTATTTCAGTGTTTATATATGTATTACTATATATTAGTTTCGCCGAATAACACGAATATCGCAAGCAAATATGATTTGCTTACTTTGGGCTGAGATAAATTCGCGTAATATTTCCAGCGATATTTATTTTTAATTTTAACCCACAAAAGTGACTTTCGTTATAAATACTGTAATAGTTCCAGAATGTCTTGTTGGGAATTTGTTACTCTAACTGATAATTTATACACAATAAAGTTAGTCGTAAGTTAATGTATAAGCTGAATATGTTATTGCAGCGAAATAACATTATCATGTATAATTACTTAGTTAGTTGAGTTGTCTGTCCTGATTCAGACACTTTTATGTTAGTTCGGACATAAGTCCAAACAGACAAGTTGTATGACATTACATATTTTATTATTAAGTTAAAATTTGTAAATTGTATATATTGTATATTTTATTTCTTTTTTATATTAAGTATGTTTAAATTGCTTTAAAGTATGTTATGTTAATTTTCTAAATTATTTCAAAAAATATTAAATTTTATTCAACACAAATGTCTTTTCCCTTTTACCTGCATAACATAAACAGCTGAGATTCAACCAAATGGACAAAAATGAAATATGATTCGTCGCCTGCTCTACTATTCGACCGATTCGACTGTAGCTCACGAGTCAGGTTCAATTTCTCGGTTGTTAATATTTTTTTATACAAAACATCTCAGTAGCACACGGAGGTCCCGAAAATGATGTTGTATATACACCGCTGTATCTCGGAGTAGAGCTATCCGTCTTGATTAACATACATAATAAGCTAGAGTCGCTAAAAATGGCCAATCCGGGGAATTTTATGTATCGGTCGGTTAGCCACAGTATAAAGATGCAACAGTATGGAAACTAAGCCTAGTTGATTAAATAATTACCTACGCTCCATTGAAGCAATAGGGTTGTCACTTTTAATGTTTTATGGTTATGTTTTTTAAATTAAAACGTTCTACGTTCTGTAGTGATCAATTAATCGAATTGAAATAGCTAGTTTACAAATAAAATTTTAATAGGCATCTCATGGCGTCGTTTAATCTAAATTTTTAAAAAGATCGCGGAATTAAACGTATACGTAAGCACTCGTCTTGAGGCTGGCACTCACCACAGAGTACTTTGTAATATACCTAAATAGAGGCTTATCTCAAGGCATAAAATGGGTACAAATAAAATGATTTCTTCTGGCAAATATTGATGGGGCCACATGTACGATTTTCTTCATAGAATTGATTTTCCCGAACACGCGTTTATTTTACTTATTTCGAGAGAACCGCTTAAACACCGTATACTGCATTCGAACTTCATATAAAGGGACGAAGCGCGAGCTGTGCACACGAGCCTTGATCTCGGATTTGCGCTCGGCATGCAGACAGTCGCGAGCAGTGGGGTGAAGCTCAATGTCAGTCGGCCATCTTGAATACAATGTATGGAAACTAGCGACAACTAGGAAACTACCCCTAATTACTTAGTCACTACGTAGTTCTTTGCGTAATGTTAGATGTCACTAATACAATCAACACAAAATGTTACCAGTATATCGATGAAATTTATATTTCTCGAAGTAAAATATATATTTCCAAAAGAAAATCTACAGAAGTTAATTAGAATGTACCATAAATATATAATAAAAACAAAAAAATATAGAACATTTAATGAATATTATGTACTGTAAACACCGGTCTAAAATTCTTAGACTTATAGGCATTTCTAGTCTGTGCTTACAGGGCTACCAGATGTGGGATTTCATATTCGTATTTATATGATTTTTTGGCGTTATGCCATATACGATCACTAGAACAAGATCTTACGGAAAATATACGAATTAACATAACTTATTGCTTAGACAACCTATTTTTGTTGTACAGTGTCTAATTTTATTGCTCGATTTTAGAATATACAATGCTGCACTTATGTAGTTTACATTAATATCATATCTAAAGAACTATTTTGTGTTTAAAAAAAACGGTGAAGAGTAAATATCTATGCGTTGTAATTAGTTAAAATGCGTGTTTTCAACTTATATAACAACATACTGTGGGTTGTGATATGATTAGCCAAATAGGGGTAAAAATTAAAAAAAAAAAACTTTAATTTTCCTCCTTTTAAAATAAATTCCATTGTGACTTTCGATTTTCTTTTTTCGACTGTTTCCTATTTGGATCCAGATAATGGCATTCACTGCAGTTTTAATAGTTTTAATTTAATTTTGAAATCAGTTTGTAGGTACATAAGTTTGGAAGTCATTTTTAAAATATCTATTTTTCAGTGACTTTTATATAATTTCTTAAAATGCACTTAATCGAATACTACTTACCGCGTTACAATCGGTCTACTAATTCATAAGTTATGAGAAGTTGCATACACACACAGATAAATCAATACAGATGTATTGTCATACAAATTAGGCATGTTACGGAGGCTGCATGATGTGTGCCCGAAACGACAAAGAAAATTTTTAATCGATTCGTTGCGGCCTATATTTTCCACAACTTTTAGCATTGGCGGAATACAAATATTTTGTGACAAGGCTGCCGTGTCAAACATCATAGAAGTTGATGACATGGCTAATGTGCCACCAGCCACGTTTAAAAAGATTTATTGTTTTACACGTGTTTAGTCTTGATTTATTTAGTTGAAACCATATCATGTGTGTAAACGGAAGATAACGTTGTTTTCAGTAATTTTTGAGTAGGTTTACTGTTGTGCTAAAATTGAAGATAACTAACGTTTTTATTCAGATGTTGCAAGCCTTTTGTAAAATAAAAGTTTGAAAAATCAGTACATTAAATAAATGTGTTTTTTTTGTTTGGATGTCCGTTCGATACGTAGCGTTTTGTAGTTACGTTATGGTGGCAGGAATAGTTGGAAGATGGTGGTATTCAAACCATGGGTCAAGCGAGTCACCGCAAGACCATCGCCGTTCAAAACACCGTTAGGTGTTTATTACTAACAAAACATAATAATTTAAGTTAATAACAATCACATTATGATACTTAGTATCTACGACTAATCTTGGGTGAAATGATTGTACCTCTTTTATTTTTGGTTTTTGTTTCATTTGTAAATACTAATGCAGCTTAAAAAAGGTTGACAACCTCTAAATTTTTCTGTTCCACAGAAAATTCAGAAACGAAGCCTCCAGGCTTGATTTATGTAAAAGCAACCGCTCCGTTGGTCGAGTGGTTAGCGAACCTAATTACGAATTAAGGTGGTTCTTGTTCGATTCCCGACAGGGACAAATATTTGTGTGATGAGTACAGATGTTTGTATTTCTGGGTTTGGATGTTAATTATGTATGTTAAAGTATTCAGATATGTATTTCTATGTATGTACAAGTATCGTCGTTGACTAACACCTACAACACAAGCAAATAATTTGTTTACTTTGAAGTTAAATCAATTCGTGTTTTTATTTTTTAGAAGAGGAGGCAAACGAGCACTTGATGTTAAGTGATCACCACCGCCCATGGGCATCCGCAATACCAGAGGTCTTGCAGTTGCATTGCCGGCCTTTTAAGATAAGATAAGATAAGATAGTATTTATTGGTACCACATATTTACATAATCTGTTACAGTAGACAATATACAATATACAATATTTATTAGTTTGTAAGGAGAAAAGAACAAGTTAAAAACTATAACAAGTAACAAAATGTAAACTTATACTACTTTTTTATAAGTGATGTGATACCAAAAGGATGCTCATCTCAGCATACGCTATAGCAGTATTTGCTATAACATTGATTTTCAGTGAGTCCTCTATGATGCTCTCACGAGACGGTCAAAAAAGGAAACTTAGTGCTTTGTTCTGGTGTTTATATATAAAAAGTATAAGTCAGTACATAAAAGTGTGTTAATATAATAATAAAAACATTACATATATGAATAATAATAATAATAATATAATATATTAATCTTAAATAAATAGTAACTTGGGAGGTCTTAGTACCTTATTTATTGCTTAATACTCGACAACCATCCGTAAAAGTTTGAGTTTATATCCACCATACACCCTGTGCTTAGTTCGTTTTTTTGCAGAGAATGTAAAATTTTCTTAAGCTTGCGTTTAAAACTAAAAACTAAGGATCGGGGGCAGGTTGTTCCAGCACATGGTTGCTGCATATCTAAAACTTCCACGGAAGGCTGCCGAATGATGTCTTGGCACCATTAAAATTGTGCTAACCGCTCTAACCTTTTGCGTGTTTTCTTCTCCCCGCCAAGACAGTTTCTGGAACAGATACTCGGGCTTTCTAGTTTTAATTACGCCAAAAACTAGCGTTGCCAAACTGAGTTGACGCCGCAGTGACATTTTAATGTCATATTAATATAATATACCTAAAAACTACACTTTGTCACGTATTGACGGCGACGTGACACGCACTTCATTCCGGAGTCTCCCCCGGAATCTTCGGTAGACTACACCAGTCGGCCAGAATTCCCCCACCTCAAAGGTCGACAGGAGATGCGTCGGTACTCTCACCACAAAAGAACTAAAGTTGACCTTGTGGCGAGACTGCAGACGCTCGACCCTCAAGTGGAGACACGTCTTCTTACTGATGTAGTCCACGACGTCCTCGACATTCATGGACCAGTGCAGACGAGATATGTACAAGGGCGTTGCGAGGACCTCGCTCCGCAGACGCAGTTCGGGTACATATGCCGCGGTGCCACGATTGTTGCAGGCGGTGGGCTTCTTCTTTCTTCTTCTCTCCACCAGTGTGAAGCCCTCCTCATCGCACCTCCTGCTCTCATCCTTGCCAGGTCGACAAGACTCCACCTTACTCTTTGTGCCCTTCCGGCTCTCCTTAGTCTTGTGACTCTTCGTAGCCTTGCGGTTGTTATAGTCCCCATTTTTATTCGCCTGCGGGGGAGGTGCGGGGCAACCAGCAACAGTCGCAAATTTTTGCTGAGTCGCCTGTGGACTCGGCGTCGGCGCAACCAGGAGGGCGCGGCGGGCGGGGGCGGTGCTCGTTGCTCCATCGGATATTGCTGACGGGCTAAACGTGACCGCTTGCGCGCCTCGGCAACGGGTGACGTACGCGGCATCAGGTGACCTACATATTGAATTAACACTTTTTAAATGCGATAATTCAATTCGTAGATCATTGATGGTAGACTCTGACGCCTGTAGTCTACCCTTAACTACGGTCAGCTCTTCCTTGAGGAACCTGATGTCCTTCAGTAGGCAGACGACCTCGACGTGGTCCAGCGTCACGGGCGGCAGCTTGTGTAACTCTTTCGCCACAAAAGCCGGCACCTCATCCGGATCCGTCTGCTTCAGCAGGGATATATCGTCTACATATTGGTGATAGTTACAGAAGTTTATCTTCTTACAAATGTCTGCGGCATTCATTATGTACAGAGTTGGAGCCAGTACTGAGCCTTGAGGAACATGAGAATTTAAGAATGAGTAAGCTCTTTTCTTGAGGGCCCCCAAGTCATATCCGTTTGGAAACACCTCTGTTGGTAATTGATTCCACAACAGAGTAGTGCGAAGCAAAATGTGCCGAGAGAAACTCAAAATTGTGGATTTCCAGACGTCGAGATGGTGAGGGTGGAATTTCAAATTTTGACGCGATGTCCGAGGATGAAATTGGGCGGCAAAAATTAATACAAAAAAAAACTTGAGAGGTGTCAAGGGACACCCGGATGGAACGAAGTTCCTTTTATTATTATTTACAAAAAACCTGTGTACACTATAACACTGCGGGATAGTTGCCGGAGCATTTCCTTAGTCGTCCAGAGTCGAGTTGGCCGCAAAGAACGAGCCCAGAAGATCGGCCTTTTCCTTTGCGGTATGGGCTAGAGAATCATCATCTACGTGTAAGGATGGAATAAAGGAAATGAGAGATTCCCCAAGGTGAGAGACCACAATGCACGGGTTCCCGAAGGAAGACGAACTAATTTCTTACCATTTTTGCCAATGTGGTCAGATTTTGCCCTGGCGATAGCAGTTTTAAAGAACCTTGAGGCGGAATTATACTCCTTACGTAATGCGCTGGTTTTTTCATCGCGAGATGTTGACGCTGCAGCCAAGCCCAATAGCATTCAGGCTTTTGGTGTGAAACCATTTTGCAGAAACGAATACTGCAGAAAATGGAATGAAAAGTTCCATGCCATGCAGCACCACATCAGCATAGAGTCAGCGATGACACTCGGACCATCTAGCGAGAAGCACATCCACCCCCATGAGTAGCACGCAAAAAAAGACCACATCCCGTCCCATTCTGCTGACCTATAGTGCTAAACGCAACGACAGCCTGCAAAAGGAAGCCGTGATCAGGCGTAACCAGTATTTTACTCCGGATCAGGCAGTGGTCTGACGTAACAAGAGGGACGTCCACAGATACCTGGTAATGGTCCGGATGAGAGATCGGCAGAAGGTCCAGCAGTGAAGGCTTATGATTGTCCACATCGGGAACTCGCGTTGGCGAAATGCCCAAATGTGTTAGACCATACGCCAAGGCAAAATCTTGAACAGACTTCCCCACATGATCGGTAGTGAGTTAACATAGCCATTTGGCGTGGTGGGCATTAAAATCGCTAAAGATCACGATCTCAGCGGAAGGGGTCTTTTGTAACAGGGAATCTACAGCCGTTTGAAGAGCTCATAACTCTTTGAATATATTTCTATGAATTTGAGTATCATATAACTGTGAACTAATTTTCCAGGCTGTTAATAATATTTTTTGTGATAAAGTTAAAGGTACTAGTGGCTTATATTAATGACAGCGAAGTAGGTAACAAAAATAAACGAAAATTATACGAATGTTAAGCCAACAGAAGTACTAAACATAATGACCACAGTAAATATTATAATAATTATTAAATAGAAGAATATTAAACAGTTTTATTGCAATATTTTTTCTAAAATTAAACAAACGTTTATTTTGGTAAAAACTTTTAGAAAGTATACTATATTTCAAAATTTCGTTTTCGTATAACTTTTTTTGTATTTCTTGTGATGGTATACGATCAAATCTTTTTTGCACCTGGTAGCCCTGGACTATGACAACGAGAAAAGAAATTTGTGTTTGGCATTTTCAGCCATTTTTAATTTGTATTTTGAATAATACATGCTCAGAAACGGATTTTAAAATTTATAATCTCTTATAATTTAAGTTTTTACAAATTTTTTGTTTTCCAGTGCTTGAATTTTTTTTAGCTTAAAGCAATCGTAGTATTAGTGTACAGTGATTTTTGTTTTCGAATCATCTCGTCATTGAAACCTATTTCCCAATAATATATATTTTTCATACTGTGCGATATAGACGCTGTTTTTATACTATACTTGTTTCATACTTTTTATTAACATTTTTTATTGAAGCTTGGAGCTATAGATTCGTAATGCCTAGACGCTGCATTGTTCCTGGTTGCGGAACTATAGGTAAGTACATACACGATCATTATGTAGATACTGACACACGGCATATAGATTGGCAATAGAAACGAAGGGATTGCATTTAAAATTCGTAGTCTGATCGTTGTAGGGGAGGTGTACTACCCCCGGTACTGCCCCTTCCCGCGTAAACTCATGGTTACTGAGATATACATGATCAAAGTTTTGAGGTGGTTTATCCCGGACATACATACAGACAAACAAACAGATTAACAGACAAAAATTCTAAAAACTATATTTTTGTCTTCGATATCGATTGTAGATGACTCCCCAAGTATTCTTTTAAAAAAATATTCAATGTACAAATTTGACTTTTGTACAGTTTTGACTTTCCTACGATTTTATTATATGCATAGATTTTTAGTTATATCCCAACCCAACCTAAACAGGTATTTTACTTTCTGTTTGCTATATTTCTGTAGTCCCATTGTAAAAGAGTTATCAAGTACATAGTCACTTTTTTATTATTATTATAAATCTTTATTAATATTATAAATGTGAAAGTTTGGATGTTTGGATGAATGGATGTTTATTACTCAATCATGCAAAAACTACTGAATGGATTTGAATTAAATTTAGCACACAGGTAGATAATGACCTGGAATAGTACATAGGCTACTTTTTATCCTAGAAAAATTAGGTCATCCTGCGGGATTTGTCAAAAACTTATATTTCAGCGGGCTGCATGCTGCAGCTGCCTAGGAAAATGTTGAGTATATATGAATGGTAAATTTGGTGGCAATGAAATCAGAAGTACTTTATTCAATAAACTTCATACAAGTTATTTTGACACTCAACATATATTTTTTTAAACTATTACCGGATCGGAAATGTAGCCACACTAATTTAACTGACATTGACATGTTTACATTTTTGATCTTGAATTCCATTTCAGATTGTATACCATTCTTTTGTATTGTGAGTCTATATGACATTCTATTCTGGATAGAATGTATTCTTGGTAAAGACACCAATGACTTGGAGACCAGATGTTAACTATTGGTTTTGTCCTTAGTTGTCTCCTTTCGTCTCGGAATCTCCATGTGTTTTTGTTATCTTTTGCTATAAAAATTTAAATGAATGATTTTATTATTCTTGCTCTGCATGTATCACGTCTCCACAGAATAAGTAACACTGGGGGCAGTCTATCTTCCTATACAGAAAAATTATATAAAATCAAAACTCTGTACAAAAATCTGAATAGTTGGAAGATATTAAAGTATGGGATTAATTGCTCCTCATACCAATTGCATAGTAATTATAATAAATTGTTGTAAATACATTATATAACAAAATATATATGCATAAAAAAAGACAATCCCTTTGAGTTTGTTCAGATCAGATAGATCTATTCAGTGTATGGCCATGTTTTCGATCTGCTTGTACCTTAGAAAATGTAAACTCGTCAGTCGTCAGTCATAAAAAAAATAATTCGAATAAAAATATTTTTACTTTTGACTTATTGAGATAAGCTATATTTGAAATTTGGCCTTAAATTATTTTTAATTTTATATCTTTTCCGTATGGGTTTGAATTTACAGTATACTTTTAAATTCTATATCTGTAGTTCATAATGTAAGTCACACTTTTGGTTAAATAAATAGTTTTTTTTCTAATCACATAATCATTTATGCAAGAAATACATGTGCTTTCAGGTCTGGACCTTCATTGCTTACCAAATCCAAAAAAATATCCTTTGGAATTTGCAAATTGGATTAATATAATAGGGTTTATTGATAAGAAAACTAATTATGAAGAAGTTTATAAACATAAAAGAATTTGTGCTCGTCATTTTACAGATAATGATTGGAATCAAAATAATAGACTAAAAAGAAATGCTGTCCCAACTCTTTATTTAACAGGTAAATTGCATTATTATTCCTAAAAATTTGCATTTGGTTAACAAAAAACAATCTGCAATTTCTATCATTTTATTAATGTCACATTTCATTTTAGGGAATATCATTAATAGAGAACACAGAGGCATAACAGATATTACTGCTAGGACTATTAATATTCAAGATCATGCTAGCACTTCATATCAAGTTAATACAGGTATGGTACATCACATGTATAATTACTAATTATTTATCATTTGTGTAATTATTTTAAGAAACTAGCAAGTGTCTTGAGTGATATAGATATTAATTTGGATTTTGTATTAAATTTTTTTTTATAGTGTAAGATAGAAAACAAGCAGATGGGTCTCCTGATGGAAAGAGTCAACCATTGCCTATAGACACCATAGGTATTAATGGTGCATTGCTATCTTGTGGCGTATCTTCAAAGGAGCCCGGGACCAACACAGGGGATTATTATAGTATTTCCTTCAAGCTTTTACATTGTATAGGCTTGAAGGAAATACTTTTATTATAATGACACCATCCATATATCATGTTATAAAGAAAACAGAGAGAACTAAGTTCCAAATATCAAGATCCTTATGGATTTACCTTGCACTTAACCCTTATCTTTTGATGTTTAAGCAACATCATCAATATTTGAAGACATTGACAGTGCATGTTTGATCAGTTGCCAAGTACATATATCTTTCTCCATTTACATTTTATTCCAGTTGTATTAATTAACCTTACCTATTTTCAGCACATGAAAACCATTACAAAACGAAGCAAACAAGCCGATTTGTTAACCAGAAGTTGCTCCTTCTAAGGCAACACAAGGAGTGAAGTTTATTGACACCCTTGTCCTTCTTTGTGTTATTATTTACTTATAACTTGGTTTTTCAAAAAGATAAATATCTAATTTCATCCAAATTGGTGCTGTGATTCAGCTGCAGAAGCATAACAGATCAAGATCCAGAGTTGCAGGCAACAAAAATCGAAACTATATACATATAAAATTAATAGCAAAATCTTGCAAACAACAGATTGCAAAAAGTAGAAGAGAACCACCACCCATAGATCACCAAGGTGTTACAGATGTGTGCTACCATTGTAGTAACATTGTTTCACTTCTTATTTGAGTTCAGTCACGTTCACTCACTTTCTATTGAGTGTTACCCTCTACATGAGAGGTTAATTCAACACAAATGCTATGCTTTACATTTTATGATTTTTCAGAAAGTTTAGGTGAAATCAGTAAGTCAATAATCAAATATGGAGGTGGCAGGAGGACAAGACACACACACACACTCACACACACACATACCAAGAAGATGGATGAACGAGATAAAGGAAGTAACAGATGTAATATGGTCGAACTAATGACTGAAGTACATGGTGGCAGTTGTGAGAGGCTAATGCAAAGAAAAGGCACACAGACACTAGAGATCGAGGCAGGACAGTTAAGGGAATATCAAAATTATATTATTTCACCTGAAACAGTTTGATTTTTTACCAAAATTATTATTGGTAAAAAATTGAAGTGTTAAATATAAAACAAAAGAGAACCATTGTGCACATAAACATTTATAAACCCAGAGCACAAATATGTGCTGCCATTGTGCTTAGGATCTTTCACTTGATAACAAACAAGTAGAATATGATTCTCCTGATGGAAGGTGACACTGTCACCTATAGACACAAAAGATGTTAATGGTGCATTGCTATCCATGTGATGGGATGGCAATACCACATGCGTAACTTCACCGAATACCTTGTCCTTCAAACTAGAGCACGACAGTGACATGTACTGATGATATTGCAGCAGGAGTAGGTAAATTTAGAGTAGGTAAAGGTAATGCTAAATGTTTACCTTTTATGGCAGAATAGCAGTTTTTTTTAATCCTAGGATAACAAACAAGCAGATGGTTCTCCTAATGGAAAGAGAAATTATTGCCTGTAGATACTAAAGTTGTTAATGGCATGTTTTTTTTTTATAAGATAGCAAACAAGCAGATGGGTCTCCTGATGGAAAGAGTCAACCATCACCTATAGACACCAAAGATGTTAATGGTGCATTGCTATCTTGTGGTCTAATGCCACATGCATAAGTTTACCGGCTACCTTACCCTCCAAACTGGAACATGGCAGTGACAAGCACTGACGCTATTGCGGCAGGAATAGGTAAGGCGGTGGTACCTAACCCGGGCGAAACAATGCAGAACTCTACCACCTAGTAGCCATGATGGTAGTGACTCGCATAGCCAATCGGTCGCCTTTTACGACCTGCCTGGCAGAACGGCAGTTGGCCTATTCTTCAAAGGAGGCCGGGACCAACACGGTGAGAGATGTTGATATCCATATGACAAGTTGGTAATACCACATGCATAAGTTTACCAGCTATTTTAGCTTCCAAACCAGGACATGGCAGTGACAAGCACTGACGATATTGTGGCAGAAATAAGTGTTGATACCAGACCTGGGCCAACCATTGTAAAATTCTGCCACCTAGTACTCACAATGGTAGGAATAAGTTTGGCCAATTGATTGCCTTTTACGAATTTTGTGGCAGAATGGAAGCTGGTCTATTCTTCAAAGGGGGCCTGGAACAATATGGGGAAATGTAAGTTTACCAGCAGCTATACCCGCCAAAGTAGAGGATAGTATTACAATAACTTAATTTTATGATTTTTCAGACAGATCAAATGTAATCAGTAAGTCTCCATGCATTCAAAACCCGAAATTGTTGATAGTCCCTGCGAATACAGTTAGCCCTTCAACATCAAGAAATTTTGATGAAGGTACATATAGTATTTAATGCATAGTTTATTTTGAATATCTCTATTCTTAGGGTTCCAAAGTAAACTAGGAACCCTTATAGTTTCGCTATGTCCATCCGTCTATCCGTCCGTCCGCACGATTGCTCACAATACCTTATTACTAGAAAGCTGTAATGCATAAGTTTATACCCGCTACCTTATCCTACAAACCGGAACACAATAGTGACAAGCACTGAGACTATTGCGTCAGGAATAGGTAAGGCAATGGTATCAGACCAGGGCGAGAAAATGCAGAACTCTACCACTTAATAGCCACGATGGTAGTGACTCCCATAGCCAAACAATCACGGCTTGCTGGCTTTACAAATTTTTGGAATATTAGTTGACCAACTTTTAAAATGTACTAATAGAAGTTTTTATAATAGGTGAACCTGTGGTGGGGATATATCGGTAATTGATATTAGAAGTTTGTAATATGAAACAATAAAAGCCCTCCTCTAAGTCCGCATTTTTCTGATAGGCAACTTCGGAACCCTACATTGCATGTGGCCCAATTCGCACTTGCTAATTTTTGGTGTAGGGACATTATAACTCTATTGCATACTTAATAGCTCATGTGCTTTTTAACCGACTTCAAAAAGGAGGTTCTCAATTCGGCCGGTATATATGTATTTTTTTTATGTATGTACACCGATTTCGCTGAGGCTTCTGAACCGATTTACGAACCGAATAGTTTCGAATTTGTCCCATAAAAATTTGATTCAGGTAGGCCCAGTAGTTTTATTTTATGAGCATTTTACCTATGCCTGAATATGAAATTTGATTTCAGACGTCGGCATAGGAAGGTAGGTAAAAAAATGGAACTTGAAAATATCAATAAAATTTATTCAGTGCTACAAATGCAGATCCTTTGAAGCATGATCAAAACTGAACTGACTCGCCACTGTAGTAAATATGTGTAACCACCTACTCAGTTCGGCGACTCTCTGGGCCAAGAGCTCATTTACTGACTCGCCACTGTACTCTAGGTGTAATCAATCATAAGATAAATCTGCAAATCAAGTGCAATTGTTCACCACCAAATGACGCTATATCCTTCTTCATCTAAGTGGGATAATAAATGTTAAAAAAGTACAATAAACCCTTCCAATGTGGCCTATAATACATCAAACCTAAACTCATTTTGCCAATTATGCATTTTAACACAATTGCCATATTATTCGTTTTAAACAAAACCTCAGCTAAAAAAATATACAAATATGTAATTATTAATTTCAGATGCAACTTGTGTGTCCTATGTTCATGTAGATCACAGCTACTGTAAAACTACATTAAATACATTATTAAAACCTCATACTACTCGACAAAAAAGTAAGTAATATATTTTATTTATTTTTATTTTCTGAATTTAAACATTAAGATTGTTTTCCTACTTTTATCACTTCTCATCCCCACACTTGATCTTTATATTCCTATATCATTTTTATCCTTATTCCCATCATTGTGTTCATTCTCTCTTTTCCAAAAATACTGAAAAGGTAACTTTGATTTCTGTCAAAAATTTTACTTATATACAAACACATGTAAGAATTTATAATTAACTAAGCCCCAACTGTTTGTTGGTTGTTAGGATACGCAAGCATCCTAACAACCAAAATTGAACATGCTCTTAAGGAAAGTGACTGTCAATGGGTTTTTGTTTTAAGAATTTATATTTAGAGCACAAAACTATGGTAGAAAGCTTTCCTCCAAGTAATAATATGAATGCTATCTATTGCTATTGCAATAATGAAAATGTCGTAAATATTCGCGGGACAAATTTCACTTATTGATCTAACCCCAAAGTAAGCAAATTATTTGCTTGTGTGTTAGTCAACGATACTAATACATAGAAATACATATATAAATATGGAAAATATTTAATAAACACCCAAACCAACCACCTAACCAACCAACCAAACCAACACAACCACACCAACACACCAAACCAAACCAACATACCAAACAAATACTTGTCCCCGACGGGGATCGAACCCGAGCCCCGTCGATTACCTAATCAGTGTCGTTAACCATTCGACCAACGGGGTGGTTAATCGGGCGGGTGGTCGTGTTTCTGATATTGGAAAATGATGTAGCAGATAAAAGAAAATAGGCATTTTGTTCGAGAATTTTACCGACGGCGTACACGAACAAAATTAAGTTAAAAAAGTAGCCAACTGTCTCCCCTTACATGATGGTTCAAGGCGCATTTCTGTGGGGCGTGGGAGAACGGAGAATAAAATATATATGTATTTACTATTTACGAAATAATAACTTATGGGAGCGTAGTAAAACGAAATTAAGTGCAGTTAGTAAGCAATCGTGTCTCCTACATAATTGTACATGTCTCATATCTGTAGATATGAAATGTATATATGCAGAAATTACCAAGAGATTGTGGGTTCGATTCCCACAGGGGGCTCACATAGTGAAAAAAATCTTGTCAGATTGTTCTCAGTTAAGATAGGTTAGGGCAGTTTAGTTAGCACATTGCAGGTTGAATCACCTGATTGCCTGAACTGACAAGAAAGATGATTCCGTCCGTCTTCCGGAGGGCACGTCAAGCTGTCAGTCCCGGTCGCCATTTGTTGATAGCGCTAGTTACTGCGCTGAGCGCTGTTTGTGACAGTAATCCGCATTGTCATATTCCCGTGTGGTGCAGAATTGAGAATATTCATGCAAAAGTATCTTATTTTAATTAAAGGTCTAACACCACACCAATTACTAACTCCTGTGAAACCAGAACTCGGTTAGATGCACCTGGCAGTATAAACTTCTGTAATATCATATGCAATTTTACCCTATGTTTAATTTCAACATGTTTACATAATTAATTTTGTGCAAGAGATGGAGAAAACAAAGTTAATACCACTGTCGCCTCTGTGGTCTAGTGGTCCAGCGTTGGCGTTGACCACAGGTCCCGGGTTCGATTCCCGGGTTAGGCACATAAAAAGTGTTTTTTTCAGTTTTCTGATAAACACAAAGTTGCCTGGGATTGGAAATTGCCCGGTTAGCAATAGGCTTGCAGCCTATCACATTTGTGGGACCAAGTTTCTTCGGCTAATCGTGGGTGCACTTGTACCTCTGCCTACCTCTCCGGGGATACGGACGTGAAGATACTTTTTTTTAATACCACTTTGTTAATAAATAAATAGACCAATTTGTTCTAGACCGTTGTTGCTCATTTTGCAGTCATCAGAAATGTTAATGATTTTCTATTATTGCAGGACCTACGTCTTTGGCAGATAATAAGGCAAAGTATATTAATTTTCAAGTTAAAAACTTAAAGAAGGAAATAAGAAGATTGCAAAAAATGGGACAATCATTAAAATGTAGAATTAAAAATGCTGAAGCCGTAAATAAGATTACCGCATTCCAAATGATTACTAAAAATATGACACAGCCTGGTAAATTATTTACGGCTATGCAGTATTACCAAACTCCCAAAAAACCTTCTGGGAGACGTTTTACTGTAGAAGATAAAATTCTTTCCCTTTCTCTTTTCAAACGAAGTCCTAAAAGTTATACATTGCTTTCAAAACTGTTTACACTTCCATCTGCAAGAACTCTCAGAAAGTTTTTAGGTAAAATGAAATTGGGGACTGGTATAAATAAAAATATATTCAAAAATTTGAGAAAAACTGTTCGTAAACTAAATGTAGAAGACCGTCTTTGTATTTTAATTTTTGATGAAATGTCATTAACACCACAAATTCACTATGATGCACATAAAGATGAACTAAAGGGTTTTGCGTGTAATGATCCTAAAAAAATCGCAAATCATGCATTGGTTTTTATGATAAAAGGTATCAAAAAAAGTTTTAAACAACCAGTCGCTTTTTATTTTACGAATAATTTAACAAAAATTCAATTAAAACATTTCATCAAAGATGTAATTGAGCACATACAAAGTACAGGGCTACACTTACTATGTATGGTATGTGATCAAAGTCCAGTAAATGTAAGTGCTATTAATGAAATGGTGCAAGAAACTAAATGCAACTATTTGAAAAATGATTCTGAATACAAATTTCAATGTAATATGATTGAAGTTTCACAAAAACAAATCATTTGCATTTATGATGTTCCTCATTTAATGAAAGGTATCCGAAATAATCTTATAGGAAAAGACCTTATATATCGTGAACCTAATAAAGACGAAGAATATACTATAAAATGGTGTTTTTTTGAACAATTATATGAAGCAGATAAAAGTTTTGGTGAATTAAGATGCCTTCAAAAATTAACTGAGGAACATGTTAATAAAGACAAAATTAAAAAGATGCGCGTCAAAACTGCTACGCAATTATTTAGCCACAGTGTCGCAGTTGCAACTGAACATTTATCTGCACGTGGCCTTTTACCACAAGAATGCAGGCATATGATTTTTTTTGTGAAATTACTTGATAATTTATTTGATTCATTAAATTCTAGTAGCTTTTATCCCAAAAATGGAAAAATATACAGATGTGGTGTTAAAAGAAATTCCCCACACCATCAGTTGTGGAATAACGCCCTAAAAGTATTTAAAACTGTTAAATTTATCAAGCAGATAAAAAATGGGAATAAGATTAGATTTGTAGAATCTGTAACACCAACTATAAAGAATATGCAAATCACTATTGAAGGCATAAAATCATTATGGAATATTGTGTCACAAAAGTATTCTTTGGACTGTTTATTCACCAGAAATCTTAATCAGGACCCATTAGAAAATTTCTTTGGGAATATTCGAAGTTATGGTGCAAGAAATGTTGCACCAAACACAATAGCTTTCGAAGGTGCATACAAAGCCCTTCTAATAAATAATTTTAACTCTACGCATGCAGTGAATGCAAATTGTGAAGAAGATCATAATTCTTGTTTGCAAAATTTTACTACTTTTATAACAGAATGTGATAACGTTTCCAATATTCCCAAAGAAAAAGATAATGATATCATAAATTTTAATGAAGAAGTTTTAAATCTTTGTAATAATTATGATAATGATGTAGGCCAAAGGAATTATGTTTGCGGATGGGTCCTGACTAAATGCTTAAAAAAAATTAAAGGTTGCAAAATGTGTAAAAAAACATTAGTTGAGTTAAATGATACGAATGCTAATGTGTATACTAGGGCCAAAGAATATACTAAAAATAAAAAGTGGCTAGCATATCCGTCGAAAGAATTGGAGTTATATTTTTCAGAAATTCAAAATATTACACAATCTTTTTTACAAAAAGATGGTCCTAAATTTAAAATTAAAAACAATATAAAAATGTTGGCAGATATGCTACTAGAATTTCCATGTGATTGTCCTACACACAAAAGTGATTTAAAAATATTTTTCGAAAATTGTACAATAAATGTTTTAATATTCAGTTGGTGTCGTTCTATAAATAGGATTTTATCCGGAAAATTAACTTATGATGGTGTGGATGAAATCAAAAAAGCAGCACAAGTATATTATAACACTCATAAAATAAAATAGATCTTTTGTATAATAACAAGTTTCTCGCGAGGTTGACATCCACGCGGGAAACTTGCTATAAATTATAGATTTCTACTAGTGAAAGAATTATCAAAATGGGTTCAATAGTTCCCAGACATTACAAACAAACTCGCAAACTTATAACACTATAACTCATCAGAAATGTTGACAAGGACTAAAATGTATTATTATTAAAACAACAAAATGTTAAAAAGTAAACTTTTATTCATAAGTATTGGAGAAGATCTACTTTTGCTGCTGTTAACATGGACATCTTTAATCATACTGCATGGGGGATAAGCATGAATTCGTATACTGCTTGTGGATAACGCTTCTAGTTCTATTGTGACTTGACACAGTTCAATGACCAGCTGGTTTCAAAAGTTGTACACTTCGTCCATTACAAACAATCTTTTATTAAATGGCAATAAGAACTAAACGTGTTAAATTTTCACTGCCTATGTAAGGCATGTAGATACCAGTGTACAATTTAATAGAAACAAACTGGATCAGGTGGTACCTAAAAAAACTGGGAAATCTATTTATTTATTCATTTAATGCTTTATTGTACACAATTAAAAGAGAAGTAATACATAGAGACTTAAAAACAGACTGCACAATGGGCGAGCTTATCCCCAATAAAAGTGATTTCTTCTGTGTTTTTAGGTATAACTCTAAATAAAAAATGCAATCGGGACCGCATTTTAATAAGTTATCAGTCAGACTTAATTAACTGATGAACGAAAATATTAACGAATATGTTAGTTACTTTGAGTAATGGGATTCTTCTCTAAGGAATTCTCACTTAAATAAGTACTATATTTTGTTTTGCAAAAAGAGCTGCAACTATTTTAGCCGGATGGTTTCCTTAGAGAAAAATTTAAGGAAATCAATATTTAAACTCTAATTTCCTAATGTTTGAGAATTTAATGTATATTCTTAAAATATTTGCTTGTTATGTGCACTGCTAAATACAAGGAACAAAAGCAATCTAGAGCATGCATCTTGTCTACAGAATTAATACTGCTTTTTGTGGCTTATATCTATACGCTTTAAATACAAACTTTCCAAGCTATAAAAGTCTATTGGTAAACACTTTAAAAATGTGTTACAAAACTATTAAAATGGGAGGTATTATAAAATCTTAGATTATTTATATGACAAAAACTTGGGATTTGATTGCTATTTAATTTCTTAAATTTTTTATATAAAATAATTTTGATAATCAATTCCATGTAAGTAGTACCTAAAGTTTTCTCATCGGTGTCCTATTGCTATTAATATTTTTCTGATATTGCTTAACAAAAAAAAGCAGACCTTTAATGCTGTGGAACAACCACTACCTATTTCAAATGACGAAAAGACGAAGGTCATCAGTTCATGTATGTGTGTTTGTAATATTATTGAAATTTAGTTTATTATAGTTAATCAATAGATTTCAATGGCACTGCCCTTTTTAAATTGGCTAAACAAACTATTAATATTAGCACGAAATCTTGACACTCAGCAAAATAGAATTTGTCGAAAAATATTTCGGTATGTACAATCAAAATTCTCTGAGAGTTTTTGCGGTTTGCGGTCTGCCGGTTTTTGCGGCAAAACGTGCAGAGTGCGTGACTAGATTGTTTTTGTTTTTTAATTAAAAGGGTGGTGGTGGTGTGTGGAGCTGGACGGGCTACGGCCGCGGGACTTTCCATTGCAAACTAACCACTTTCACTAATTTAGTTCACGTACAGTAGCAACAATATGCACGAGATACAGATGATTTGTTTATTATCTATATTTAATATTATAAATCCGTATGTGTATGAATGGATATTTGTTACTCAATCACACAAAAACTACTAAGCGGATTTGGATGAAATTTGGCACACAGGTAGATGATAACCTGAAATAGCACATAGGCTGCTTTTTATCCTGAAAAAATGAGTTGTTTTAGTGGGATTCACATTTATTACAATAAACGGTGTAGCTAGTTTTAAATAAAAAAAATGTTAAGTTTGTTTGCATTTCTAAATAATAAAGATTATATTTTTTTTTATTATCTATAGGGAAGCGCTTGACCACAATCTCGCCTGATGGTAAGCTAAGATGGAACGCGCTTCCCTAGAAGGTACCTGTTCACTCTTCTCTTGAATATCCCCAGGTTGTACTCGCCGGGGAACACAGAGTCAGGAAGCATGTTCCGGTCATTTGCGGTTCGAATGAAGAATGTGAAGTCGAACCGCTTTGTCCGAGTGGAACGTCCACTATATGGCTTATATACAGATATCGCCATCATCTTATTTTTCTGTTCTGCGTTTTATTGTGTTGAAATGAAGCAAAAATATAGTCAATTGATAATTTTAGTCTATGATCAGTTTTGTCTACTTATTTACATACACAATCTTTTCCCCACATTTCTTACAGAATAAAACAGAGAACAGAATGCCAAGAATCATGCACACAGATTACGGAGCTTTTATATGTTCTTCACTAGATTGTCAGTGCATTTTAAATCTGGTAGTAGATAAGAAATTGTCAACCGGTCAAAAGAACCTCGAGTAAAATTATAATGTATCCAAATAAAAAAAGAAATATGTATATATATTGTATTTTTTCTGAACCCATCCAGTATAGCCTAGCAAAGTTGCGTTTTTGCGATAATCCTAGAAAGATTGTAAAAAATTGGATCGTTGAAATTAATTGCATATATTACTTTCAGCTAAATTATATCAATAAACTTGGTTGATTCCGGTTTTTTGCAATCTTCCTGGAACCACCGCAAAGACTGTATTTTTTCCTTTTTTTCAATAAATGGAAAAGATATATATACTGGATGATTATAAAAGGCTTTAGGGAAAAAATGGGTATAATCAGTAAGTGAAATGCCCTTTCTGTGATTATTTTGAGTTTTCAAATCTCCCACCAAAGTAGTATTCTGTAACATTTGTACGTGTAGTTACAAAATTATTTTATTGGGATTTTTGTGCCTTATAAAAACAAAATAATCATGGAAACGATTTTCATTTCACTTACTGCTTATGCTCATTTTTTCCCTTAGAGCCTTTAATAATCATCTATATGTATATATGGATGTGTATATATGTATACACACGCACACATACACGTGTACTACTAACGCCATCTCGTTTTCTGCCCCTAAACTATTATACTCAAGTGACATTTGTGGGGGACAAAAAATCACCAGAAGGTACATTTCTCTTCCGTTAGTTATATTGTTCTGTGGTCGCGAGTGTGCCGCAGTGATAAATGGACGGTGTGCTGTTTTTTATAACAATAACCGCGAGATTTTTTCACTAAAAATAAGTTCAAATACTTACTCTCGTATCGTACTCGTGATATTAAATATCTAATAAATTCAGATATTTAATATCACGAGTAGGATATATTGTGCTATTTTTGGTTGCATGAATTCGTCAATAACGCTTCCAGAGATACATTTTTAGATTATCTGGAAACTATGAAAGGTACGATTATAAAATAATTTTACTTACTAGTAAGTAAGTACATAATGTGTCTTTTTAATGGATAAGTGTTTCCTTTTATCTCCCGAAAAAAAGATGCCTGGATTAATGAATAAAGTTAATAGAGTAACTGAGGAAAGTGATTGACACGAGTGAAATAAGTAGTTATTGGCAGTTCATGAATCATGATACGGTAGGTAGGCTTGTGTTAAAACTTCGGGGCATGTGTCTTTTGTTTTGTAAGTTTGTATAATGCAAAGTAAAGACGTGGTATTTTATTATTAAGAATAGTTGTTTATTGTACTGTGTGAATAATACTAGAGAAATAAACTTGACCATCTGTCTGTCAATAGATAGTAGAACGTTTCTCGCCTGTCTCACTTTTGTTGGCTTGTTCTCATTTTCAAAGACCCATTCACAAGATTGCTGTTTTTTTTGGGTTCAAAACAATAAATCCACGTTTCATCTCCTGTGACATTAATGTCATAAACAGCATTAGAATATCCGTGGTCATACTTCAGTAGCATCTGTGAGCACCATTCCACGCGAGCCCGCTTCTGCTCCGCTGTCAGTTCATGAGGGATCCAACGACAACAAAGTTTCCGAACTTTCAAATCTTCGTGTAAAATTTTTTGAATTTGGCTCATACCAATCCTCAATATTCCTCGAGTTGTCTCATAGGTAATCCGGGGGTTTTCTTCAATTAACCGCTTAGCAGTAGCCATATTATTTTCGTTGACGGCAGTTGAAGGCCGCCCTTCACGAAATTCGTCATGTAAAGAAACTCGACCTCTCTCGAATTCAGAAAACCATCGCTTTACGGTGCTTATACAAGGTGCTTCTCTCCCAAAAGCATTTTGAAGAAGAGCGGCACAGTCTTGCGGAGAAAGAGAACTTTTAAAATCATAAAATATCATCGCTCTAAAATCTTTTCGACTTAATTCCATTTTCGTTGCGTACGTAGAAATTTGATGTGTGATAAAAAACAATTGGCAAATCATTTCCCGCCAATTGTTTTTTTTTTATTACTAAGAAGGTTGCAAAGTTTTAAAAATATAAAATTCGAAATTCAAATAGTTCCGATTAGCTAGAAGTGCAAAACTTTTAGTGTGCCCCATGTATGTGAGTGATTGCTAGATGACTATTATGATGAGAACCGCAAGTGCAGATATTAAAAACTAGCTGACAAGCGCAGCTTCGCCCGCGAGTAGATGAGCATGTCGTCAAGATAGCTTTTGATACAAATTTCATTCCCTATTTCAACCCCTTAAGGGTTGATATTTGTTTATATTGAGATAAGAGAAACAGACGATTTATTTTCAAATTAACTAAAAATGAATCGTGAAATCATACTCACATCTACCAAAAAGGTATACAAGTAAAGTTTTTTCATTAATTGGGTACTTTAATTGGTTGATTTGTCGTTATCCTGTCCCGGTTTGTAAGTGGGATAGCCGACAAACGTTTGTTTGTGATATTGAATATTACCGCACCATTAACTTCTTTGGTGTCTCTAGGTAACGGTTATCACTTTATCTCAAAAATCTATTTTTTATTTATTTTTATTTTATTTTATTTGGAAAGCATACAGTGTACATGCTTAATTTATATTACAATGTGATTAACTAGGCACCATTTATTTGCTTTCGCATAGGTATTGTAACTACGTTAGCTTGAGTACTAGAAAAATAGTACATACAATGAAACATCTATACTTAACTAGAACTAAATCCGTTTACAAATAACGTTGTGAAGAAAGTTTAATTATTTGTACTACGAGGACGATGGTGGAATTAAAAAAAGGGTAACATTACGTTAGAAGGAAATAAAGCAATTTGACCATCCGTGACATACATAAATAATTTGCGCAACGATTGTTATTTTAGTAACTGATTAATTACACGAAATGTTGAACATTTGATTACGTGGTATTCTTCCGGACAACTAGTTGCTGGATATTATTTTTATAATAATATAATTATCCTTATCATAATATAATACACTTATTTTTTATTTGTTAGTGTCATACACATAAATATGGCTATTACGAACTGCTTGACATTGCTGTTAAGCGGTTCGTAAAAGGCGAACGACCGGCTAAACGGGTCACTGCCGTCGTGACCCTAGACGTATTGTCTAAACTAACCCTAGGTGGTAGTAGACGCTAGAATTCTGTAACGTCTCGTCCGAATTTTGTCCCACCACTTTACCTATTCTGTTGCTTAAGTAGTGTGGGTGCTTATATATGGTACTGGTCTTTCTGGTTTGGAGGGTAAGGTAGACGGTAAACTTATGCACGTGACGTTCCAATCCCGACACACGGATAACATCGCGTCATTTAGTGTCTTTGGTGTCTATAGGCGATGTTTATTTCGCTCACCAATCTACTTGGGACAAAATAAGTAAAACATCTTTATATTTGTGAAGGAAAACTTTTGGATACGATTTTAAACAATTCCGGTGAAGTATGATGGTACACGGGCGACACTTATATTACATTGTTTTCTTTAGTTGTTATCTTAAGGTTTAATATATTCCGTAAGATTCTACATCAATTCCTTAATTTATCCGCATATAATAAATATTTTTTAAACTTGGGGAATAGCAGCTAAGTAAAGTTGGGATTTAGGTAAGGTTAACATATAAATATTTGGTTTTCTCCTTAGTAGTCTGTTTCTAGGTATTGTAATTGGATGTCTTTAGTACAACTGCTTAAATCTCAGAAATGTATTTCAGATTGACAGAATTTTTAGCTAAGATAATGCCAAGATACTATAAACATCCTTAAAATAACAAAAAAGAAATTAGCTTTAAATTATTTTTCACTTTCAGTTATAGCATTACCCCAACATCACATATTCCATATGCTATTAAAAATGAAGTAGACATCAATTGTAATCAGTAATCACTGCCGATCCTATATTATGAATTTCAATTTATGATAGAGACCGGATTCAGGTGCTACGTTTTTAAAAATATGAACTGCATTTATCTATAATAGATAAATGCAGTTCATATTTTAAAAAAAATCTAGCAATGAACTTTCCTTCATACTTTTACGGGCTTGGGACTGACAATGTAAAAAATTAGTATGTATATATATATTTTAAAAAAAAAGGTTATCATGATAATATGATTTGAGTATTGTGTGTAAAAATGTTGATAGGTACTTAAATGTTTATGTTTTTTTAGGTTTGTTGGTCGACTATTACTCAAAAACTTGTAAACCCTTCTGTGATAATTTTTCTTTCAACTTCATTATATTTACTATTAACATGATTTTTTTCCACCCCCAAAACCAACCATTTAGCCTGCAGATGGGGAGAGGATACTTAACTCTAACAAAAATTAGCACTTAAAAGCTTAATATTTTACAAACGAGTCTCTTAATCGAAAACTTGTTTTCATAAACCTACAATATTTTTTAAAAACCTATCCAACGATACCCCGTACAATGTGGTAATTGAGAAAATAAATTCATATCCCCACTTTACATGTAGAGGAGTTAGATACCCTGAAAAAATATTTTTCAAAACTTTATGTTACCACTTTATTGGCGTGACTAATGTATATTCGTATCAAATTACAGTTTTCTAGTAATAAGGATCTCAGAGCTATCGTGCGGACGGACGGACATAGTGAAACTATAAGGGTTCCCAGTTTACTTCGGAACCCTAAAACGAGAGCTTTTTATTTTTTTATTATTATTATTGTGATGGGCAATTGCACATAGTCCAAAACGCACTTGATTGACTTCTTATATCGTAGGATAGCAAACAAGCAAATGGCTCTTCTTATGGAAAATAGTAACGATAAAAAAGTGCATTGCTATGCGTGGGTGAGAATGTTATACCACATGCACAAGTTGACCAGACCCTTTAAACTGACATACACTGCAAAATCCTAATTGGCTGTGAAATATCTAACTGTTGATTAAATGTTTTTAAAGTGGTCAAACTGGCTGAATTGTGTCAATCAATATTAAACCATATTTCGGAAATATATATTTTATTTCACAATAAACTTTGGTTAAACGAAACATAAAATAATGAAGTAATGGCACTGGAATACAAAATAGGTAAAGTCATATTTGCAGCTTCCCCTGTAGGTGAGAATCCACCACATCATAGCTATGTCACAGAATACATAATTGTACAAGCCTATGTACAAATGTTCACTGTTCGTTGATTGTTCAATTAAACTTTTACAGTAGGTAAAAGGAATAAGCAGACGTAGAATATATATTATGCATTTATGGATTCTTTAATATAATTTAAGCATAAACATTAGAAAATATGTTGAACTTACAATCCACATTTGTTGGCACAGTTGGCATCAGGCTTCCAAGTGTCAATACACTTTTAACATTACCCATCGAACATGCTGCAAAATTATATTAAAAACTCTAATCCAGCTGCGAGAAGTCATTATTTATATATCGCCTTGCGTAGTCGATTAAAATTATATAGTTTCATTAGTACAAAACAATGACAGCGAATACGTTAAAAAGCCGCAAGCCGTTTAGAGTGAGGCGTACCAAAAAATTGAGATAAGCGCTTGAAAAATATTACTTTCTGTTTGGCGTCGGGTAAAATACATTAAGTTCATAGAGACCACATGCCTATTTGATCCTCGTACAATTACAATTACTGTATTGTTGGTTGACCGCCCCGTTGGTCGAGTGGTTAGCGACCCTGACTACGCAATCGACGGGGCTCGGGTTCGACCCCTGACGGGGACAGGCATTTGTGTGATGAGCATAAATGTTTGTATTTCCGGGTTTGGGGTGTTAATTATGTATGTAAAAGTATTTATATATGTATTTCTATGTATTAGCATCGTTGACTAACACCCATAACCCAAGCAAATAATTTGCTTACTTTGGGGTTAGATCAGTCAGTGTAATTTGTCCCGTGAATATTTATTATTTATTATTTATATTTATCGTAGTTTCCTTGTTTTATATTTACTATTTTGCTGCACAGATTTTTATGGAAGGTTGTGTAAGTGTGGTATTTTAAAACATTTCACTGTTGTATTCGGTTCGTCTTATTAGAAGTATTATAGTTGTAGTAGCGTTTATTTGATGTTGCTAAATGTTTCAGTGCTTGATTCAAGATGATGGAGGATCACCACCAACCAGACGAGGAGGCCGCGACGGGAGAGTACGACAGATGTGGCTCCTGAACAATCTTGGATACTTTGACGATCTCAGGTACGGATACAACTTTCGGTATGGATACCACTTTTTTGATATGCACCACCTGAAACAAATTTATCGTGGCTCATCTGGTGTAGTGTTGTGTAACTCGTAAGCACATGAAGCACCTTAAATATCCCACACTAAGGACTGGATTGTCCCATAAACTCAAACATGCATTTTGTACCATTACAAAATTTCTCGGGTTGTCATAAAGTGAGAAGCTGTCACTCACTCAAAACTCAAGAAAGAGCGAACTAAGAGAATGAGCGGACTCGCGTTGACGTGTTTGTCCTGCTTACACTTCTCATGCTTCATTTCAATCACCTTGTTGACCATAAGGACATTGAAGTTGTTTTTATGTCATAAGATAGCAAACAAGCAGATGGGTCTCCTGATGGAAAGAGTCAAGCATCGCCTATAGACACCAAAGATGTTAATGGTGCGTTGCTATCTTGTGGCGAGGTCTAATGCCACATGCATAGGTTTACCGGCTACCTTACCCTCCAAACCCGAACACGACAGCGACAAGCACTGACGCTATTGCGGCAGGAATACGTAAGGCGGTGGTACCAGACCCGGGCGAGACAATGCAGAACTCTACCACCTAGTAGCCACGATGGTAGTGACTCGATAGCCAATCGATCGCCTTTTACGACCTGCCTGGCTGAACAGCAGTTGGCCTATTCTTCAAAGGAGGCCGGGACCAACACGGCAAATTGATATTCGTGACATTTTTGAAGCTTAAATCTTCGCGTTTGTAAGTTTAGTCCGTTAAATTGGATTTCGCTTGTTTTATTTAATATTTATCTATTACTAGTTGTGGCCGCGACTTTGTCCGCGCGGAAAAGTTTCTAAATGTCCCGGGGTTTTACCCGCATGGTTTCCGTTTCCGTAGGATTTCCGGAATAAAAACTATCCTATGTCCTTTTTCAGAACTCAAATTATTTATGTACCAAATTTCATACAAATCGATTCAGTGGTTTAGGCGTGAAGAAAATACAGACAGACAGATAGAGTTACTTTCGCATTTATAATATTAGTATGGATGTGTTGATTGTTGAGTTTTGTGTTTTGTTTCCTAGTTTTGCTATTATAGTTTATTTGCAGTTATTAATTATATTTTAATACACGATTTTGTATACCTTAAAATCTAAGAATTTAAAAAAAAAAAAATGAAGATACTCGTAAATTATAATAATTGTTATTGATTTAAATATAAATCCTTATGATTTGTTTTTCAAAATTTTATGTTTCCCACACAAGTCTTAGTTCACACTCAAGTCTTAGTTTGTTTAGTCATCGTATTTAAGTTTTTCCTTAAATACGATAAGACCTTATTTTGTGTTTACCTTTCATTTGAGGACCACCTCAAATGAGGTGGTACATTGTCACACCTTATTTGGAAAGCTTCATACAAACTCATAATTTTGGTTCCTCCTACCCATTACTATTCTGGTGATAAGTAATCACCGCCGCCCTTGGACATCTGCAATATCAGAGGTCTAGCAGTTGCGGGCCGTTTAAGATCTGGTAAACGCTTTTCGTGAAGGTCTATAAGTCGTAATTGATTTCATAAAGGAGTAGTGCGGGGCAAAAAGTGTCTAGATAATGACACGGCCTTTTATTTCCACAGGCTGTGGGTGGATTTTGTTTCAATGACCCTCTATACACATACAAACAAGTAAATAACTCTCTGGATGTAAAGAGAAACTATCGCATATACACACCAAAGATGTCAATGAGGCGTCGCTATCCATGTGGCACGATGATAACGTCAGATGCATAGGATAAGTTAACCACCTACCTTAACTTCAAAAGTGAAACACGACAGTGTCAAGCACTGATGTTTTTGCGGCAGGAATAGATAAGGCGGTGGTATCAGTCCGGGCAAGACGTTGCAGAACTCTACCGCCTAGTAGTCACGATGGTAGTGACATTTTTTCGCCCCGTGCTGGTCCGGGCTTTCTTTGAAGAATAAGCTATCTGCATTTCTGCTAGGCAGTTCGTATGAGGCGAACAATAGGCTTGTGTCCACTAAGGATGAATCGGATACATGTAATTTTTATTGATTAATTATGGTATGGAGATAACAACAAATTTAAATATATGTTATAAAAGATAAATTCGGTAAAATAGACATTCATTCACGTGACAGTATATGCTAATCTGGGAGTGTTACGTCACACCGTGGTAAAACTTCATCTTGATGTAATTTTCATAGAAACTACAGTAAATTTTAATTTACTATAAATATGTTTTTATTTTTATTTATTATTCAATTTACTAAAAAACAATATTTTTAGTTAATATACCTAATAAGGTAAATTATTAAACAGTTTTTCAAATTTCGTCAACTAGCCTATTGGCTATGCGTGCCACTACCTTCGTGGCTACTAGGTGGTAGAGTGCTTTATCTAATCCTGTCACAATAGCGTCAACGCTTGTCACTGTCGTGTTCCGGTGTAGAGGGTAAGGTAGCCGCTAACTTATGCATGTGACATTAAGAGCTCGCCACACGAATAGTAACGCACCATTAGCATCTTAGATCTGTGTTCGATGGTTATCTCTTACCATCAGCTGATGGTTCAGTTTGTTAACTATTATATAACACATATAAGAAATCTGTAAACCGGTTAACTCTGCAGGATATCCCCGAAAACTCCCGCTAAATTAAGGTAGGTATAGGCAATGGTTGTCCTTTTACATCAAAGTATATTCTTCAAAGGGAGTACAACCAACAAAAAAAAACGTGGACCAAGACGAGGTAAGCTTTTTTAACACAGCTGTGGTGTGTGTTGGGAATAATAGTTTTTGGATTATAATTAATGAATCTTACTTACCTTTGGAGTTTCCACCAGTTTATTGACAGAGACGATTTTTGAACGCAACGTTAAAGTTGGCACACTCAGACTGTGATCGTGAGCGGGCTCGTGTCCAAAGCTATGGCTGTGGTCACCAGTGAAATCCGCGAATCCTTGGTCTAATTCGTGTCCGATACTGAGGTCCTCATGTTCCGTGTGGTGAAGAGCACTGCGGCTGAGGTCGAGCTCGTGCCCTGAGGAGAAACCGCGCTTGTCACGGCTGCTTCCCGGGGCAGCGGTTACTACTGCGGCTATGAGTATGGTACACACCTGAAATGTATATAATGACAGGGTAAAATAACATTCTAAGAAACAAATATAACGTTTGCAATTTTTCACAATAAAGCTAGAGTGTCGGTCTCGACGACGAAGAATACTTATCGCCCCTTTTCTGGGATGTCGCACCACCATTCGACCGCCCTAATCGCCCTTCGTAATCGACGGGGCTCGGATCGGGCTTCGTAATCGATCCCCGACGGGGACAAGCATTTGTGTGATGAGCATAAATGTATTTCAGGGTTTGGGTGTTTATTAAAATATATTCTAGTATTTATATATGTATTTCTATGTATTAGCATCGTTGACTGACACCCATTACACAAGCAAATAATTTGCTTACTTTGGGGTTAGATTAGATCAGTAAGTGTAATTTGTCCCGTGAATATGTATTTATTTATTTTTTATTTATCGTGTACTATCTTTGTATCTCTTTTGTTTCTTCCTTTGTTTTTATAAGTGTTATGTGTACAAAAGATTTGTATGTCTAAACTGTATATATATTTAAGTTGATTATGTTTTGTGGTGTGCTTCTCAAATAAATATATTCTTATTCTTAACTAGCTGTTGCCCGCAACTTCGTCCGCGCGAACTTCGTTTACTCTGCACAGCTCCTCTCCCGTAGGGGATAGCGTGATAATATGTAGCCTATATGTTGACCCGACCTATTAGTAATATTCATGCAAAATTTCAAGTAAATCCGTGGAGTACTTTTTGAGTGTACCCCGGACATACATACAGACAAACAGACAAAAATTCTAAAAACTATATTTTTGGCTTCGATATCGATTGTAGATCACGCCCCAAGTATTCTTTTAAAAATATTCAATTTACAGTTTTGACTTTCCTATGATTTTATTATATGTATAGATTAGTTCAAACGCCGTAATAAGCTGAGGTCCGGTTTCACGGGAGACACGGGGTGCGGGCGTTAGTAGCTTATTTAAACTCAGACTGAGCATTTTGTTTATCCCAAAAGTCCGGTGTCACAGTAACGACCCGTAGGGCTAACTGTAGATTAGTCATTTCGAAATATAACTAAATTAAAAGTTTAAAAACCCTCGACACGTTTTTTTTATTATTTGCATTCCCAATGTCGATTGAAAATAATAATAATAATAGGCTTTACTCAAAAGTTATTATAATGCCGTATTTCGAGCAGACGGCTTACCAATTAGATATATTGTTGTCGTCGAGTTTTCGTCATCGTCGTTGTGTCGATTTTGATTTTTGAAACTGCATTTGAATTAGGTTTTTAAGTACTAAAATATTGTAGAAGGTTGAAAGATTATTAGTTAAAAAATCTCGAAGTTATGTCGAAAAAACAGCTTTTTTCAAAAATTTTCACCACAGGTAATTCCCAAACGGATAAACCGATTTTGATGCAGTTTATGCATTGGACATAGTCTTTTGACGAAAAGAGCTGATTAGATTTTGTGCTCAATCTGTTTCATTAATCTGAAAACTATATTAAAAAAATACCGTTTCGCCTACATTTTTTGAGGTTTTGAGGAGGAAGACACACACACATACACACACATACATACAGATATACTGACGTCAAGGTGAAAAGATTACTAAGTACTAGGACCTCAAAACGTAGAGATCCAGTCAAAATTCGATTTTCGAAAATTGGGGCAAAATCAGTAACTTCCTTATCTACCAAACGTAGCGAGAAGTTAAAAACATAAATAATTTAATACAACTTACGGAGGTGTTCATGTTGATGTTGATAATATATGCGAGATAACTACACTGTACAATAATTTGTTTGGGATATACCTTTTATATTTGTCTGTTGCACAGTGTATGCAGATTGCAGGCGGCGGTGGTCGCTGTCGCGGCCGAGTGATGCCGTGGGATGACGCAAGTGGCGCTTGCAATATTATCACGCTACCAGAGTGCTAAGTGTGAGTTTTTTTTTCGCAATCGATCGTGAGCGCGTTTCGAGTTTAACTTAAACTGGTTTCTCACGTTTATCACTAGGTGGCGCTGTACAAATCACATATAAATTCCTAGTAAACTCCAAACGCGCTCACGATCGAATGCGAAAAGACAAACTCACACTTAGCACTCAGAGTGCTAAGTGTGAGTTTCTTTTCGCATTCTTTTCTTTTCGCTTAGCACTCTGAGTGCTAAGTGTGAGTTTTTCTTTTCGCATTCGATCGTGAGCGCGTTTCGAGTTTACTAGGAATTTGTATGTGATTTGTACAGCGCCACCTAGTGGTAAACTGGTTTCTCACGTTTACCATTAGGTGGCGCTGTACAAATCACATACAAATTCCTAGTAAACTCCAAACGCGCTCACGATCGAATGCGAAAAGAAAAACTCACACTTAGCACTCTGATCCGCGCAATTAACATGTCGTCAGTGTAAGTTCATACAATATTTCACACCATTTTTCTCCGTATCAGGGGATGAATATCAAAAAATCACACCCTATGTTTCGTCTGCGACGTAGGCTCACCCCTGTGAAAAAAATCAAATTTCTTGGTCAAAGAGCAAACCGGCGTTGGGACTTTTTATATGTATGATATGTTACAGGCGACATAAGAAGTTCGATCACTATGAATAATTACTGGTCTAATACATAAAAGCCTTATTAAACATCAAGTAAGTAAAAATGACTGACCCATATTGTACAAAATAATGAAACAGGTAAACTGTTGTGTTTTTGTTTATTATTTGAAATTAAACTTACATAATCACTCAAAAGCAATAATAAAGTTTATACGTCTTACGTGGTAGCAACGCAAACATTAAATAAATAAATAAATAAATATTCACGGGACAAACTACACTTACTGATCTAACCCCAAGTAAGCAAATTATTTGCTTGTGTTATGAACATTGACGCGTTACTATTTAATATTTGAATGCTTATATTTTTCATATGTTTATTTTAAAAATATTATGTAGAAAAAAATTCAATAAGTTTCTTTCTAAATGGACTCAGTAATTTGCTATCATATTTCGGTGGAAAACAAAAGCCTTTACAAACTATGAACTCTTACACCAATATTACTTTTGTAATATTTGTAATATTTGGCTTAAAGTTCCGTGTCGAGTTCATAGTTTGTAAAGGCTTTTGTTTTCCACCGAAATATGATAGCAATTATATATTACTAGTAGTTGCGGCCCAATCTACGTCTGGTATCCTTACTCAACACGGCACGCGATCACCGAATTTATCACATTGCCCGGCTAGAAAGTACGGAAGTATTCATACTACCTGGTCCAAGTAATAAATTTAAGCTGTCTCGAGACTTTGATTTTTTAAACAGATGGAAATTAGAAATAAGTGCTAGTCAAAGTAATCAATTTGACCAACGTTTTTGATTATTATATTATATATTAAATAGTAGAAGCTATTGCGGAAGGAATAGGTACAGCGGTGGTAGTCATGGTGGTAATAAGTAAACTGGTTTGAGCAAAAGCCACCAATTTCTGCATTACGTTGGTATGGCGGTGACCGTCAAAGAAAACATTTTAAAAAATTCTCTATAAATCGGTTTATTGATTCAAACCCTGTATCATTTTGTTCCACTAGGAAAAACTTTGTGTTATAAATGTCCTTGGGCAGTAGTGACTGCTTTCGATGAAGTAGCCCACTTGCTCATATGCCTAGAAATTCAATAAGAAAAACGGCATTTTTAAGGTTAAGTAGAGCCAAACGTTTACAAAATGCTCCTATGTACTTGCAGATTTAGGTTTGAAAACTAACCGGTTAACAAGCCCTGGGGGGGCCTTTAGGGATCTAAATGCGAACGAAGACGCGAGTTAAAACTAGTTTAAGCTATTGTTAAATAATATCTTCTGAATTTGTGAGTCAACTCTAAATTCAACTTGACACGTGTTAACAGCGTGTAGTGTAGTTGCAGCAACCCTGAGGTAATACTGCCCGTATTAAGTTGCAAGTCGTATTCACTTCGATTTCATTTTATTGAATGAAATGCTAATGCCAGCTGGTAAATTTAGGTATGTGGCATAGCATCCCTGCTACACATATAATAATGCACTTTTGTCATGCACAGTCTGCTTGTTTGCTATCCTTAGTTATAAGAATAATAAATGATCTGTGCTATACAAAACATTTTACTTTCGAATTTTTTTTGGGAAAATATATCCTACCAAAAACATTTTCATGTAAAATGTTGCCACGACGAGACCATAAGGCTTGCCCTGTCAAGAAGTTATCAGATCTCGTGTAGAACTAAGCTTCTAACTCTACACACCCACACTCTACGAGCCATAAGTTCAAAAGCTCTATACCTCAGTCAAAATATGTGGCTTGGCAAAATGGTTACTACAAAAACTATTGTATAACAGAAAATTAATGAAGTGAGGATAGATTTTTCACTTGGCGCCCATGTGATGGTAGCGAAACGGTCAACCCACATATTTTAAAAAAAAATCAAAAAATATTTATTTCATACAACAGCTTTTACAACAGTTTATAAATGCTTAATATGTACATTTACAAATCGTGCTTATTTATGAGAATTGCCAGAGGTTCCCGAACTAAGCTAGGCCTGTATCTCGGGAAACCAGTTTTATAATAATACGGACTGTTAGATCAGATCCCCAGCTGATGAAGAACTCTATTCCGCAGGGCAGCGTACTAGGATGTCTTCTGTTCATCATATACATAAACGACCTCCCAAAAATCGTTGATGAACCATGTATAATGTTTGCAGACGACTTTTCACTCCTGATGTCGGTCAATAATAGCACAGATTTAAATAAAAAGTTACAAAACACTATAACTAACATTGAAAAATGGATGAATGACCATAACCTAAAAATAAATTATTTAAAGACAAAAATTATGCAATTCAAACCCCATCAAAAAATAGAGTTAAACATAAATTTTTTGTACAAAAATGTTAAAATCGATTGTGTACCCACGCATACTCTACTCGGATTAGTAATTGATACAAATATTAATTGGAAATCACATATAGAAAAAATAAAATCTAAACTATCACAATTTATTTATTCCCTGAGGGAACTCAAAAAGTCAACAGATATTAAAACTGCTACCACAGCGTACTATGCATATGCTTACGCATGGCTAAGCTACGGCACTATACTGTGGGGTAACAGTGTTAATGTCCACGACATATTGGTACTACAGAAAAAATGCATCCGTATTCTAGCTAACATACAATACAACGAATCATGTAAACCCCATTTTAAAAACTTAAAAATCTTAACTCAACCTTGAATATATATATTGGAACTTTGCAAATTTGTTAGGAAAAATAACCACTTATATACAAAATTAGGACAAATACCTCGTCGCTATGAATCACGTTCAAAAAATAATTTATATCAAATAACATCGAAGTTAAAGTTACATAGTTCCGGGCCATACCCCATGTCCGTAAAAGTATATAATAAATTACCAGAAAATCTGAAAAGCGAATATAACTATAATAAATTCAAAAATAGTATAAATAAACTTTTAATTGGAAAAGCCTATTACTCTGTCAAAGAATATTTGGAAGACAAATCACTCTAATAAGAAGTTGCTACCCCATTGCCATTCCAGTTGCTGCGCCTGACAAGGTACATAATATTATGTAAATCGTCTTATGCACGTAAAGTGAAAAATATTATGTAATGCAACTGTATAATAATAAATAAATAAATAAATTTTTAAAAAGTGGTATTATTTACATTTATTTCTAGGGAACTATTACATTGTGATTTCATTTTACAAAGCAATTCGTAATTCATTAATAGCATAAACTAAGAGAAATCACTAAACAAAATAAAATAATAAAACAAGAACAATAGAGAAAAACATAATTTTTCTTATGTTTATAAGAAAAATTAAAATATGAACACTTTTGTGGCCTATTTGTGAGTAGGTATGTTGTTGTTTTAAGATTAATGTTGAAAGTGGATATTGGTGTGCTGTAACAATGTATAACAGAACTCTCTAAACGAAACTTAAAATAGTCAGTGATTAAGTAAATTAATGGAAATTCACAAAAGTTTCTGTCTGCTCATAATTAAGTTTCAGCAGCCATGCTTCAAGTCTTTGTTTAGTTTCGTGTATGGTAGAGAATTTAATATCACACTGTGAGGCAACCCTATTATATATGAGGATAGATGGATAAAGCCCGGTCTTTTTTGCGAAACCAGTTTTGGCTTTTGGTAGTGGTATTTTATACACTCGCCGTTTTAATAAATCTTCGTAATGCTTGCTATTTCGAGTCTCTTTGTGCCTTTGTAGAACGGTTTTTAGAATGTAGAGCTGGCGTACGCGGAGTACTTTAGATATAGAGTTTGTGAAATTTGGGCTTGTAGAGTGAGGCGTGTAGAATAAGAAGCTTGATTCTACGTGATTGATCACTTTTTAACAGTGCACTTTTTAACACTTCAAAAATACTTGGGTTACCTAATAGCAGTAAAACTATGTTTCTTACACCAGTAGATGAGCATGAAGTATTTAAGATCATAAACTCCTTAAAAAATACAAGTGCAACTGGTTATGATAATATTAGTACAGAACTACTCAAAAATGTTGCTGCTGTAATATCAAAGCCGCTCAGTCATATTATTAATTTGACATTTTTGGAAGGGAAGTTCCCACAACGACTAAAAAAGTCTATAGTTAGACCAATACTTAAAAAAGGTGATCCTTGCGATATGAATAACTATAGACCCATTACACTAATTCCGATTCTCTCAAAAATTTTTGAAAAAGTTATGTATGATAGACTTCATAATTACTTACTGAAATGTAATATATTAAAAAATAATCAATATGGATTTAGAAAAGGTAGGTCGACAACCTTAGCATGCTTTGAACTGGTAAAGAGTATAACGGAATGCCTAAATACAAAAAGTTATCCACTTTGTGTATTTTTAGACATGAGTAAGGCATTCGACTTTGTTTCTCATAGGATTCTGTTGGCAAAACTTGAAAAATATGGTATAAGAGGGAAATCATTAGAGTGGATACAAAGTTATTTAGAAAATAGGAAACAGTGTGTAGAAATTTCAAAAATTTCTGGGACACATAAAAAAATATATACTTCAAATTATAGTTGTAGTGACTGTGGAATACCACAGGGAAGTGTTTTAGGACCCTTGCTCTTTTTAATTTACATTAATGATCTTCCAGAGACTATGCAACATGAGTCATTCTTATTTGCAGATGACACTACACTCCTCATTAAATGTAAAAATAAAAATCATCTAGTAAAAGAAACAACTGAAACCTTACTTAAAGTTTCGGAATGGTTAAAAAGTTCAATTTCAAACATGTTATAGCAATAAAGTTCAAAAATCAAATATATTATTTAACAATATAAATATAGAAAATACTGAATACACTAAATTTCTAGGAATATTTATTGACAACCATTGCAATTGGAAAGCGCACATTGATTCTCTTTGCAAAAAAATTGACAGATTTATCTATGTTTTGAGAAGAATAAGAGAAGTAGCCAACTTAAATGCTGCATTGCTGGCATATCACGGATATGTCTCATCTGTATTGCAATATGGAATCTCTATTTGGGGAAACTCAGTTGATTTAATTAGGATTTTCAGAATTCAAAAGAAATGTATACGTGCAATATGTAATGTTAATCAACTACATTCATGTAAACCCCTATTTAAAACTCTTAAAATACTACCTTTACCTTGTCTTTACATACTGTCGGTATGCGTATTTGTAAAAAAACATCAACATTTGTTTAAAACAAATGCTCAAGTATTAGGGAACTCATATTTTAGAAACAGTGAGAAGCTACATGTGCCAAGCCAAAGACTAAATATTTATAAAAAAAATGCATATTGTATGGCAATTAATATATACAATCATATTCCTGATAGTCTAAAATTATTACCTATAAATAAATTTCGCAAAAAATTGTTTGATTTACTGTTAAATAAAACATACTATGATATTAGAGAATTTTTAGCAGATAAGATTAAATGTTAATAAACAGAAATATAAGCTTGTACAATTTACCTTGAAATTTAAATGTAATAAAAACTGAACGGCAAATTTGTAAAATGGTAAATTTTTTGTAAATTGTAAAAATTTGGATTGAGCATAAGATCATATTTTGTAAATTATAAAAACAACTTTTGATGTGAAATAATTCTAGTAAATTGTAATACATACAATTGTAATACGTGAAATAGAAAAAAAGAAGCCCGCTGAGTTTCTTCCGCCGGATCTTCTCAGTGTGTGGCCGCGTTCCGATCCGGTAGTAATTATAAAGAAATCGACCTAAATTAAAATGTTTGCACGCCATATTATGGTAGAATATGATGGTAATTTAATTTATTTTAATAACTTGTGACACCCATATTCTTGCAAATAAATATTTTTCATTTCATTTTTCATTTCATTTCAAGCCATATAATATGGTCTTGTCGTGGCAACATTTTACATGAAAATGTTTTTACTGTGATTCACTTCTTTTTGTAAGTTACTTAGGTCTTTTTTTGTTATAGGTACAGATATTGTTTAATTTGTTATTCGAAGTCTGTACTTTTATAATTTTATAGATTTCCAGCATTAAATTTCTATGGAAAGTACACCATACCAACTTCCATCCCTTAGTTTAAATGGAGGGGGTGATGTAATAAAAATCCTGAAATATATGTTTTATAATTTTTCCCTAAAGTCCTTGTATCAATTTTCAGCCTCTAGCATCAAAATTTGCGAATATCTCTTACAAAATGACATTCCCTGGTTTAAAGGGTTAGGGCGTTAAATTCTAAGCTGTAGAATTATTTGTAGTTGTTATTAGCTTAAATACTACATTTCAGCTTTTTAGGACTTCAGGAAGTACCCTAAAAATTTTGATGATCACCATTGAGTGAGTCAGTGACGAAATCGGGGCTTTTCAGATATCAAAAAAATCTAAAGTATAAGAGCTATACAATTGAAACTTTATACATTTAATTAGTCTGCTATTGACATCACATCCCAACAATTTTTTTATCTAGTATAATCTAAACTAAGCAATAAAATGGTGCAAAAAATGGCGAGGCGCTTTGAGAAAAGGTAGGTACTGCCTTCGCTTGGTTTTTCGTGGCGGGGGCATTATTGTACCCCCAGATTTCGGGCGACAATAAAACTGCGCAAAAAAGTCACTCCTGACACTGCATGCAATAGTGATCCATTCTAACGCAATGCTTAATGACATGTTATAAGTTTAAAACAACACCTTGGAATCTGTAATTGCAGACTCTATACAACCATGTGCGTTCAAGTGTCTGCCAGTAAGAGAATGATTGCATTGACTGATCAGATCGACGAAATACTCATATACTTTATTTTAAAACATCTAAATTTTGAAGGATATAGTAACGCAATATTTAGTGAAAGATAACCTTTTACAGTTCAGAAAAGCCTATTTAAAAAGGGGGGCCGGGAATATAACAACCAACTACCTGCAAACCTGCAATCACAGACAAGACATAAGAGTTACAGCCACAGTCCCCCCGTATTGGTCCGGGCCCGTTTGAAGAATAGGCTGCCGTTTTTCCAGGCAGGTTGTAAAAGACGACTAATTGGCGATGCCATCGTGGCTACTAAGTGATAGATTTCAGCATTGTCTCGCCTGGGTCTGGTACCACCGCCTTAGCTATTCCTGCCAAAATAGCATCAGTGCTTGTCGCTGTCGTGTCTGGTTTTGAGGGTAAGGGAGGTAGCCAGTAAAATTATGTATGTGGCATTAGACCTCTCTACAAGATAGCAACGCACCATTATCACCTTTGGTGTCTATAGGCGTTGATTGACTCTTTCCATCAGGAGACCCATCTGCTTGTTTGCTATCTTATGATATAAAAAAAACTTTGAACTGAATACAAACTATATTCAGCTCTCATCCTAGATACACAACAATGGTGATCTAGGAAGTCTTTTTTGGACGGATGACGACTGTATAATATTATACTGTACAATGTTAAAGGCTCAATCATAGAACAAAGTGTTCAATTTGCTTTAACAAAAATAGCTATGAGGTAAGTAACAGGCGCAATGATTGATGGAAACATTAATCATGCTTAAATTAATCCACGTCGTATTTACTTGAGGAAACCCCTAATAAGTATTAACCATTTGTAGTATTGATTGGTAAAAGCTTGCAACGATTTACCCGAATGTAATATTATAGACCTTGTATTAGACGCCTGTTCCTGCTGCTTGGCTTGACTTATTTGGCTAAATACTTCGCGCACCCAAAACGGATTAGCAGTCCATAAGGTGTTTTTATTACTATTTATTTATTTATTTTAATTAAAAAAGTAAAAGTGGATTTTTTTTTGTTTCAGCAGCAGATGGTTCTTGTAATGGTAAGATAAATCATTCAGCATTACTAATGACCACCGAACAATAAGATGCGTAATGTTTTGGTGGTTTCGGTTTCAGTACTTACATTTCTTAGCTAATAAAATAATAAAGGAACATGTTACATCACAAACAAACATATTGCTTGCGCCTACATAAATAAAAACTATTTGATGCGTAATGTTGAACTCCTTCGCGATGCAATTCCGCGATAGTCAGATGACATCGTGACAACACGAATCTTCGCCGTAGCCTGATAGGTATGTCTAGCCGCACCATTATAGAAATACTTAACATGTAAAAAATTAATTTTGTTCCTTATGAATTTATAAGAAATAAATCTAAAATAATAATTATATTTTTGGCTTTGGGTATTTTTCTACACAGTGAGTAGGTAACAAAACCGCCGTCAGATCGTCAAAGATGGTAGCTTAATATAATAATATATCCTCCCTCCAACCCGGAAAACGACAATGACAAGCATTGGCACTATTATGGAAGGTATAGGTAAGACTTATACTCAGACGAGACGTTGCGGAACTCTACCACCTAATAGTCACGGTGGCAGTGACACGTGTAGCCAATCGGTCGCCTCTTACGACCTGCTTGGCAAAATGGCAGTTAGTCTATTCTTCAAAGAAGCCTGGACAAATGCGGAGACCAACCCAGTCGAGTAAAAAAGCAGCTTGTGTCACTCCTGCGTAATGTAGCTTTCTAAAGGTGAAAGAATTCTTAAAACTGATCTAGTAGTGTTTGAATTAAATTGTAACAAATAAACAACCGGTAATTGTGCACTCCGTTCTTTCCTTTATTTAAATTTTCTCTCCAAATTTTATTCAATAAATTATTTTTGTGTTCTGTTCAAATACTTCTTATTTTTAATCTATAGCTTACAATATTCACTTCTTTCAATTAATCTTGTCGCCCGGGTATATGGCACCACAACCTTATCAAGGTTCCGGTTCCGGTTTTGAGGGTAAAGTAGCTGGTAGACTTATGCACGTGGCATTGCCATCCCTTCTCACGGATAGCACCGCACCATTAACATCTTTAGTGTCTATAGGCGATGGTTTCTCTTTCCATTGGCAGAGCCATCTACATGCTTGCTATCTTATGGTACATATAAATAAAAAAAATATTGAAAACAAAAAAAGATTTATTGCCTTAATATATATATATATATATATATATATATATATATATATATATATATATATATATATATATATATATATATATATATATATATATATATATATATATATATTTCTGAACTGTGTTTTTACTAGTTTTCATTTGATATCTACCCATATTGCTACGGCAAGAAAAAATCACCTCTCTCTCCCCCATTCCGCAATTTTCGGGCGCCATTTTGAAAATTTGTATAGCCTATGTCATCACTACAATTTAGACAAATCCAACGGTGTGCCAAAGAAATGTATACATACATACGCTCGATAAACATTACTCTCCTTCAGTCGGGTAAAAAGGAAGTAATGTTGTTTGGTCACGTGAATGAATCCATACCTTAATCTTAACTCTTCTAAAACTACCTGCTCCACTACTCCGGGGGCGATGCCGCTATAACGATAAAGTAATTCATTTGTAGATTCATCATTAGATATGCACAATCGGGCTAAATACTAGCCTGTCATTCCTAGATGGCGTAACTTTCTAATAGTAAAAGAATTTCTAAGTTTGCTCCAGTAGTTTTTGAGTTTATTCATTACACACATACAAAAATACAAATATTTTTTCTATAATAATAATTTATAAGATAGCAAACAAGTAGATGGATTACCTGGTGGAAAGAGACAATCACGTATATAGACATCAAAATTGTTAATGGTGCGTTGCTATCCGTGTAGCGAGGTGTTAACACTACTTACATAAGTTTACTAACTACCTTACCCACCAAACCGGAATACGACAGTGATAAGCACTTACGCTATTGAGGCAGGAATAGGTAAAGCGGTGGCACCAGACCCGGGCGAGACAATGTAGAACTTTACCACCTAGAAGCCACGATGGTAGTGACTCGCATAGCCAATTGCTCGCATCTTACAAACTGCCGGGCAGAACGACAGATTGTATATTGTTCAAAAAAAACCAGTCCAGTCCGGAGGAAACTTAAAGGAAAGTGTTAATAGGTGTACCTAGAGGAGGTGAGTGATTTTATACAAGACCCGTTTGTTGTATATTCGGATAACATTTTCTCTGTGTCTATTGACAGAGTAGGTCACTGAGGATTTCTATAATTCACATAATATTCACATCATTAGCTATAATTTATTATAATCAGTTTGAAGTTATTTATATATGTCAAAATATATGTATTTTTGCACAATTCGACCTTGATAACAACCTTATATTGAATTAATACTCGCAAATAGTTTATTAAAACAATGAATTGTAATTATATTCTTAAAAGCTCATAAATATCAAGCATTATATCTTTCCATCTGGACAGACGAATTGAAAATGGGTTTCATGTATAGTCACGGTAAAAATAGGTTCGTCACCTAAAGATCTAGTTTCGCTTGCACTAGTGTACGAATCAATCATGCCAACATACCAGTACAAAAACAGTTCTACTAACATTAAATAAATGTGACGTTTTCTATCAAATAAAGTTTATCTCAATTGAATAGATTTAACTTTTACTGCTAATTTGAAAATTATTCGAGGCCCTTGATGGCGTATCAATTATCATAATAGGTATAATGCACAATTGAAATGAAACTAAAGAGGAAGATTAACTAAAAAAATCATATATTGAATTGACAACTAGCCAATAAACAAGCAAATTTCTATAAAAGCTACAAACAAAGAAATTTAATATATTAATAAAGGATTTAGCCACCATTAGCGTCAATAGTTTGTAATTGTAATTATTGTAATTACAATTACAATTACATTGTAATCTATTTCTCATGGAACCTACGAGACGAGAGCATAGATTTGACCCTCTTGTATCTTCCCAAATAGTTTGGCAGTAGCTTTCTATGGCCTCTTTTGTCCTTTCATTTTCGTTTTCCCATCGCTGAACCATGAAACCCCATAAATTTTCTACGGGGCTTATATCTGCAGATTTTGCTGGCCAGGGAATCACCACTATATCACCATGCCGGGTGAACCACTCATTTACAATACGAGCGGTGTGCGTGCGAGCATTGTCATGAACATAGGTGATCTGAGGCACCTCATTGGCTGGATACATGGCGCGAACACTTGGTAACATACTATCTTCCAATACAGACAGATAATGTGTTGTGTTTGCTCTTGAAGGAAGAAGAACGAACTCGCCCACTCCATTCGCTGACATCCATCCCCGCATATTGGCCGAGAATCGCCCAGAATTGAAATTCGGCACTACATGATCTTCGGTATATCATAAATGAAGCCTTCCATGTGGGCTTGAGATAAAGCTTTTTTCGTCTGTAAATATAGTGGTGCTCCAATTAAAGTTCAAATAAGTCTCTGCAAACCTTAAGCGTACTTGCTTATGAGCGAGCGTCAGCAACTTTTTTGGCGTGTCGCCTATAATGTAATCCCATTGAGTGTAATGTATTTCTTATCACTCTTTGACTAACACCATACAATTGGGCGTAATGATTAGTTGATGTAAAGCCGTTTGCTTCATATTGCCTTCTCATGTCAGCTTTTTGTGCAGTATTGAGAATAGGATGGCGGCCAGGATTATTGTTGATCTACGAGTGCACCTTCTTCACCGTGTCTCCTTATTCTGAATCTCACACTATCCCTGGTCACATTCAGGTGACGTGATATCTCACCGATGATGTAGCCAGCTTCATGTTCGGCAATTATTGCTGCTTGTTCTTTAAGTCTTAAAGGTCTCGGCATTATAATGACAGTACGAAAATAAAGGATATTATATTTATGGCAAATATATATTGCAATAAAATATTGAATAACACTAGAAATCTAAAAATAACAACGGTGACATTAACCATGACAATAGTTTTATTATAATAAAAAAAACTTATATTATTAAATTAAAGGTTTTAATTTTTAAAAAAAACATTAGCATCTCTTTAGATAATAATCATTTACACAAGATAAAATATGGAAATAGTGTTTATGCAAGCAAGTCTAAACCATGTTATCGAACAGTTAAGCATAATTTTCTATGCAACAGTCCATTATATGACAAATTTTCAAAAGATCGTATGTGCTCGCAGCTTGTTAAATGAATCAATTTGAAATCTGATGAACCTATTCTGTACATATTAATATAAAACGTAAGTTCAATTACTAAAACCCGACTTTTTGGGGTTCCGAAGTTAACTAGGAACCCTTATAGTCTCGGTATGTCTGTCCGTCGCAAAATAGCTCAGAGATCCTTAGTACTAGAGAGCTGTTATTTGACAGGAGTATACATATCAGTCACGTCAACAAAGTGGTGACATAAAACGTTGAAAAATATTTTTTCAGGGTAGCTCCCCTACATGTAACGTGTGGATGTTAATTTTTTCTCACGTACCCCATACGTATTGTATGGGATATCGTTGGATAGTTTTTTAAATATATTGCAGACTTGTGAAAACAAGTTTTCGATTAAGGGACTCGTTTGTAAAATATTAAGCTTTTAAATGCTTATTTTTGTTACAGTCGAGTGTCTCCCCCCATCTGTAGGCTAAACGATTGGTTTTGGTGGGAAAAAATTATGTTAGTAGTAAATATAATGAATTTAAAAGGAAAACTATAGAGAGGTGGGACACTTGACTCTAACGAAAATTAGCATTTAAAAACTTAATATTTTACAAACGGGTCCCTTAATCAAAAACTTATTTTCACAAGAGGCTTAGAAGGCTTTACAAGTTTTTGAGTAATAGTCCGTCGCGTTGGTCGATTGGTTAGTGACTCTGAGTACGCAATCGACGCAGACGACGAGTTCTATTCCCGACGGGGACAAGCATTTATGTGATAAGCATAGATGTTTGTATTTCTGGGTTTGGGTGTTTATTGGAACGAAGTTCCTTACGGCAGGCTTGGAGGGGATAGGGATTTTGCTGCGCGACCGAACTGAAAAAAATGTGATAGTAAAACCGTAAGAAAAAATGCGTGGAATAAAAGCATTAAATGAGACGTGCGCAGGCGCGACAGTCGCGTACACAAGCGAGTAGTGCCGTTTAGCCGAAGGAACTTCGTTCCTACCTGGTGTCCAACGACACCACATCATTTTATATATATTTCGGTATGTGTTGTATTTCTATGTATTAATATCGTTGACTAGCACCAATTTCTGCAACTTTAGCAACGATATTAATTTTTTTATTTACTTTTATAACGATATTAATTGGCTTAATTTGCGGTTAGATCAATTCGTGTAATTTGTCAAGGAATATTTATTTATTTATAGGCGGTGAACCAGTAGTGCGGATATGAAACTATAAAGGCTGTCTGCTTAGTCGGCATAACTATGATGGACAACTTGGGAACCCTACATTGCGCATGGTCCGACACGCACTTCACCATTTTTTTGATACGGCGGGTATACTTTTCACCTAGATCGATTTAAATTTGACGAATATCTAGAGATACAGGAACTCAGAAGTCGCTTGTCGTAGTTTTACTGTGTTTTAATTATAGAGTATCTTGTGAGCGTCAGAATGGACAGTCAAACTGATATTTTACATCGAAATTATTATAGGAAGTTGCTTCCTAGTTGCTACTAATCATTAAATAGTTGCTTTCTAAGAATAAAAAGATTTTTTTTTATATCACAACATTTTTAACATTTTAGTAGATAACCTTTATATTTGTTCTGTGTAGATAACATTGATTCACAAAACAAATCGTGTTTTTAATAAATCAAGAAAATTTTAAAGAATTTTTCTTGTAAGTACTATTTTTTTTAATATTATAAGATAGCAAACAAGCAGATGGGTCTCCTGATGGAAAGAGTCAACGATCGCCTATAAACACCAAAGGTGTTAATGGTGCGTTGCTATCTTGTGGCGAGGTCTAATGCCACATGCATAAGTTTTTCGGCTACCTTACCCTCCAAACCGGAACACGACAGCAACAAGCACTGACGCTATTGCGGCAGGAATAGGTAAGGCGGTGGTACCAGACCCGGGCGAGACAATGCAGAACTCTACCAGCTAGTAGCCACGATTTTAGTGACTTGCATAGCCAATCGGTCGCCTTTTACGACATGCCTGGCAAAACGGCAGTTGGTCTATTCTTCAAAAGAGTCAAATCAACGAAATCCGAAATCAACACGGGGAAAAAACTACTATTTAAGGTGACCGGCCATTCTGATATCAGAATGACCGGTAACTATCCAGTGATCAAGCAATAAATGCTACGAACTGCTACCTTCATATGTGTCGTTTTGAACCTTATAGCTTTTAAGGATAAGAAGTTTTAATCATTTGATTAAATTAAAAACTCCTGAAAAATCCGATGAGCAAATTTGATATCAAACATAATATGTTGATGTAAAATATCAGTAGCGACTGTCCATTCTGACGCTTACAGTATCTCTATTATAATGGTGTGACTGATATATTAGTATTCGCTAAGATATTAGTAATATCGAAAGGATTCGTGGAGTAGTAATCCGGCGAACTGTAATATGCTAATATTTCATATTCGCCTAATATCTGTAACGGATATCCAAAATGAATAGGATAATATCATTCGGTATTCGGAATAGTTCGGATTCACTAGATTGGCGCCCGTCGGATTCGTGAAAGTATTAAAATATTTTCACGATACGCCGCTTCGTACGTACGAATGAGACGGACGTATTTCCTGCAGTATCAGATCTTATTAATGTTGTTTTAAGGTCTAAATTACAGTGAAATATTAGTTAATACTGATATATTAGTTAAGATATTTTCCTGCCATATCAGTATAAGATCTTATTTCTGTTACTTTAAGGTCCAAATTACAGTGAAATATTAGTTAAGATATTTTCCTGCCGTATCAGTATCAGATCTTATTACTGTTACTTTAAGGTCCAAATTACAGTGAAATATTAGCTAATACTGACATATTAGTTAAGACATTATAATATTTCAAAGTGAATATATTAGTATCACCTAATCTTGAGAAATATCGGTATTAACCCATCGCTGCTCTATTATATGACAGTACAATACTCTTTAGATTTACAAATGTTTACAATTTATGATGTTGGAAAATCTACGTACATGGTGAAAAAAGCGAAGTTATGTTAAAAAATAAGCGTTTATTGAAACATGGTGTAAAAATGATAAAACAGTCGTAGAAAGTAAAATAACAACCTAAATAAAATCACATCAGCTTAATACTAGACGGAGATAGAGATGTCTCCCACTACAAATAGCTGGTGACCACGTGCGGCACGTCCAGCACTCTGTGTGGCGGGGCGTAGAGTGGCGGAGCTATGTAGCGGTACGGGGAGACGTAGCTGCTGTACGGAGAGATGTAGCTCCTGTAAGGTGGGATGTAGCTGCTGTACGGTGGGATGTAACCACTGTAAGGCGAGATGTAGTCGTTGTAGGCGTACGGGTAGTGGATATATCCACGTTTCTCACGAACATTCTCCTTTTTGTCGTCGACTGCAGCAGTAACGCAGGCGACCACGGCGAGGACAACTACCTGCGAAGATACATAATAAATGAGTTATTTTAATACTTAGTTTTTAATGGTCTTGTGTTACTTTTGAGGCCATTAGAAACCACTCCCTGTATTGATCCTCTGCCTTTTTTAAGAATAGATAAACTGCCTAACAGTAGGCATATCGTAAAAGCAAAGATAGAGCGTATACTCGTCACCACATCGTGATTATTAACAAGGTGATACAGTTCTGCAGTCTCTTTTTTTTTATATTGAATTTGCAGGCATACGAGCGAGTGGGCCACCTGATGGAAAGCGGTCACCACTGCCCATGGACATTTACAACATAAAGGGTTAGTTGCCAATGCGATGCCGGCTTTTAAGGAATTTGTTGATCCTCCTCTTAAAAATCCCAAGATCGTAGCTACTCGGAAAAACCGTGTGAGGAAAACTGTTCCAAAGCTTGACTGTTCGTATAAAGAAGGCACGTGCAAATCGAACAGTCGTAGATGACCAATCGTCAAGATGGTGTGAGTGGAATCCCTCACTACGGCGTGTAGTGCGTTGGCGGAACATGGTAGCCAGTATTAGATTAAAAAGCTCATCAGAATACTCCCCATTATATAAGCGGTAGAAAACACATAGAGAACCCACATCTCTTCTGTGACTAAGGGTTTCAAGCCCACTAGTAACAGTGGGGCTGTCGACAAGGCACTCCAGTCTGCGTTGGAGTTTGTTGAATTGCAGGGTTTGATTAGCTGAAGATATTAATTAGTCCCATAATGTGTTAGGTGGCAAATCTATCGCCAACGGGGCACTTTCCAATCTCGGACAATGTTGTTTTTATCAGAAAACTGAAAAAGCACGTTTTTAAATTGCCCGACAAAGGAATTGAATCCGGGGCCTCATGTGGTCAACTCCGACACCGGACCACTACACCACAGAGGCGATAAATGGTCATATATTTGATCGAGTTTTTTTTTGGTGATGTAACTAAAAATGTACAGTTTTTGGATCTTTTCCTTTACATGTGCTGAAAGACATTGCTTGCTAAATTTCATATATGGGACCCTATATGTTTTGATTCCCTTTTGAAAAAGCAAAAAATCGCAAAATATGCGAGTTTGATTTTCTTAAGAGTTGAGTAAGATCAAGTATTTGATATAAATTTTAACTTGATACTTCTACGCGTTTACGCGTTTCCGAGAAAAACTGTCATGACTGACAGGCAGACGGACATACGGACAACAAAGTGATCCTATAAAGGTTCTTTTTTCCTTTATGTGGTTCGGAACTCTGAAAATGGACTTTAATGCTTCTTGCACATTAGACAAATAATAATCGATCGCTCTGGCGATCTATAACTTGTCCAAGTTTTTTTTTAAACTGTTTTCCTTTCCCTATCAGACCATTCAAGAGAGAAAAGAATAATGTAATTACTGAGGACCGTTAATGCTATATATATATATATATATATATATATATATATATATATATATATATATATGTACTATGTCGATCATTATATGATGGCGTATGTTCATTAGGTCACGTTTCTAATCTATATTATAAATGCGAAAGTTTGGATTTTTGGATAGATAGATGTTGGATGGATGGATGGATGGACGTTTGTTACTCAATCCCGCAAAAACTACTGAACGAATTTTAATGAAATTTGGCACACAAGTAGATGAATTGAATGGCATATAGGCTATTTTATCCCCCAGAAAAATCAGGTAATTCCGCGGGATTCTCCAAAAACTTATATATAATGCAGCGGGCTGCACGCTGCAGGTAATGTTAGATAAATTAAACTCACACAGTTGGAATGGACGTTAGATTGATGATAAAAGGTTTAATGTGAAGCAACTTACGAAAGTTTTCATCTTGGCGTCGATAGCTGGATACTTTACTAGTGATAGCCCAACTACCGCCTCTGCAGCTATATATACGAAACGAGATCACCATGTCGCAACCTTGCCTTCGGATTATCCGCCGTCATCCTTATTATAATAATTACATATTGTAATTAAATAATAAATTAATAAAATTATAATAAAACCTAAAACTAGCTCAAAGGCCTTTGCTAAGGGAGCTCTTACATCACGTTTTAAAATTCGAACTGCGAAATTAAAGTTGTAATTATATATATTTTAATTTTTTTTTTCACGGGTGGCCTAGGCCTGAGATTGTAAATATTCGCCAAATTAGAGCCAATTTTTGTAAAACAAACAAATATTTACTAGCTTTTGCTACTATTATTATCGTCCAACGTAAGTATTGCTAATTTCGTTTTGATTGTATCTATACTAATCCCGAAAACTGCTGAACTAATTTGAATAATTCCTTTTGAGTTGGATAACCTGTTTATCGACGAAGGTTATAGCAGTTATAGACCATATAACATTACGCTACGACTAACAGGATCGGAGTATCAACGAAAAATGTGGTCTAAACGGGGATTTCTTTGTCCTTTTGAGAGTTTCCCTGGCATGCGCTGCGTTAACGGTTAAAGTTGGCATGATTTTTCATGTATGATCGAATTGTTCATCTCAAAAAGTTGTAAAAAAGTTCCATGATAGTGTGCATCTATATATTACGGTTCACATTTTATGACCCTTTTTAAGATAATCAAAATTGTTCTAAAATAATGCATTATTTGCGACGGTATTTTAATAAACATGATATTAATCTTTATCTAAATAAATAGGTTTATATTTGGTCAGTAATCGTTGTCGAAAATTTTGAAAAAAGTGTTTTTTCGAGATAACTATATAAAATATTTCAACCAATTAATTATTTTTAGTATTCTACAATATTTTAGTACTAAAAATATAACGTCGATGCCGTTTTAAAAATCAAAATCGAATCTTATTTTTAAATTTACAGCTTTTCAAATATTAAAATTACGTTGTTTTTAGCAAACATATTTAATATTTTTGAAATAACTTTTAGGCTAATACACCGATTGACTTCAAAATCTTATCTCTTTTAAAAACTGCGTCAAGTCCCGTCCATTGGATAAAAATCGGTCAATTTGGGATCTATCAATGACGAACATTTTTGGAAAAAATAATTTTTGACATTGCTTCGAAATTTTTGAACCTACCGATTCTTTAGCTAAAGCAATAGTTAAATTGAGTTGAATGGCCTTATAATTTGATCATTTGAAATTTGATCAAATGATCATTGTTTCCAAAATATACAGTTTTTCAAAAATTAATATACTGCCATTTTTATCAAAATAGACTACGTATGATTGTTTCGTTGGTTCATTCGTAAGTGTTGGTCCCTGCCTCCTTTGCAGAATAGGCCAACTGCCGTTCTGCCAGGCAGGTCGTAAAAGGCGTCCGATTGGCTATCGAGTCACTACCATCGTGGCTACTAGGTGGTAGAGGTCTGCATTGTCTCGCCCGGGTCTGGTACCACCGCCTTACCTATTCCTGCCGCAATAGCGTCAGTGCTTGTCACTGTCGTGTTTCGGTTTGGAGGGTAAGGTAGCCGGTAAACTTACGCACGTGGCATTAGACCTCGCCGCAAGATAGCAACGCACCATTAACACCTTTGGTGTCTATAGGCGATGGTTTACTCTTTCCATCAGGAGACCCATCTGCTAGTTTGCTATCTTATGATATAAAAAAAGTGTTTTCTTGCTGTTTTTTCTGACTAAGCAATTGAGACATTTCAATATTTTTTAGTATTAAAAAAATCTATGCTTATAGTTTTTACTCTTCTGAGCTTAAAATACTTTAATTTAGCGGGAAGTTTCAGGGATGGCCTGCAAGGTCAACCGTTCACAGATTTTTCATAATATGATACAGTATAGTACAAGTGATTGAATTGATTAATATTGAGATCAATTTTCAATCTTAACCTGAGGGTAAAAAGCTACAAAAAGTATATTCATGCCCGTATCCCCGAAGAGGGAGGCAGAGGCACAGCGTGTGCATCCAGCCGAAGATACGTCTTAGTCCCATAACATGACAGGTTACCAGCCTATCACTAACTGGGCACTTTTCCAATCCCGGGCAACGTTGTTCTTATTATAAAATTGAAGAAAAAAAATTTTTGATTTGCCTGACTCGGAAATCAAACCCCGAGGGTTTCTCTGGGAGAAAAATTCGAAGAATTTGTTCGCTGAGTTTCTACCCCCAATTCTTTGTGCCTGCAGTAAGTAAAAATTTTGAAGTTTAATTAAATAAAACATTTTTTGATTTCGAAAATCCATGTGAAACCAGGAACTTTCCGATTTTAGAAAAAAACTATTTATATTAGCGAAATGTTAAAAATGTCTTTTTCTTTATAAGATCAACTTTCATTTTCAATACCCATTTTTCCTTGAAAACTCTTTTACAGGACCATAAATAACAATTGATTCCCACAATTAAGTGGTGGCGCGATATGGACCTTGTGTTGCTACATATTATAGGTAAACCGTACAATATTATAGGTAAACAAGAAAATATGGTGTAAAATTTTAGTAGATAACCTTTATATTTGTTTTGTGTAGATAACATTGATTCAACAAACAAATCGTGTTTTTAATAAATCAAGAAAATTTTAAAGAATTTTTCTTGTAAGTACTAAATAAATGTAGTCTTAGAAACATATTTTTTTTTTATTTCGGTTTTATTTTCCTGCGCCCTTCTAGACCAAAGCCTTACGACGCCTTTAATGGGAATATAATGTTTGGGTAAAAATACACTAGCTTTTTTAAGGTTAAATAATCTATACATATAATAAAATCGTAGGAAAGTCAAAACTGTACATTGAATATTTTTTTAAAAGAATACTTGGGGCGTGATCTACAATTGATATCGAAGCCAAAAATATAGTTTTTAAAATTTGTCTGTATGTATGTCCGGGGTAAACTCAAAAAGTACTGCATGGATTTACTTCAAATTTTGCATGAATATTACTAACAGGCCGGGTCAACATATAGGCTACATATTATCACGCTAACACCTAATGGGGGAGGAGCAGTGCGGAGTAAACAAAGTCCGCGCGGACGAAGTCGCTGGCAACAGCTAGTTATAAATAAAGACCACACAAAAAGATGTAATTCTCATAAAACTACATTCCTAACAATATTGCTAGGTAGTATAACTTTGCAAGCCCTTACAAAGCTCTGCTTTTTGCTAGTATATTTTCGCAATTCCCATCTGCTATAAGGCCCTTCCCAAAATTCGGCGCCAGCTCTTGAACCAAGGTACCTGTGACCCACTCCCTCTTATGTGACGCAGACGAAGTTACGCGGGTCAGCTAGTAGTAAATAAATACCTTTTCAAATTGATCCGGTTATTACGACTTGGTCAAAAAAATATTTGGGAATTTTCCTACTAGTTATGTTGTATTGCCAACTTGATTAAACTATAGTTGGACATTTTGATGCAACTATTTTCTTTGTAGTAAGAGTTATTGCTGCATTGATTGAAAAAATATTTTCACATTTCAATCTAACCAAAACACTTCTTTGAGGTCAGAAGTGTTGGTTTGCGGGCTCCCTAAATGCGCGGGGCCCGTAGCATTTGCTACTCTTGTTACGTGGCTATTCCGGCACTGGGCAGTGTTTAATATAATAATAATACTTCATTTTCAGATAAAACATCCATAGCTTTGTTAGTATTAATAATTTATAAATTTAATGACTATGTTAGTACTTATATAAATACTTGAATTATATTCGCAGAAAGTTTTAATTATTTATATAGTATGTCATACCATACAAATATATGTACATCCATACACACATACACTTACACACGCATATACACGTACCCAATTATATGCACATACACATACATGCATATACATATACATACACATATCCACACAATTTATATGACATACTATACAAATTCTCCAGAAAAGACCAGGAAGGCTGCATAAACAGGCGTTTTTCTATTGGTATAAGTATTTAACTCTCCGCTTGAGAGCCATTATTGCACTCTCCGTAGATAAGCCATTTCTAAACTGAACTGGGAATCATTAAGGGCTACATACCCACGGAGTCGACGATTAAGCAGACCGTCAAATACTTTTTCTAATGTGGCGGCTAGAGAAATAGGTATTTTATTGATTCAGGCGTTACTTTGCGAAAGTCCAGTATTAAAAAGGTGAAATTATTTAAATTTGCTATTATCCGCGAACTATTCTATGTATCCTCCGTGATGGTACCGAAAATAAAGACGTTGGTTTAATAAATGGATAAGACTCACCGATGGTCCGGACAAAAAGAAGACCCCAGCGCCTCTCGTAGAGAGTATAAGTGTTCTGTGCCCCAGCGGCACCAACACAAAAGCACACAATTTATGTACGCACTCAACACACGTTTGACTTCTAAACCGAAGCATCTTCAGGAGAAACGAACACTACCTCTCTCTACGCGAGTGTAAGTAATACTTGCGTTTTCAATAAGTAAGATAAGCAGTCAAGGGCTTTTTTGTTTTTTTAAACGGTGACTTACAAAAAAAAATTAAAATATCTTCAATTAAAGAATTCGACCTCTTCTAGTTTTATTACATGTATAGATGTTGCTCCATATAAAAATTTATATATAACAGTTTAAATTTTATTTTAGTTGAAATATCTACTAGTAAAATACATTGACAAAAAAATGAATTGTAATAATATGCATGTGTAATGATAATTAAATGTGTAACGGTCTTAACAAGTTTTTGAGTAATGGTTGACCAACAAGAGACTAAAAAAGTATTACAAAATGTACTTAGAGAAGTTTTTATAGGCGGTGAACCTGTGGTGCGGTGCGGCGATTTTTGTCACTGACGTTGAATAGCCTAAATATTAATAGTGTAAAACTATAAAGACCCTATTTTAGTCCGCATTATTGTAATGGGCAACTTCAGAACTCTACATTGCACGTGGCCCGACACGCACTTTACTACATATTAACATTTAAGAGGAATATCAAGGCTATATTGTGACGTTTTGTTTTGATGGTGACGTGGGTTTTATTTCGCATAAAATCTAGGTATGTTGTGTAAGAAAACACGATCTCATGTGAACTGAATTTCATTATTTGCTATCCTCAACATAATATCGCCTCTGTGGTCTAGTGGTCCAGCGTTGGCGTTGACCACATGAGGTCCCGGGTTCGATTCCCGGGTCGGGCACATTAAAAAAAGTGTTTTTTCAGTTTTCTGAGAAACACAAAGTTGCCCGGGATTGGAAAGTGCTCGGTTGGCGATAAGCTTGCCACCTATCACATTTGTGGGACCAAGTATCTTCGGCTAATCGTGGGTGCACTTGTTGTACCTCTGCCTACCCCTTCGGGATATGGGCGTGAAGATACTTTTTTTTTCTTCTCAACATAACATAATAATGTGACTGTATAATAGATTTAAATAGGGACTTGAACAGTCCAAAGTGTATTTGGACGGTGATTAAAAGCCAATAGTCGTATAATAGAATAAAAAAGGGATTTAGTACAGCTATTTGCAGTATATCACCCTCCAAATACACTTTAGGCTGTATAATAAAGCGTCCCCATTATTTTGTATTAAACACAACATTAAAGAAATATGTGTAGCACAGACATATTCAATGTAAATATTAAATGTAAATCGTTTAAGTAAGGCAGGATAGATTGTATATTTCGTTTAGTTTGTAAGTTTTCTATAACAAATAATGTTCGTTTTCGTGTTTTATTCGCCCTAAGACCTACATACAGCTTTGTTGTACAGAAATAATAAAGTTTTATGTAGTTAACTTGTTTGCCTATAGGCATATTACGAACAAAGAGGGATTCCACGCAGTCGACAAAATTACGAGTCGACTCTTGCGAGATTGTATTTACATGTGGGAATCCAGACTTACGAAAAACCCTGAAAAGTGCAAAATTCTTTATGAATATGAATGTTTTTCGATTATAAATAGTATGTACAATGTAAGGATAAACCTTAGGCATATGTTTACGCACTTTTCGGATATATAAATATAGATAACAGGATAGTACGATCCGAAAAGGCGTACAACTCTATTATTGTAAGAGTTTTCGAGGTCCTGTAAGAACGTATAATGTATATAACACTCTTGTTTGTTATTATATAAGTTTATATGTGTTAAATCTTTATACATAGATAAGAAATAACACTTTGTAATTAGTTTTCGGTAGCTCTTAGGGCATGTACTTTCTTTCGCTTATATTTGTAAAAAGATAGTACCGTTGCACTCGCTAGAGGGCCACAATAGATAATTAGGGGTAGGAGAAGCTACTTAAGGTAAAATAATTATGATTAGATTATGAAAAGTAGGATTTAACAATCCCAGACACTGTAGCGCCAACGCGTGGCGCCACCCGTCTTTGTCGGCTTAAGCCGCTCGTCTGGCCGCGGGCTATAAATATCGAAGAGCAAGGCCATACAATCAGTTCCGTTCCGATCTACAGTTTCGTTACGTCATAAGAAATAAGTTTCCCAGACAAATTCCTGGACTTCAGTATACATATAGGGTACCGGTTTAGAGTAGGGCAGTGATAGGGAAAGTACTGGCTCTCTCTCTTAAAATAGGAACACTTGTAACGGTGCTAGCTTTATTGCTAATTTAAGTTTCGTTACAATAAAGCACCTTTGCAACGGAAAGTTGTGGTCTCGATTATTTCTCCGGCACATTCGGCTCACCAAAGGACTACGGCTGGTGGGGCGTCGAAGAAAAAGAACAGATCTACAGTCCGCTGGCTCCCTAACTACTAACTTATATTATGACTATAATGCCTTTATATACAATATTGTACTATAAATACTTGTATATTCTAACCGTAAATACAAACACTTGCCGTATTTTGCAATGATTTTATTGTGTTAATCTTGATTATTTCGTTGGCGCGTAAATATTTTGAGGGTAAAAATACATAATTTCACAATAATTTAGAATTTGCACTTTGAATACACCTTTCAATACTGCTCCAAGTCCAAGAATTTATCGTTTATTAGTATATTTTTTACAATGGCGTTTTTAGATACCATGTGCTATAAAATATTAAAAACAGATTGTTACTTTTTATTTTTTTCAAACATCTATTCAGAAAATTTAGCTGTACAAGAGAGTATCTTTAGTGTTATAGTTTCTTTATGAATCGAATTACAGCCCTTGTACAGCCTATAATAGCTTGTACAGCTATTGTGCAGCCTATATAACGCAATAACCTGTATAACTTGAGGCCCTTTTCGGTGTTATATCGGCTGTAGAAGCGCTTCTACAGTCTTTGTACGGCTTATTTATACAGCTTTATGTATAAAAATTAACCTAAATGCAGCCTATATACAGCTTAACGTGCTACTTGGGAACATACCGATATACTACATCATCCCCAACAAAAAGATGATTTTTAAGTACATGCTACGATTTAATTTAATGACTAAATTTCTATACTATGATAATCAGGCAACAAAAATTGGCGTTTCTTTTGTTTGTAATAACATAATACAATTTAATATTAATAGTATATGTAGTATATATTCTACATCTTACTACACTTTACTTACTCTACGAATCCTGAAGCCAGCGTAAGGTAAAGATTAATAATATTTATTTTCACAGCTAATATAGCAATTACAATTACAATTTTATGACTTCAATTTTTTTTTCGCTTCTCGAGCAGCTGCCTTTTCGGTCTTAGTACTGCTTGATGAAGACTGCACTAAACGTTGAGTATATACCTCGTAGTATATCTATGGCACTAAATTATTGTTAGTATTTTTTATCTTATTGCCAGTGTTGGCGAGTTGTATTTTACAATCTAAATTGCTCTCTAAATAGCTCAGAATTCTGAAGTCAAATTTTTGAGGTTTTATTTTTACTGAACACATTATTTGATAGCATTTGACAACTGACATCATTAACAAATGACTAAGTCATCTGAGTGATCTACACTCTACTTAAATGTAAAATTAAAATTACTTAAGCACAAGGAAAATAATATTTTTAATTACACGTAGGTCACGCTATAAGTTTTGCGTAACTAACAAAAACAACATGTTATAACCAAAATATTATGTTTATTGCTTTTCAAAATAATCTCCTTTACATTTTAAAATTTTTTTATGCGATCGAACCATTTTTTAAAACAGGAGGAAGGCATGTTTTCTACGTGCTGATTGAACGCTATCTGCCTCTTCTCTGCCTCTTCGGAGTTGGTAAAAGTAAAACCTCTCATCGAATCTTTGATTTTGGGGAAAATATAGAAATCACAGGGTGCTAGGTCGGGACTATGCGCTAGATGAGTGACGAGATGTACTTTTTCGGAAGCTAAAAATGACTTTGTTTTGTTGGCCGTGTGTGAAGAATCATGGCGTTATCATGGTGTAGGTAGGAGAATGCGGGTCGTCTTTTCGCGAAGTTTTTCTAACACCCTGGGTAAACAAATGGTAGAATACCACTCGGCATTAACACTCTTTTGATTTTCAAGTAGAATTGTACAGATGGAACGCGTAGCTGAGAAAAAAACTTTTTTTACCAACGTTTCTCGTCTGTCTCACTTTTGTGGTCTGTTCTCATTTTCAAACACCCATTCACAAGATTTCTGTTTTATTTTTCGGGTTCAAAACAATAAATTCACGTTTTGTCTCCTGTGAAAATGTCATAAACAGCATTAGAATGTCCGTGGTCGTACTTCAGTACATCTGTGAGCACCATTCCACGCATCCCACTTCTGCTCGCTGTCAGTTCATGAGGGATCCAACGACAACAAAGTTTCCGGACTTTCAATTTTTCATGTAAAATTTTCTGAATTTTTCTCGTACCACTTCCCAATAGTCCTCGAATTGTCTCATAGGTAATCTGGGGGTTTTCTTCAATTAACCGCTTAACATTAGCCACATTTGACGGCAGTTGAAGGCCGCCCTTCACGAAATTCGTCATGTAAAGAATCTCGACCTCTCTCAAATTTAGCAAACCATCGCCTCACGGTGCTCAAACAAGGTATTTCTCCC